>JALPQD010000039.1:8552648-8597520 GCA_023101885.1 Typhlomys cinereus
AGACACATGTATACACAGATTTGTTCACAATATACAATGCATACATACCTAATACAAGCACACATATTCATATTCAAATGTATATACATATTCACATAAAATATTATGCACATATACCTGCACTTACACATATACATGTTCATGTATACACAAGTGTGCACAATATACTCATAGAAACACACATACACACCTGTACACATTTACACCTCATGTATACACACGTACATGCGGATATATACACTTGTACATGTGCATGCTTGCACACATGTCAAAATACACATGCACACAAATGCCAAAATCCATCCGTATACATGTATATCCACAAATATACATTTATTTATACAAATTTACCTATGCACATGCCCTTATATGCTACCATATGTGTTCAGACATGCACATAGAACTGCACAGACATGTATGCCTTGTACACATGCATGCTCATATAATGCATATACAGACACAAATGGTTACTCACTCATAAAATATACACATATGTGTATGTATACCCACACAGCATATACTCATGTACACATACCTGTATAGGCATGCATATATATACACACTTGAGGTGCATACATGCACACACACACCACACTCCTGCTCTCTCTCTCTAACAATTCCCCCATGGGGAAGAATCTTGCAAGACTCACACCACAGTCCCTTTCACGTTCCTAGGGACACGTCTTGCCATGTCCCAGTAAGTGAGCCCCACAAACATACCGTCCCTCAATCCCTCTCCACTTTCAAAGGTACTCACGGGTAGACCAGGGGGTCCTGGGTGGCCTGCCTCACCCTTCGGGCCAGTGGGACCCTGGGAGAAAAGAAATTACGCTTGGTCATGGAGGCTCGCTGAGACCTGACGGGTCTTAGCCCCAGAAAGTCCGGGACACCCTCAAAGCAGACAGGGGCAAGGCCTCGCTACTCCTCGCTCTCCTGAGACCCAGGAGGGCGGCCCAGGGCTGGCCCCTCCTGGTGGGAGAGCGGCCAGGAGCGTCTGCGCCAGATTATTCCTGCTAGAAAGACCAGAGACCCATGTCAAAGGAGACAATTCAAACACCAAACAGGTCCATGGAAGAAAGAACTAACTGCTGGAGTCACACGAAATGCAAGCTCAGACCTGGGCAGTACCAGCCACTGTGACCGTGAGGCTGCTAGCAGAAAGAGGTGGGGGGGACACAGCTGAGAGAGATGTGCCACAGGACCCCCGTCCCACCTCTGGGTGTGTGCTCAAGAGCATGACCCCCCCACCTCGGTGTGTGCTCAAGAGCATGACCCCCCACCTCGGTGTGTGTTCAAGAGCATGACCCCCCCACCTCTGGGTGTGTGCTCAAGGACACCCCATCAGCCCATCAGAGTGACATTCACACCTCGGTTAGTCACTGCACTGGTCACCCTGCCAAGGTGTGGGGTCAGCTGAGGCTGGTGGGTGGATGGATAAAGAACATGGCTCATACACGCAAGGGAGTAACCTCTGGCCGTGAAGAATGACAGCCCGCCCTGCCTAGGGGGCGTTAGAGAACCAGAGGCTCCTCCGATGTAGACAAGTAGAAAATCTCTAAGACATCTTCCTTATAGGTAGATCTTTTTCTTTCATGCATGTGTAATGGGGTGACCCTGTGTGTGTGTGTGTGTGTGTGTGTGTGCGCGCGCGCGCGCGCGCGTGTTTGCATATGGGCAGCACGTGTTTGTGTGTATGTACCCGAGTAGAATACACTTGAATGTGTGTGCCTGTGGGGACCCAGTAGCGTCATCAGGAATCATCCTCAATCGCTCTTCCACCTTATTGTCATAAGCCTGGGTCTATCACTAAGCCCAGCACATCCTTAGGCCAGTGTGGCAGCAGCTTGCTCCGGGGAGTCCCCCTCTTGTCTTCCAGGCTAGTCTGGCCGCCACACTCACCTGACATTTTTATGTGGGATCTGAACTCGGTCCTTTTGCTTGCAAAGAAAGGCTTTAACCCCTGAGCCATCTCCGCAGCATATATGCAGTATGTATATATATAAAATTATACAGCAGGTATAATATTTAACTCTAGCCATGAGAGCTACCAAAAGCATGAGAGCTACCCGGTCATGATGGGGGTCCAGGGTAGCCCACCTCCCACAGGGTCCTCCCCACCGTCCCCCTCAGCCCCAGGTGTCCCAGGCCTGTGAGGTCACTTACCGAAGAGCCTTTAGCACCTTTGGGACCTGGTGGGCCCTGCGGACAGAGAAGGCAGCGTGTCGGTGGCAGAGGGAACACTCAGGTCTTATCCTACTCAATCTCTCTCTACCCGGAGCTGTGCCCACCCCGCCAGGCGCTCCCTTTGTATCTGCTCAGCCTGGAGGCCAGAGGAGGGCTTGGCAGGTTGGCGGCCCACCCCTCAGGGGGCAGCTGGGTAGTGACAGATAACCACCGAGCGAGAGTCAAGTGGGCACCCGGGCCCAGATCTGGATAGTGGGCAGGTGGGTGGGGCTCGGCCAGGGCTGGGCTGCAGGTCTCTCATCCTAGGCTAGGTTGGCCCTGCTCACACGTCCTGGAGGGGGAGAACCCCTCCATTACCCCGTGTCCTCAACTGCTGACAGAAAGGTCTCCATTCCCTGGGGACCAGAACCAAGGTTTGACAGGGCATCCAGGGCCCAGTAAACACTCCCTTCTGCTTCTGTCCCTAGGAACCCCACTAGATTAATGGGCAAATGAACCGTGGGACTCAATTCAGTCATCCTGTGTGGCATCACCATAACACTCCAGCCAGGGCTACCTACCTCCTTGCCCCCCCTGACCAATAGATACATACCGGCAAGCCAGGAGGGCCCGGGGGGCCCATTGGGCCGAGAAGGACCTGTGATACCCTGAAAAGGAACAGATGGACGAGAATGACCCCATGACCTTTGCACGCCCCCTAGCTCCTACCTCAAATCCCTGGAGTCCATCAGCTGTTTGAGTGGCTGTTCACCACCACCTGGCCCTGCGTGCCACAGTGAGGGGCCGCCATGTCTCCCCCAGGGTTGGCCTGACCCCTAGCTGCAGGACGAAGCTTCCAGGCCTGCTCACTGCACGCCATGGGTGAGGGGGCTGAAGCTAAGACATCACCCTATCCACGTGTTACTGGAACTCAGGAATGCCTGCTTCAAGATGGAGGGAAGGACGCTAAAGGCTCACTCACGCCCGGTGAGACCACCTGCCCAGGGAGCCGGGTCAGAGGCTCCCTGTATGGTGGTGAGAGAGGAGGATTCTCCGCCCTGGAGAAGGTGCCCCCGTCTGCACCCGGGGCCCGGGGCTGGGGTACAATCTGCGCAATGCTCCGGGGACCCCAGCACAGCTGAGCCCTCACTCATCCATCTGCCAAAGTAGAACACCCGATTCTACGGCGAGGGGGGCACCTCCAGACTGCATCGACAGCGAGACGCTGCACCAAGCATCATCACACGCACCCTGCTCTCCCTTGGGACCGGATGAACCCTGGGGGCCTGGAAGACCCGATCTCCCTTTTCACCCTGTTTCGCCCGGAGGTCCGATGAGTCCAATCAGGCCTGGATGTCCCTGGCAGCAAACAAAGGCAAGAGGGCATCCCTGTGACCAGCGCCCTGCGTCTATCCACAATGGGTCATCACCCCGCATCTGCCCATGAGAGGGCCAGTGCCCCTCATCCCATGCATGACAGCAGGTGACCAGCCCAGCACAGCATGCCACGAGGTACCCGGGCACTAGTCAACGTGCCAAGGAATGAAAACAAGCCTAAGAGAGGTAATGAGATAGGTCATGAGTCCCTTGTTGGCAAGAACCATACATTGGGAAATGCACCCAGAAGTCCAGCCATGAGGTGCTACCTACATGGGCAAGGCCCTGGGTTCGATTCCCAAGTACCACCATTGGCCCCTCTAAGCCCCAATAACAATAAGAAACATAGACCCCGAAGACCCCAGGGATTGCCTCTAGGCTATAACACGTGCCTATTATTTCTTCCCGGTAGTCTCTGAGCCTACGGTCGGCACGAGGCCTTTTGCTACATAGGACGAGATCTGTGACTGGTACAGGATAGAGGTTGTAGATATCAAAGGTATTACATTCTTTGCTGCGCTTCCAAAGACAACAATCTATCCTATCTGCCTACAAATCTGAACCCCAAGAAGTTCTGGAAGGATTCCCAGCATCCGTGATGAGGGAGGTCTTGGGATGGTTCTGAGGAGGGACACTGGAGTGGGCAAGAAAATGGCCCTTATTTTCTCCATGAATGGCTTGTTACCTGTAAGCTGTGTGTGTGTGTGTGTTGTGTTGGGTGTGTGTGTGTGTGTGTGTGTGTACCAGAGGGCACATAAGTGTGTGTGCCTGTGGAGGCCCAAAGGTCACATCAGGAATTACCCTGTAGTGATCTACCTCTTTATCATATTACTCTGGGATACCCCAGACTCCGCCTTCCAGGGCCAGAATTACAGGCCACCACCATTTCCATCTGGCATTTTTATGTGAGATCCGGGGATCTGAACTCAGGTCCTCTTGCTTGCGAGGCAAAGGATTTAACCCCTGAGCATCTCCCCAGCCCTCTGTGAGCACTTTGCAGATAGTGTGAGTGAGAGAAGTCACCACCATTAGTGAGACTACAAGGGCCTCTCCTGGCCGCGTGCTCCCCACGCCACAGCCTGGGGAAGAGTGTGAACTGGCTCCAGAGCCAGCATCTCCTCTGCCCAGCAGGAGGATGCGTGTCAATTCTGTGGGGGGGGGGTCCTGAAGGACTGTCCCTCCGGGGTGGATCAATGGTCCTTGTGATGGAGCCCACGTGGGGTCCCCACACTGGCAGAGTTGTCCGAGTCCTGGCTCACCTTTTCACCTTTGGGACCAGAATCCCTTTGAGGCCGGGGAGCCCTGGAGGACCCTGCAGAAGAAGGTGATGATCAGTGTCCTCGTCCTGGGGTTTTCCAGTCCATCCACCCCAACTGGCATGGGATGCCACTCACCATGGGGCCCGGGGGACAATCAGGGCCTGGAGATCCTGGGAGGCCTTGTTCACCCTGAAACACAGAGACCCACATGAGCCCCCATCCCCGGGGGTCCCACGGGGCTGAGGATCCACGTGCCCCATCCTCGGCCCTCGCTCTGCCCCCAGGCCTTCGGGTCCACTCACCACAGGACCAGGGATCCCACGCAGACCATCGGGCCCGGGCTTCCCGGGGGCCCCTTGGGGGCCAATGGGACCAGTCTTCCCAGGAGGGCCTTCCAAAACCCGCTTCTCCCTGCGGAGGATCGGGGTGCTCGAGGCTCGAGGCACCAGCTCGGAGCCTCAGGTGTCCTGGGGATGCCACCAGCTGTCCCACGGCAAAACCACTTCCCACCTTCCTGCCGAGGTGGCCCTCCTCAACGACCACAGAGCGTCGCCTGCAGGCAGCCCCCTGGCCCAGGCCCACCACGTGTCGCTCAGAGGCAGAGGAAAACGGGCAAATGGTGGCAGCTGCGGGAGGTCAGCTGGGGGCTCTGATGCTGGGCACCATGCTGACCACTGGGTGATGGCCCCGCACTGCTACAACCCACTTCCTCTGAGGGCTCTTACCCTCTCAGGGCTCAAGGTGGGGCGGCCTCACCTGAGCCTTCCTCAGTCTCCACAGCTCCCCCATCCTCTCTCTGTGGCTCTTCTATCTTCCCTCTGCCCCGTGACTCCTCCACCTCTCTCTCTCCGTGGCTCCTCATCCTCCCTCTGCCCCGTGGCTCCTCTGTCCTCAGCCACTACTGTCCTTCAGACCCATGAAGGTCACGGCATGAGGATGACTTACCTTGGATCCTTTCTCCCCCTGTCTGCCTTCAGGGCCTGCGGGGCCCGGGGGGCCCTGTAAAGCAAAAAGGACAGTTGGGACCCAAGCTGCCAGTGTGGAGACAAGGCCCAGGCACCCCCTGGACAAGCAGCCCCCAGAGGCACTGGCCAGCGGGGGCTGAAGGCCCTCAGAGGAGTCCAGTGCCTCCAGTCACAGGATCTGGGGGTGCTCTGGGAGCCCCGCGTGTGTTCCTTGCCCTGGCTCTCCTGCGCACGGGCAAGTCCCACTTGGAGGGATTTTCTCCCATGGAGGCGTTCCTGACACGTGAGCCCCCTGCGGTCCTAAAGGCACAGCCATGCCCCCCCAGGTCTGCGACCCAATGAGTGGACGTCACACTTCAGACAGCCCACCCCCTCCCTGGGCCCCATGGGAGACATCTGGGGCCCTCAAGGTGGGGGGGGGTAGAATGACTCACCCTCTTTCCCGGAGGCCGGATGGGCCAGGCTCTCCAGTAGGGCCCGGGGATCCCTGGTTGGAGGAAGGACAGAGGGTGGGTGAGGAATCTGTTAGGTGGGACACTGGGCTGGGCCTGCTCACCGCCAGGAGCACGTGGACATTCAGTCCTCTCCGTGGCCAGCGGGCATGCAGCTGGCACGAACATGGCAAATCCCACCCGTAGCCTTTGCACCCAGGGGGGCCGTCCTGAAGAGGTCGGTACCTATACGCGGCAGCTGCTCAGTCCCCACCATGGCCACAGCGAGGCATCTCGAGTACCGAAGAGACAAGGACAGAGCCTGGGGCCCGGCAGGGAGTAGGGCACCAGGGGACATCTACAGAACATCCAGCCCACGGCCTGCGTCCCTCACCCCTCCCACCCTCAGTGTTGGTGATGCCCGTGTGCCCTGGGGCCAGTGTGCCTGCTGGTCCACCAATACGCTGGCTCGCACCGGGCTGCCCTCGGGACTGAGTTAGGGAGGTGCGGCCTGTGAGGGTCAGTTTCTGGGTGTGGACTCCAGCCAGGGTTGCGGGAGTGAGCTAGCGCTGAGGAGGATTCGGCCCGCTCTTCCCTCCCCCTCGCACCACCACGTGCCGTCTCCACATATGAATTGTTCTTACTGTTGCTATCATGGCTGTTTGAGAACAGGTCCTTACTGTGTGGATTAGGCAGATCTCAAACAGCAATCCACCTGCTTCACTCTCCAGAGCGCTGGGAGTCCAGCCATGAACTACCACGCCCAGTCTTTCCGGCAGTTACCGCGCATGAGACACCCCCCAACTTGGCTCCTCTATCCTGACTTCTTAGGCCAAGCATCCCAGCCAGATCAACTTCTATTGCTTTTAATTTACCCAGCTTGTAGCATATGGCTACAGTAGCAGGAAAAAAGGTACGAGTGCTCGAAGTTTGGGGTGGGGGAGACCTCTTCAGCGGCAGAGTCTGGCCTGGGACCTTTGGGAATCAGCTGCTCCTACCCCAGAGAGACCACACTGCCTTGAAGCAGTTGTTCTAAGTCCAGTGTAAGATGCTGGTCTCTGTGGCCTTGGTCCCAGGGGGGTCTGTGAGGGGAGGAGTCTGCCCATTGGGCAGCTGAAGGGTTTTGCTTGACTTTCAGGCCGCTTTGGGGTTCAGCGCAGAGCTGCATGCTGGACCCCTGGTGTGAATGCACACAGGTCCCCCAGACCCAAAAGCCACAGCCACAGTGGACAGCCTAGGTTTGTGTTTCCCTCAGAAACAGTCCTGCCAAGCCCCAAGACCGTGCCCCCCCCCGCCTCCCCCGCCCCCCCATCAGACCACACACGCACCGTCTGTCCAGGTTCACCGTCATCTCCTTTATCCCCGGGTGGACCATCCTGGCCCTGTGGGAACAAGCCAGCCACATTAGCCTCGCGCACGGCTTCAGTTCACGCTCCAGCCTCAGTGCACCCCCACACCCCTGGTGAAACCCCAGTGCACCCAAGTGTGCAGAAAGCATCAGAACAGGGGCTTCATGGAGAATGCTGGCCTCAGAGACCCCAGGGGAAGGGAGGAATGCGGGGAAGATCAGGGCGGGCGAGGGGCAGCAGGGATGGGGTGGGGGAGACTCACCGCGGGGCCTGGCTCTCCGGGTGGACCAGGGTCTCCAGGGAAGCCCACGGGACCCTGAGGAGGAGGAAGAGCAGGCGCGGGTCAGCAGCGGCCTGACACGCCCTGGCTCGCTGCCACGTGGGTCTCAGGACGCAGGGTGGTGCTGATGCCCCTGGCATTTCTGATCAGTAGACCTCTAGCTGCAGGGTCCTCAAGCAGCAAGCCCCACTGGGGAGGCAGGTGGGGGGTGGCACCTTTCGCCGCACCCGTCTATTCTGGGGATCCAGCTGAGTAACACTGGGACCTTCAACAACTTAAATTTGCTTTTCTACATTGATCCATCTTATTCTATATCCATCAACTATTATCTACCTATCTACCTACCTATCTCTCTCTACTATCTATCTATCTACTTAACCACCCTATCGATCGATTGATCTCCCTATCTTACCCACCCATCCACATCCCCACCTATCCATCCATCACCCACCCATCCCAACCATCCATCCATCCACCATCCACCCACCCTCCATCCATCATCCACCCACCCATTCCATCCATCAATCCACCCATCCACCCACCCATCCATCCATCCATTCCACCACCCCATCCACCCATCCACCATCTTCCACCCATCCCTCCAACCCCCCACCATCCATCATTCCACCCATCACCATCATCCATCCATCTACCAACCATCCATCCACCCACCCACCCATCCATCCATCCACCCATCCACCCATCCATCCATCCATCTACCACCCACCCATCCATCCACCCATCCATCCATCCATCCATCTACCATCCATCCATCCATCCATCCATCCATCCATCCATCCACCCATCCACCATCCATCCATCCATCCATCCATCCATCCATCCATCCATCCACCATCCATCCATCATCCATCCATCGCGGGGTGGATGGCACATGCCAAGTCACATGTAGAGGTCAGTCGGCTGTTTAGGAGCAGGGCACGGGAACTACAGACTCGAGATGGTCTGCACATAGCCCCCCTCCCCCAGCACCGAGGCGCCCAGCACCACTACTCACCGGGCTACCTTTGGGACCGTCATCTCCAGGGGGGCTTTGGGCCCAGGGGGTCCAGCAGCACCTGAAGGGCCAGCCTCGCCTTCTCTCCCCTTTCTCCTTTGGGTCCCTGGAGAAGAAGATCAAGGTCCAGTTTTATTCAGCCAGAATGGGGCAAGCTGGCATGGTGGGTCCCCCGGGCTCACAATAGCACCCCAAGGCTGGGTGCTGACTGTGGTTCCCCGGGCTCACCATAGTACCCCAGGGGTTGGGATGATGCCACTCTCACTCCTGACCCTCAGTATCCTCCCCTCCCCGTCAGGCAAGCATTGGGTTCATGGGCACCCCAGGTAAGCTCAGCTTCATGTGGGAACAGTGGGGGTCACAAATCGCAGGTTCAATAAGCCAGGAGACCTTAGTTCCAACAGCTGCTCTCTAGGCCCAAAGCCACCCAAGCGCCTCTCAGAGATGGTGCCCCTGACCTCAGAGGCCTGCTAGTCCTAGCTGGCCTTCGAACTCTGGGCACAGTCACACACACACGAGCTGGTGAAACGTGTGGCAGAAGCAGCAGTCGCAGGTGCGCGAGTCCACACTGAAGTCCGAGCACACGCACTGCACTCACACGCGCGAGCTCAACCCTCCCCGCCCCCCCACCCCAGGTCATCCGCACTCTCTTTTTAGATGCATTCTGTTGTCTGGCACAGTGGGATCACAACTCCCATTTAATGGGAGGGTAAACTGAGGCAGGGAACGGAGCTTCTGAGCCCATATCTTGTCTGCGTCCCCATGGGCATGTTCCCTCCCCCACCCCAAAGCCACACCTACCGGGGGACCCCCTTCTCCTGGAAGGCCGGGTTCGCCAGCTTCACCGGGTTCACCCTGAGGAGACAAGGCAGGGTGTTACAGGGAGGACCTCTTGGTGACAAGGACAGTCCCAGCTGCCAGCCCTTGCCAATCCTGCCATAGGGCACCAGGTACTCGGGGCTTAGCAGGATGGATCATTGTGCCCAGACAGTGCCCAGCGTGCACAGGGGAGAATTGGCATGGGTGAGGGACAGCGTGAAATGTATATTGGTGGTGTGGTGGGGGGATGCATCCTGATCACGAGGGGCTGGGCAATTAGGAGATGCTCGGTAAGGTGTGTGCGACAGAGAACTCTCATTGTCAACGTCACTGGGTTTGAAATCACTTAGGAGACACTCCTCTGGGTGCGTATGTGAGGTCACGTGGACATCGCCTTCGCGTGGCTAGATTCCTGCCCTGAATGACCCGGAACAGCAAGCTGAGCACGTGACCAGCCTCATGCTCCTGCCGCCACACCTCCCCGCCACGATGGACAAAACCCTGAACTGTGAGCCAACAGAAACCCTTCCTTTCTGAAGTCTCTTTGAGGGGTCTTTTGAGATAGTAACCAGAAAATGATTGACACAGGGGTAAGGAGGCAGAAGCCAGGGACCCCTTGGTACCCCTCAAGCAGGGTTGTGTCTGGTGGGAAGGCTTCAAGTTGGTCTGCAGCACGCAGCGGGAGGGACAGAGGGAGAGAAGCGGCAGCGCCACTACCTTCTGCTGTGGTTCTCCCCACTTCCCTGTCGTAAGAAAGCAGGTCTGGGCCAAACGAGGGTACCACAAGATCAGCAGGCACAGCCCTGGAGGGAGACTGTCCCCTGCACTAGGGTGATGTGTGAGCACAGCGGGCTTGAGGTGGGTGCACTGCTGGAAACACTTGCAGACATAAGCCGTCACAATGAGCATGTCAGAGCCCACCCTCCCCCCCGACACCAGGACACAGACCTGATTTTAGGGTTCCAAATGGGTATGACGAGAGAAACCCAGCCATGTACTCAGAAACACACAGCACATATGCGTGTGTACACACAGATACATGAGTGTGCACACGTGTTAACACAAGCGTTCACATGGACACATGAGTGTGCACATGTTTTAACACAGGAATGTACACGCAGGCACGTGGATGTGCAGAGGCGCCCAAGGGTGTGTACATATAGGCTCATGATGTGCATGTACAGGCATGCATTGAGTGTGTACATACAGGAACACTAAAGTGCATGCACACAGGCGTGCATGAGTTTGTAACATAGGTACTCATGCGTAAGTAAGGAACTTGAATATGTACGCACAGATCTGAACTGTTGTGAACACTAATCACAGAGGACTGTACACACGGGCACACAAGTGAGTAGACACGGTCATTCAGGGCTGCACACGTGGGCATATGAGTAGACACAGAGGCACACAAGACTGCACACACAGGCACGTGATAAGCACATACAGGCACTGAGGACTGGACACGGGCACACAGGAGTCCACACACATGCATGTGAGTGAGAACGCACACACGGGCATATGACTATACACAGAAGCATGCAGGACGTGCACGCGGGCACACGGCAGTGTGCACACACGCACCCTGGCTCTCCTGACGTAGCCACGGCCGCAGCGGAACAACAGAGACCTCACCTTTTCTCCCACCGCGCCAGGGTTTCCAATCCCTCCGGGAGGCCCTTGCGGCCCGTCAGCACCTGGTGCTCCAGAGGGTCCTCGGGGACCTGGGGGTCCAGGAGGGCCCTGGGAAGAAGATAAGCCGCTGAGCCTATAGAGAGCAGGTGTGCACCCCCCAAACATATACCAGGGGCCACGCTGGGTCTCATGGCCCCCCACTTACCATCTGGCCCACGTCTCCCGTCTCACCCTTTTCACCTGGAGGTCCTGGCAAACCCTGCGGACATGAAACCGTGTGAGGGGGGCACTCTGTGGGGACACACGCCCATGATCCCTGCCCCTCAAGGTCTCTGGAGACTCTGGAATGCACTGCCAGGGGTGACTGCACATGCGCACGCGCCTGCTTCCCAGGGTCACCTGCCCATGAGGACGCACAGTGCTTCCACAGGTCTCTGCACACATGGGCGTGCCATGTTTCCAGGGCTCAGGGAGCCGAGGACATAATCAGAGGCGAATACAGAGATTTGCCATCACCAGGGCTTATGGTATGCTCAAATACTACACCATAACTAAAATGCACATTTTCCAAAATAAAATCACGCATCCAAAGAATACTGAATGATTCCGCCCACAAACATACAAGAAACTCTCGGGCTAGCTCTAGACAGAACATGGTATGTTTGGAGTCCTGCAACTGTTCGGCAGAGGGACATAGACGCCCGGAACAAGACATACCGCTATGGAAGTTGTTGCTTCTGGGTGATGTGCTCAGAAGTGGACTTGAGTCCCTTCCTTAACGCTGGTCAACTGTTCCCCAGATCCCACTGGTGCGTGCGTGCATGCGTGTGTGCAGGCACACATGCTCATGTCCTATGTGCCTGCATATGCGTGTGTATGCACATGTATGTGCGTGCATGTTTGTATGTGTGTGTGCATGCATGTGGCCCAGCACTGACTGAGGGCATGTTTACATGTGCATGTATGTGTGTGTATGTGTGTGTGTGTGTGTGTGTGTGTGTGTGTGTGTGTGTGTGTGTGTCCCAGTGCACTGACTGAGGGCATGTGTGTGTGTTTAATACTCACAGGTGGCTTAGCACACTGAGAGCATGTTTGCGCATGTGTGTGCGTGCGCAGGACAATGACTGAAGGCATGTCTGCACCCCAGGAACTGGCAGAGCTTCCAGTGCCTGCCGAGGAGCCCCGGTTCCTCCAGCCTTAAAGAGCCAGGACAGGCAGGCCCAGCGAGACGCTGGTACTCCCGCCAGAGCCCCCGGAGGCTCCGTGGTTACCTGTAGCCCCACAGGTCCCGGTGGACCTGGGAAACCTCTGGAACCTTCATCTCCTTTCTGCCCAAACAGGCCCTGCTGACCACGAGGCCCCGGCTCGCCATCTGCTCCCTGTGGGAAGGAGGAAGTGGGCATAGGTGAGGTCGGGCGATGGAATGGGGGGACGGGTCTCCTTGGTCACTGGCCACAGACACTTACCGAGGGGCCTGGCTGTCCGATGGGGCCTTGAGGACCCGTAGGCCCGGGAGGACCCTGGGGGAGCAAGCAGAAACACGGTTGCTGTAGAAGATGCGTTCATGCAGTGACAGTGCGTCAGGAGTCAGCCCCAAGTTCCGGTCACGGGGGACTTCGGCCATCAACACGCCAGCACAGGCCAGGCTGGGAAAGCTCATGACATGGTCACATCACCATGTCTGCCCCAAACACTACAGCAGGTCACCACCATGTGCCCCCTCTGCGCCCACCACACACAGCCCCTCCCCACCCCAGAATGAAGAGAATTAGAGGTCCCAGCTCCATGCTGAGCCAGAAAGGGACCTTGCCAGGACCCCTGGTGTCCTCGGATGCCCATCCCTGAGAGGGGAGCCGGGGAAGAGTCTGTTTCGAGGAGAGCCGGAAGCCTGGGGACGGGGACATTGGGGCACAGCCCAGCTGCGCAGAGGCCACGGAGGCTCCCACACTTGTGGAGGCTGCTCAGGGACAGGGCGGTGATGCCAACACGTGAGAAAACCAATGGGCAGGAGGACAGGCAGCTTCTGCAGCAAGCCGGTGATGGACCGCCCTGCACACGGCCCCACCTGCTCCCCTGGCGGACCTGCGCACACTCCAGCTCAGACCACATACACACCACACACACACACACACACATACACACACCACACACCACATACATACCACACACATACACATACACACCACATACATACCACACACACACATACACCACACACCACATACCACACACACACACCACACACACACACCACACACCACACACACATATACCACACACACACCACACACATATATACCACACACACACCACATACACACCACACACACATGCACAAACATATGCACACACGCACATGCACACCACATACACACCATACATACCACACACACGCCACACACACCACATACACACTCACACACACGCATGCATGCACGCACACACACACACCACATACACACCACACACACACATACGCCATATACACACCACACACACATACCACACACACACACACACACACACACACACACAAAGGATATTTGAGAAGAACCCAGACTGGCAAAGCCATGGATGGCAGCTGTGGCAGCGGTGATTGGGTCTCAGTGTGAACACACTGTGCCCTGTGCTCAGTCCCCCCACCCCCCAGCACAGGCGCACACGCTTACCTGCTCGCCTTTGTCTCCCTTGCTTCCTTTCTGCCCTGGCTCCCCGATCTCTCCCTGGGGACAGACGGGAAGGACGCCGTTAGTCTGCTGGCCCTGGGCCCTTTCTCAGTCCCCACGATCGATTTTTCTTGGACACTAATGACAAGCTGCCCTCTAGGTAGAAATGTGTCCGTGCGCAAATTTGATTTCCTCTCTGGCTTGTTGATTTGTGCATGTGTGAAGGCACGCACACACACGTGTGCATATATTCTGAGCTCCACACGCACGCCATGGGGCGCTGCCGGCTGCACAGTACTTGCTGGCTACTTAGAGTTGTCCCTTCGTGCCGCGTCTGCGGAACACGCGTCTCTCTGCTGACTTCATGTCCCACTGTTTAACACCTCACCTTCCTGCTTAGCCGGGCGTTCCGAAGCACAGCCTTACCTTATCTCCATCTTCACCAGGGGGACCCACGGGGCCAGCTGGACCAGGGAGACCCACGGGACCCTGGAGGCCATCTCGGCCAGCCGGGCCTTGGGGGCCTTTCTCACCCTAGAGAGGACAAAGATCCAAGTCCAATTCAGATCCACCATAGGAATATCCCACCAGCTGTGACCCTGGAGAAGGCCGAGGGCAGGAAGCAGCCACCTGGGGGGAGTGGCCATCGCCAGGGTTTCCATAGCCTCAACCAGGGACACAGGTACCTGATTCCGCCGGCCCTGTCCCTGCTGCACTGAAGCCACACCCTTCCTGGGGGGCCCTCTTCAGAGACAAAGAAACTAAGTGTTTGGTCTAAACATGAAATGCTCCCCAAAGGCTCATGCACGGAAAGCTTTCAAGCAGGGGGCACCACTTTGGGAGGTGGTGAAAACGTGAGGATGTGGAAGGAAGCAGGCCTCCGAGACATGCCCTGGATAGACCGGAAAGACCCTCTGCCCTCGGGCCTGCGCTATGGCTGCTGCGGGCAGCTCGCCCCACTGTGCCCCTCCTCCCTGGCCCACCTCAGCCCACAGCCATGGAGCCCCGTCTACATGTAGGCCCAGGAAACCCCCCTTCTCTCAGATGCGTCTCTCAGAATCTGAGGCCCTAAGGAAAAGCTGACTAGCCGTGAGCAGGGGGTCCTGGGTCTGGGGGCTCCTCCACACTGGCCAGGAGAGGCCTGCTGACTCAGGACGGCCAGAGCAACTGTTTCTGCCTCAAATCTCTGTGAACACTCTGCCTATGCACACATGCACTCGCACATGTGCACACAAACATGCAAATACATAGGCTATGCATTGCATGTGCACCTATGTATGCACAAGCATATGCATATGTACAGATATGCATATATACATACAAACAAGCACACACACAGACACACATACAAGGCATGCACACACATGTGCATGTTACAAGTATACGTGCATGCACATACAAGTACATGTGTGTGCATAGATATTCACACATACGCATAAGTATACACAAATGCACCCATGTAGCAGGCACATACATGGGACCTGTATACACAAACATGTATGCACACATCCATACATGTACAACTACACACAGATGTACATGTATCCATGCACACAATTACATACATATAGACATGTATGCACACAGATACAGGAACACGTGTGTGCACAAAGTACACTGAATGTACACAATACACACAAGTACACATATGTGCACAAACAGGTGTGTACACACGGGGCATTCATGTACATATGTGTATGCACAAGCATACAGCTATGCACAAGTATACAAAGCACATATAAATGAGCACAGACATACATTAGACGTGCATGAAAATGCTAGCACATATCCATGCAACCCATACATGTATACACAAGCACATACACATACACATACACAAAGCAGAATTAATGCACATATACATGCAAATACGCATATATACTGACATTCATGAAGACACATGCATAAGACATACATGCACACATGAGCATACATGCATGGCACAAGTACGCATGCACGCACGCAAACATGTATTCACATATGCCCAAAGCACACAGTCATATGCATGTACATAAAAGCACGTGCATGAGCCAACATGCACACAGACACTTGCATGAGACATGCATGCACATGTGCACACAAGCATATCAGTACAGACATGATTAGACATGATATGCTTGCGCATGTACATATGCACTATGGATTGAATACCCACCACATACACACCTTCATGGGCATGCGTATACACACTGTTTTCCTCACATGCATACTTTGCATTTGCTGTGCATCCTCACTGCCCCTGCTCCATCAGCGACCCTCGCTAAGTGCAGGCCGCACTCTGCTCAGCTCTGCCGCCATCCCATCTCCTGTGAGCAATGCTGGTGCCCATTTCCTCACCTCAGCTAGGAATCCCTTTCATCCACAGACGGGAAAAGGCACAAGGGGAGCCTGCCTGGCGCCCCAGCTCTGCCTGTTGTGCACTGGGCTCCCTGTTTCTCAAGGACAGTATCACTGAGAGAAACGCTTCTCTAAGTCAGAAATACCAGGCAGATTCGAGGCTTCTGCCAACTCCTGCCCTGCGCTCCCGTCAGGTCTGGAGTTTATGGAGATGGCCCAACTCTCTGGGCCCTTTCCTCTCTCTGGAGCTGCTGTTGAGGGTGGCAAGCATATTGCTGCACGGGGCAGGTCTTGTAAAGTTTCCGTTTCGATACTGACTCGCGGGAAGAGGAAACTGTCTCCAGCTAAGCCGGTTGCACCACACGTCCCGAGGACTCAAGGGATTCTGTGCCGATGCACAAACAAGACGCATCTGTGTCCTGGGCGGTCACTGCAACCCACCTGGCGGCCCTGAAGGGCAAGAACTTGCCCAAGGGTTCTCTATAGCGCAGAGACCCAATGGAGTTTGAGTGGGAACCTCGTGCTTAAGGAATGAGCTGGCTACTCTTTCTCTCCATGAATCCCAAGAGCAGGGCACACTGGATACCCAGCCTAGTTAACACACCAGCGCCACAGTGGGTAGCTCAGGGCCTGTGCTAACACAACTATGGGCACGGTGTGTAGCTCAGGGCTTGTGCTAATATAAACCAGCAGGCACAGTGCATAGCTCAGAGCTTATACTAACACAACCACGGGCACAGTGTGGCTCAGGACCCTGTGTCCGTCTCCAACTCGGGCTCCTTTCGACACCCTGAGCTGACTTGGAAGAGACCTCGTCACAGGCAGAGTCTGGCCTGGGGACTTTGGGAATCAGCTGCTCCTACCCCAGAGACCACACTGCCTTGAAGCAGATGTTCAAAGTCCAGTGTAGGATGCAGAGTCTCCTGTAGCCTCCGTCCTAGGGCCCTTGGGGTCTGTGAGGGGAGGAGTCTGCCCATCAGGGAGCTGAAGGGTTTTCTTGACTTTCAGGCCAGCTTTGGGGTCCACAGCTCTGGGAGCTGCATGCTGGACCTCTGGTGTGAATGCATACAGGTCCCCCAGACCCCAAATCACAGCCACAATGGAGAGGAGCCACTCTGGGGAGTGAACCACGCAGGGTGGTCAGAGGTGGGGGGCATGTTTCCCAAGGTGCCTCTGGAACTCAGGATTTGCAAGGAGCATTCATTCCCAGGGACCCAACTCCTACCCTTCTGGGCAGCAGCTAAGATCTGGCTGAGAGGTGGGGCCGGCTGGGAGGGGCGGAGCCTGGATGGAGGATGGGTCTGCAGAGGACAGACTGCTAGGGAAGCCAGTCTGCTAGGATTCCGCAGGTGCCCACTTTACAATCACCACCTTCTACCCCCGGAGGGTACTCACAGGAACGCCACAGCAGAGGGACAAGACCCAACACGGGAGGGGACCCCCGATCTCTGGTGGTACTTACGGGAGCCCCTTTCTCTCCAGCAGGTCCCGGGGGTCCCTGAGGCCCAGGTCTCCCTGGGATTCCGATGGGCCCAGCAGCACCAGCTGGTCCTCGCTCCCCGGGGGAGCCCTGAGGTACAGCAAGAGGATGGTCATGTCAGAGGCTCTCAAGCAGTGGCGGCACGACTCCCCCAAGCACCGCTGGCCACGCCGCTCACGCCATTGCTCTGCGGCCTTCAGGGGCCCCCAACGGCCCACTGCAAGCCTAGGCTCTTTGAAGCATCTAAGGCTGGCACTGGACCGCTTCCTAGCTCCTCTCCTCCCATGAGTCCATCTCACACAGACCCCTTCCACTGCCCAGTGTCGGGGACACGACCCACTCATGTTCCTGTCCCTGACAGTCTCCTCCAGAGGCCCAGCATCTGTCTGCTGTGTTAGAGCTGAACCGGCCCCAGAGCACCCGTGGGTATAAAGTAGAAGCTCTGGCATGGGGGCAGGCAGGCACCCGTGCCGGGAAGCAGCCGGGCTCAGCCTAGGTCTCGTGAACAGGCCAGCAGGGCCTCACCTGCCTGGCAGGAGGAATGGCTCGCTTCCCATTCTATCTGACCTCGGCACCTCCCGCGTGTGCACAGCTGGGCTACACAAGGTCCCGCTCACGCCCGGCGTCCACCTGAGCAGCCAGCCCATCAGGCCTGTCTGAATGGCAGGGGAGGCTAAACACCAGCAGCACTAGTTAGGGAAGGCGGGTGGTCTCGTCTATTCCCTACTCCGCCTGGCGACTGTTAAGGGAGGCTGGGATCGTGGGGTCCGGGGGTTAGGGGAGGCTCGCTGGTTCACAGGATAGCATGCTAGAACTGGTTTAGGCTGGGGACAGGGGTCCTGTCTGTGCCAGGTGGCCCGGCCTGTGCTAGAACTTGGCATCCATGAGGTGTGCCCACCCTCCCTTGCTGGCCTGATCCAGGTGGGCCAGGCCTGGCCTGCTGGTTTCCCAGGCTAGGTCAGCCGCTTACCCACGCTCGAAGCTGCCCACTTCTCTGCTCTCCCTCGTATACCGTGCCCCTGTGACTCCTGCAACCCGACCACCAGTTAGGGGACACCATCTGAGTCCCAGCCTGTCCTCCTGAGCCCGAGGGGTACAAGTCCTGAAGCAGATGTGAGGCAGAGGATGGAACCCAAAGCTTCTACTCACCGCGGGGCCTGGGGGGCCGGGGGGACCTTCACTGCCTTTCAGTCCAAGGGCTCCCTGCAAGACAGTTGAGAATGTGGGCGAAGGGCTCCGGGGGGGGGTGCCCCGGGACCACATACCATATCTCTGTACCCGCTTAGCTCCTCACTCACCACTGGGCCAGGGAGCCCTCGGTCCCCAGGGAAACCACGCAGTCCTGGAGGGCCGTCCTTTCCGGGGAGGCCAGCAGGTCCTGGGTCACCCTGAAAACAGAACCAGGGGACGAGCCCATCAGAGCCACCAACCGCTAACCTTTCCAGGGCACGGGGAAGGGCTGGTTCTGTGCAAGTTGAGACTTTCATGTCAAGATCCACTGGGGATTTGAGTTGACCTGGGCTTGGCCTGGAATTCTTTGGGTCTGGTTATGCTGTTTGGGGAGGGAAGACAGCCCCTGGCTGGTCCCAGCACACACCTGGCCGGCTCTGTATGCGGATCTGGGGCAGGGACCCAACTGTCACTCATCATACGCCACTGGAGCCCGGCTTTCAAAACTCTTCCAAAGGCCGAGTGGGAACATGGTTACATCAACCTTTCCACGTATCTAGGCTTTCTGTGGGCACTCAAGGATCTCACTGCCAGTCTGGCACCCATTTTTGCAACGATGCATCCTCTGGGTTTGTCCTTCCTGAGCACATTTAAAGCAAGAATATTTTCCAGAATTTTCTCTAAGCTCTATGGGAGAACACAAGAATCTTCTGGGCTAGCAAGTCAAATGTGCTCGGCTCTGAATTCAGTGACTCTCTCTGCCGAAGACAGACCGATCCAGACCCATGTGCAGGCACACACAACATGTGCTAGGATTATTTATGTGTAACACATACATACGCATAAGCATGCACGTATCCGCCTAAGTCCATAGATACTTGTTTAGCAGCACACTAGGGTGTATAATTCTCTGTATGTTTCTTAATTTGCAACGTGGCTTCTTTATTTTAAGTGACGCTAGCGTACGGTCCTGGTGACAGCCTAGATGGCTTGCGATTCTGTTCCCTCACTGAGACGGCAAGAGGGAGGGCTGCTGATTTTGTGTGAACACACAGGAATCACGGCTACTCAACTTTGGGGTACCCCTGCTTTCTGGACAAGTTACAAACAGGGAATGGTAAGAACCATCGTTGGTAGGTACGGGCCACATGTGTTTTTTTGCTTTTAGAACTTATTTTCAGTTTCATAAAGCAAGGGACTATCAAAGGGCCGCTTTCTACCAGAACTGTATTAGATGTTGAAGAATCTGCGCTTTTTCTCTGTTTCTGGGAGCAGGTGGGCGGCCAGGGAGGGAGCGCTCCGCAGGAGCTGGATGGTCTGATCCTACGTTCTCTGTGCTCTGTCCCTGCAGCCTATCAGCCGGAGCCCAGGACGCCCTTCAAGCAAACCTGGAGCTCCAGTTGTGGCTTTGGAGCAAAGAGGCACGGGTTGCATTCGCTTGAGAAAACATCTGTCCATCCAAAGGAGTGAGAGAAAATAGAGCTCTGAGTGATCCCCTAGAAAAAGACCAGCTTGACATGGAAGCTTCCAGAAACTCACCTTCGTCCCTTCTTTTCCAGCAAGACCTGGGAGACCCTGTTCACCAGGGGGGCCAGGGGGCCCAGGGTGGCCACGCTCGCCCATCGGACCCGTTTCTCCGGTGGGACCCTATGGGGAAAACTAGTGTTACCATGTATCAGTTTCCAGTGACTAGCAAAGAGCACCCTTCTCTCCTTGCATCCTGGGACAGTCCCCACCATCGTCATGACTGACACCCTCTCTATTTCCAAAGTTCAGAAAGAAAAAAATGAATCTGGGGTCTGCAGCCAGCCATATACTATCTGACTCCCCGCCCCTTGCCAATGCCTTTTAGGAGAGTATATGTTTTGAGGGACCTGATTGGAAATGTGCTGGGGGTCAGCTATGGGGTAGGGAGGGAAGCCTCATGGGCTCCGGTTCTGTGGTGCCGTTTGGGTCCCCCACATGGGTTTCTACACAGCCAGGTGGCGGGCGTCACAGGTGACTCTGAGCCGGGGGGCCCTGCTGGAAGCCATGCTTCTCGCTGATCTGACAAGGGAGGGGCCCATGCAGCAGTAGAGAGCACCACCGGCCCTTGTTTTGGGGGAGCCGGACCCCACAGCCTGGCTTGTCAGGCCCTGGGTCACCTGCGCCCCCTGCTGGGCCCAGAGTGCCCTACGCGTGGCTTGCTCCTGGTCTCCGTCCTGCAGTCGGCACACATGCGCCGCTGGAAAAACTCCCTTGCAGCCCCGAACCTTCCTCTCCTGCAGGCTTGGGTGACACCTGAGACCCAGAACTCCAGAATACCGCGTCTCACCTGAGGGCCGACGACGCCTGGGGGTCCTGGAGGGCCGGTCTTGCCTTGGAAGCCCTGTGGAGAGAGCGCGTGTCTGAAAGGCTGCACTGAGTCCCTGCAGCAGCTGCCTCAGCAGCCTGCCCCCCCCATCACCCCCCAATGCTGCGTTCCAGCCTTCACCCGGGAGAGCCATGCCCCTTGCTCCCTTCACAGATCAATTTCACGAAGGTAATGAAGCCAGGCAGTTCGCCCCACGCTGCGACTTTGTGCTGAGAAATAGATTTTAAGCCTGTTAGTCTCCCTCTTGTCACTGCAAGTTCATTTCCCGAGGAGACGCGAGCCACCTCTGCGTCGGTGCTCATTAGTGACTTCGTGGGACTTTCTGGCCTTCATCGTGCGACCCTCTGACGCACGGCAGGTGACTTGCCAGCTCGCAGCTCAGCGTATTTAGGACGGGCATGAGCCGGCCCGGCTGCTTTCAGAAGCGTCCGTTCAAATGTGCTATTCTGAACTCACAAAGACCGTCTCCTCCGGTCCCTGAGCGCTCGAGCGCTGTTGGGCAGGAAGCCAGGGCCTTCGGGCTTAGCTGTGGGCACGTGGGCAGAGCTGGGTAGATGCCACAAGATACCATCTGCAGGTGCCCCCTCAGAAATGGGCTTTGGACTTCATTAAGGAGGAGGGGTGGCCACTTGTATTTCATGAAAAAAAAAAGCATGTCTACAACCCAGGGAGGACTGTCCTCAAGAGGTGAATGGACCGGTCCTCGGGGGAGACCGTCCAGTGTCTGCAGGGGCAGCTGGGCAGGGCAGAAGTGCCCACGCACTACCGCTCCAAGCAGAGACAGGCCGCTTAATGATTTGCAGAACGAGGCTGAGGGAGAAAGCGCGCAGTGTGCAAAACCTTCGCTCTTATCTCCTTGGAAAGGCATTAGAGAAAAATGTGCCAAGCTTGGAAGAAAGGTTTGAATTTTTCTCTCCAAACAAAAGAGCAAAGTGATCTCCATTTATCAGCTTGCGGGGCTGTCCAGGCATTATCGGAGGTGTATTGACAAGAGTTCCCATCCCCACATGCCAAGAGACAAAGCGATGGGGGCAGGATGGCAGCACCCAGCTTCGGGAGGGCGGGCTTCTGCTGGGAAAGGCCTCCTGAGACCTCCAGGCTCAAGGACGTTGGCTGCAGCCACCTGTCAATCCCAAAGGCCCCCGCTGTCTTCAGGGGAAGACATATCTGGTAAACTATGGGGTGCACACAAAGAAGGAACAAATACGGCCAAGAAAATGTTGCCCGCTCTGAGGGGGCTCAGGGACTTGAAGCCTGGAGGCTTAGGGTCACAGACTGAACCATAGTCACAAGCATGTCCCACCGGCAACAAGCTGACATACACCCCAGATGCCTGGAGCTAGGAAACGAGCTCGTTTCTGATAAAGGCTTTTTCTTTTCTTAGTATGTGATCATGCATGTGCATGCTTGCTTGCTTGCGTGTATGTGTGTGTGTGTGTGTGTGTGTGTGTGTGTGCGTGTGTGTGCATGTATGTGAAGCCAGAAGTCAACATCAGGTACCGTTCTCCGCCCCCGTCCACCTTCTTTTGAGACAGGGTCTCTTACTGAAGCAGGATCTTACCAACTGGTTGGATTGACTGGCTATCAGACCGCAAAGATTCCCGTTTCTGTAACCCCCATAGCTAAGTTAGGGTTACAGATATGCCCAACCAGGCTCAGCTTATATGTGGATGCTGGGGATCCACACTCAGGACCCCCCCTCCCCGCCCCGGCTCGCACCGCAGGCGTTTTACCATTAGCATCTCCCCAGCCCCTTGACGGTGTTTCCTGCCAGCGCAAATGGCGGGAGCCATCTTTGTGGAGACCACAAGGTGAAGCAGCCACATCTACAGCCAGGACAAGCTACTCTCTTTCTACAAAGATGCTGGTCACATGCACAAGCTGGGTGCAAAGACAGGTGACATCCCGGCACACGGCGCACAGGACCTGCCCTCTTTTCTGTAAGGGGGCTACAGACATCTTCCTGCTCCCTCCCACCAGCCGAGGCTCAATCTCCCGGATAGACAATGCTGTGGTCCACGTGACGCCCACAGCCCCGGGCTTAAGTTTTCTAGCCAGCTGCAGATACAGGGTCTTCCCATGTGTACCGACCCCAGGGTCTCCGGCAAGCCGCACTCAGTTATGCTGCGGCAAACAAAGGTCGCAGGCACAAGGTCGCCCTGCCAATGAGGCTGGGTCCTGATGCTTGTAAACATGGCAATGACCAAAGCTGCTAAAATACACCAAGAGCCAGCAGCTGGTTTTCACTGTAACATCCTGGGGGCTCCTGCCTGCACCCGCTCTGCACCAACATGTCCACAGCCTGACTGGTTCGAGGAAGTCGCTAGTATTCCCAGCCTGGAGGGGCCTCCTGCCCCCTCCCCTGGCCCCCCGGGGCAGAGCGGCAGCAGCCTGCTGTGTGCAGGGCGTGGGAGCCCCAGCCAGAGAGACCAGGCCTGTCCCCAGTACTTGTAATACTCACAGTCTCGCCTCTCTGCCCAGGGTGTCCCGGGAGCCCGTCCTTGCCTGGAGGTCCCTGCGGAAACAAACACAGGACAGAAGGTTCCTGCAGCAGCTCGCAGAACAGGCGACACTGGCCACGTCACTCCAGACTCTCACGCTGGGAACTGGCTCTGCGAGAGGCAGCCCCCCGACGGTCTCAGGGACAATGACGGTGGAGGGATGGCTGACCACTGAATCCTCAGCCAGCTGCCCCCACAGTGCTACCCCCTCACCTCTCAGAGAGGAAGCGGGGCCGCAGTGGGAAGGGGGGCAGTCCAGCAGGTGGGTGCCTCAGTCGGCACTGGGACTTAGCCATTGCCCCGTGCCACCCTCACCCCTCCCCCGTTCAGGAGGCCTGGGCAGGCGGGCGCGGTTACAGGATACCCATCAAGATCTTGCTAGGGGCTTGTCCCCACCGCTGACCCAGCCAGGCTCTGGTGCCCCCTTCTTCCCCCACGCCCTCAGGGATATGACGTGTCAGGGTAGCCTAGCCCACCAGCTCCCCATGAGGAGCCACTTACCGGGGGACCCTTGGGTCCGGGGAAGCCCGTGGGTCCTTGGGGTCCGTTGGGTCCCTGGGGACAGAGAACAGCAGTGTGAGGACAGAACCCCTCCCAGCAGCCTTGCTGAGGACTTCACGTGCCCCTGAACACAGCTCATCTGCTGACCCCAGTCTTTTCCCTGTTTGCCCCCATCTGACCCGCTGCAGAAAAGCAGGAGGGTGCAGAGCAGTGTCCCAGGGTCCCCCACACTAGACGAGATCCACTTTCCTGGCCTCAGCCACCTCCAGCACCGCAGGCAGCCCAAGCAGGAGGCTGAGGTCTCCAGGGATGAGTCGCCCTGGGCCCCAGGGAGCCACGTTTCTCCGCAGAGCCCGCTGTGTCTTACTGCCCCGGGCAGTGCCCAGGCTCTTGGGCCTGCGAATGTCCACTGCCCCCTCCCAGCGGGGGAGACACTCACCCGCTCTCCTGGAGGGCCGGCTGGACCATCACCTCCAGAGTTGCCCTGGGAAGAGAGACAAGCCCACTGTGACCACTCAGGCTGAGAGCTCGGCCAGGTCCCCTCTGGTGCCTGGGCGATCCTCCTCAGGGTCCTGCCCCGCAGGATGGGCAGAGGTGGAGCTCTGAGCCAAGGCCCTGTCGCCTTGCTGTGAGCTCAGCTGGCATCAGCTGGCAGGGGATGGTGCAGTTCTAGAAGAGTCTCTGCAGCGCACTCAGGCTGCACTTAGCTGGAAGCCTCGGCATCATTTCACCGGGGTCTGTTCAGAGCTGCCCGAGCCTGGCTGCTCCAGGTCCCTAGTTCTCACAGGTGAGAACTCAGTCACTGCAGGGTGTGTGTGTGTGTGTGTGTGTGTGTGTGTGTGTGTGTGTGCGCGTGCGCGCATCTGTGTGTGTGTGCATCTGTGTGTGTGTGCATCTGTGTGTGTGTGCATCTGTGTGTGTGTGCATCTGTGTGTGTGTGCATCTATGTGTGTGTCAGTGTGTGTACGTCAGGGTGGTTATGTCAGTGTGTATATATGTCCCATGTGAGCATGCATATGTGTTTGTGTATGTATGTTTTGTATATGTGTGTTACTGTGTATATGTCCTATGTATGTGTAAGAGTATGTGGCTATACATACGTGTCTCTGTATGTTTGTGTATATGTCTGTGTGTGCATGTGTATGGGTATGTTAGTATACGTCTTCGTGTATGTATGTATCTGTGCATGTGTGTCTGTCTTCTGTATATGTCTGTGTCTGTATTGCATATATACCTGTTCACATATGTGTCTGTTTATATGTGACTATATGTGTGTTTGCACTGTGCCTGTGTATATATGTCAGGTTGTATATGTCACTGTGTATATGCGTCCTGTGTGAATATGCATATATGTATGTGTATATGTGCTCTGTATGTGTATGAGCGTATGTGCATACGTATCCCTGTATGTATGTGTCTCTGTGTGACTTTATGTGTGCATCTGTGTATGTATTTGTGTGTAGTCTGTGTATGTGTGTCTGTCTTCTGTTTTTGTCTGTGTGTGTATGTGCCTGTGCTAATGTTATGTTTTTGTATGTGCATGTATGCACATGTGCACATGTGTGTGTCTGCATATTATGACTGCGTATGTTCTTCATATGTGTGTGTCTGTGCGTGTGATGTGCCCTGAGCTCGGGAGGAGGAGCTTCCGGAGAGCATGGGTCAGCTGTGCCTTTCAGTCAACCGGAAGTTCTTCTGACAGGTCCCTTCTGCAAGTCCTGCTGGACCAGCCTGGGCAGTGGTGGTGTGGGGCCTTCACATGTCTGCGAGGCCAGGCGGGGTGGCCTCATCAGAAAGAACTTCCTAGAGAAACTCTGCCAACCCGGGCCACCCAGCTGCTGGGCTGGGTCTCCTGAGAACTGAGGTCCCCTCGTGTGAGGACCACTCTGTCCTGCCTCTGTCGGCCTCAAGGTCACGACGCTTGAGGCTCCTACTTCATGGCCGCTTCCCATAGCTTGCAAAGGGCGCTGCTTAGAGAGTTGGCGAGAACCGCCCCTTTCACAGGGTCACCCACAGAGCACCTGAGAGCGCCACAGCTCCAAGGCCCGAGGTTCTCGCTCATGCAACTCGAAGGACCAAGAACATACCTTAGGGCCGGGCTTCCCTGTGATGCCCCGCGGGCCTCTTTCGCCCCTGGGGCCCTGGACAGACAAAACGTAAGAAGGTCGGTCAGCTCAGAGGCCCAGACGCACAGAGCCCACCCTCCCATCCGCCCACCCCACGCAAGCTGTGCCCACAAGAAGCCCCTTAGCCACAAAGACGGTTACCGTCGGGCCTCGCTGTCCCCGCGGCCCTGGCTTTCCTGGTGTCCCCTAGAAGCAGAGAAGGGGGTCAGTCACACTGGACATGCCTGGCCCCACGCAGGAAGCCTCCTCCCTCCCCAGTCACCAAGAGCCTTCGGGAATCCTAGTGAGGGCCAGAAGATCCTGCCTAGGGATTAACAGGGGAGAATGGGGGAGGGGCGCGCAGAACCACCCCCCTCTGCAGCCTGGTGGGTGTCAGCTACTTAGCTGACCCCAGGCTCCATTCTCCCTCCCCGCCCTGCTTTTCTCTCTCCTCCCTGCTTCCTCCTAACCCCTTCTCCCTTCCTCCTCCTCCTCTATCTGCCTCCCTTCTTCTCTCTCTCTTCCCTCCCCCATCCCTTCTCTCCCACTCTTATCCTTCCCTCCTTCCCCCCTCTCCTTCTCTCTCATTTTCTACTTCTTCCCCTCTCTCCTTCCCTCCTCTCTCTCAGCAGGGGCAGAAATCATCACTATAACCACAGAGGAGAGAGTCAACTGCTATCATGCATAATTTTTTTCGCTGCTGTTAAGAATATTAGGCATTAAATTTTCAGCCGGCTCTGCGGGCGCGCGGGGAGCCGCGGAACAACGCATAAATCACGCATCCAACAGTGGCCGGCTTCTCCTCCCATTTCAGACTCTTTGCTGCTGCTGATCTGTGTGTTCTGCGCTTCGGAAAGCAAACGAGCCACATTTGTTGCCACTGCGGCAAGTCTATGACGGCCGGAGAGTGCAGTTTACCTACAGCCCGAGGAAGCGATGGATCGGGCTCCTGTCAGGCTTTATTCTCTTCCACCCAAGCTATCCATTCATTCACGACCTGAATCAAAAGCACTTTCCAGCCTCCTGTTTTGAAAGGCGTTTAATAAAACCATCCATGACGATGAGTGTATGAAGTTGCTTCTTTAGCAACGTGCCGGGCGCCTAGACTTGCTGTAGCTGCACTGACGCTGTCCTTCGACTTCGGGTAAATATTTGCATATGAAAATGCGTGAGACATCTGCTGTCTTCCGATCTTAGGCGTGTGCCCACGTGAATGCTGTGACAAGGCCTGGTCCGTCTAGGTAGGTGTGGCCCAGCTCAGCTGCCAACACTTCTCTCTCCCTCCTCCCCTCAGAACAACAGAGGTCTCAACTAACATCTGCTTTTCCAGAACACGGGGCTCCTGATGATGCCCAGGCCTGGGCAGGGGGCAAAGAGATCTCAGCCACAATTGCCTCAGGGCCCTGGCGACTCACCCTTCCATGACCTGTTCTGCACCTACGAGCCAAGCTGAATATGAAGAGCCGCTCATTTGTTGAGGGGCCTCTGCAGCGCCTTCTTCTGGGGCCTGTGGGGGCTGGGGTGAGGGTCCTCGTAGGATGCCCCTTGCTTGTATCGTGGCTTCGCCTTGAGCAGGCGGCTAGAGGTACGTGTGCAGTCTCAATGGTACACGCACACTTGCTGCTGGTCTCCTGTTTAACCTCCCACCACAGGCGCGAAACGTTACTGCACAAGCCGGAACTCAGGGCCACCTGGCCTGGGGGCTTGGGCAGCACTTGGGCAGGGGACCTGCACACACACACCCACCATGGGTCTTGCCTGGCGGCCTAGCATCAGCGGAAGCAGCTGTCCAGAGTATCTGCAAGACCCCTTGGAACCAGCACAGACTTGTCCCCTTCACAGCCCTTCCTCTTCCAGATCCTTCCCTGAGCTAACTTCAAAAACCCCTCGCTCACTCCCCCCGACCGCCCTGGGGTGCCGAGCTGCCCTGAGGCAGGGCACAGGCTGAGCCTGTCAGCTGCTCTGGCTTCTCGCCAGCCTGCTGTGTCCCTCAGTTTCCAGCCCTACCTCTCAGCCCATCCCTGCCGGCCTCTGGCTGCTCCGGGAAGCACCCCAGGCCTCCGCACTTGAATGCTGGCGCCTTTACACTGTCTTTGTCACTCAGGCGCCGAGCAGAACCACAGATGCGGGTACGAGGGGCGCTGTGCCTGTCCACGACGTGGTCTCAGCCATCTTGAAGCCCCTGTCCCTGTCCTTAGAGCTCAGAGCCCTCTGCTTTACAGGTACGTTCTGGAGGAGCAATGTAACCTCGGCTCCACGTGCACCGTCCTGCCTGCGACGAGACCTGCTCAGAGCCCAGACAGCAGGACGCTCCACATCCCAGCTGGAGATGTTCAGGCAAGGGGAGGCCACCCAGGGGCGTGGGCCAGCAGGGTGTTGCAGGACACTGGGGGGTGCATGGCTCCCCCACCCCAGGCCTCAAGCGGCCTCTGTGCAGGTGAACCGAGGGTGTCGCATGCTGGCTGGAATTCACAACCCTGACCGCTTTCTAGAAGGAAGAAAGTCTGAGGGGCACAGTGCACAGCCCCAAGGAGACGGGCGCTGTCCTAGGGCAGGTGGGGCGTCACACCAGAGAGAAAGAAAACACCTGCAAAGTCAGCATGTCCGGAGGTCTCTCTAGCAGAGGGGGATCAGCTTCCGCTAACAACCAAAGGCTTCCTGGCTCACGGTCTCTGAAAACTCCATTTCCCAGCATGCACTACTCTCCAGCACACCAACCCTTCTTATTCCAGTTCTACTGGTACTGAGAGCTAAAGACCAGAGTTCAAGATCAACCATTCTGAAAAGAGGTTTGATGGTAAAATGGGGGGAACCACTAGGGCAGTGATAGGAGAGTCACCGTCGGGCCCACCCCCAAATAGCTTGGGGCCAGAACCTGAGCCCAGGGGATCCCAGAGCCCAGAGAACTCCAGAACCCAGAAAAGCCCAGAGCCCAGGGGACCCCAGAGCCCAGAGCCCAGAGGAGCCCGGAGCCCACCATTCTTACCCTGCCACCCTTCTCTCCGTTGGCGCCCGGGAAGCCAGGGAATCCAATAGAACCCTGAAAGAGAATTAAAGAAGGAAGAAGCAAGGCCGTCAGACCAGGAACGAGGGCCATGCTGCCACTCCGACTGGAGGGAGCGGGAGGGAGCCTGTGCTAGAGTTCATGCCTCCAACACCAGTTTCTCCCTCACCCTCTATTCATCAACTCTCCTCTCTACCCAACCCATGCGGTACCCACAATGCCTGCCACTTACCCACCCACCCACGCAATACCCACTCACTGCATGCAACTCCCCCAACCATGCACACACCTACCCAACTATACAAGACCCACTCATCCACCCATTCATTCAGCTTACACACTGACCCACCCGCCCATGCGCATCAACCCCCCACCCGCATCCCCCCACCTGCATTCACCCTAGCACTCACCTTACATTTATCTTATGACCTCACCCACTCACACGATGCCCACCTACCTGCCACCCACCATTCACCCTACCACTCACCCATCCACTCATCCAGCCATCCTTCCACCTACCCACCCACCTCCCATCCACCATCTCCCTGGCCCCCAACCATTCTCTCAACTCAACAAACATTTCCTGACTACTCCCCAGACTCCAGATCTAAAGCCAGAAGTGGAGCCTCGGGGTGCTCCTTGCTGGTTTCCACCAGCTGCCACACGGAGGCTGCACTGACTGATGTTTTGGGGGATGGGGAGCGTATAACCCCGAGACTTCCTGGACATGAGCTTGCATTTCACAGCTCTGCTCAGAACCTGCTGTGATACTTTGTGATCTTCCCACGAAGCCTCTCACCACAGTGGGGCAGTTTTCCAAGTCAGAAACGAATGCAGACTTGCGTTCTGACAACAGTCCCTCATCGCCTTTAATCCTTAAAAACGCACAAGGTGCACATCAGCCCGACATGAGTTTCAGGACTCTGCCAACTGTGCAAGATGGATGCCACAGAAGGGCCCACCAAGGCGTGCCACACAGACAGGCACCCACTGCCCATGGCGCCTAAAGTCCTCTATGTCTCTGCTCTCTGGCTGGCGTGGCGTCCCGACCCAGCACGTGCCTGCATCAGAACCTGACTTCCCCCTGGGTGGGGAGGGGGGCTAACTAAGCTAACAGTCCCCTGTGCCCAGCTGACGCAGCGCTCCCAGGTCATGGTGTGTGATAACCCACTGCTCCATCTAGTCAGGGCCGAGGTCAGTTGGCAAGTGGCACCTCCTTCCCTCGAGCCTCCTGCCCTTAGTCACCCCTCTCCCCCACCGCCTCTTTCAAATGCCATCTTTCCTCTCCTCTCCCCACTACGAGAGTTTAGAAAGAGAAAAGGTGCCCATGAGCTCATTCGCCAGCACTGGGGCATTGGCGCTCAGTTGGCAGCTGCACTGGAGCCATGTCTAGGTGTCCGCTCTGGGCTCTGAGCACAACCCTTGCTGTCCTAGGCTGGATGTGTCTACACGGTGTGACGGGTGGCACATGGCTCACCCGCGTGGCCGTCCTCCTTGGACAAACGGGCCCGGGCTCCCCGCGCCACAGAGGCACCAAAGCTCGTGGGCAGCATGAATGGGCACAGGTACAAATGAGAGCGCAGCGGTTATTGTGTGAAGAGAAGGCATGAATAATAAAACGTGGGATAAGAAGAAAATAATTTTCCTGCTGATTTCCAAAGCCGCGAGGAGCTGGTTTGCTTAAACCCCGAACACGCCAGAGATAAGACAGCGATTCGTCTTTCTCCTGCTCCCCTATGAGCAGAGAGCTTCCGAGCATCCACAGCGAAGCAAAGCGGGCTCAGAGGAGGCCCGTGTAGACGGCCGGGGGACAAAGGCCAGCCTCAGCTGGGGGGGGGGGCTGCCCTGCTCCGGAAGGCTCTACTCGCTCCCCAGGGACCTTGTTTGGATTTGTCCAAATTGACACCAAAGGTTCTTCATAGAGAGTGAGAGATCACAACGAACAAGTAGCTTTGCCATGGCACAGAGCCACTAGGAGACAGAGTGGAGTGAGAGGGTGCAGAGACCACCTCCAGGTGTCCCATAGCAGCTGCTGAGACCCCGAGTGGGGTTGTATTACCTTTGGCCCTTGTCTCCCTGGGTACCCCGGCAATCCTGGCACGCCGAGCTTTCCCTGGGAGAAGAAAATAGACCTTAGCATGGTGAGCGCGGCTCTTCTCCACTTCATTCTCTGAGTGGGGGGAGCGGGTCCTGGGATGGGAGGGTTTGGAGCAGAGGGTGGGCTCCAAAAAACAAAAGGCCTGGTCACTGATAGAGGGTATTAGCTGTCCTCCGGCCTGGAGTCTACGCCCTCAGGGGGTAAGGCATGCCCGACTGTACCAGCCCTGGAAAACCAGGTGCCACAGGAAGAGATCAGAGCCACACCACGGTGGAAGCCGGCAGAGGTAGACACCCCTGATTTGTAAAGTTTCTGAACCCCACTGTAAGAGTTCTCCATACAGAGCCAAATGCGGTGGTAGAAACACTCCTGTTCCTTCCTGCTCAGACCAGCAGGGACAAGATGCGGTGGCCGTGTACTGCTGTAGGGGGCCACTTCCCGCAGCTGGACAGGGCCGGCTGGGCAGGGACAGCTGCCCATAAGCCACATTGTCAGCCACGGTGGGGACGCTGCTGCCCCCCGGGGCTCAACGGGGACGGGTAGGCACAGCTGGCTGGTGAGATTTCCACCTGGGGAAGATGTTCCTTTGGGGTGTGCCAAGAGCTCAGAACGGGGAGCATCAGTCCACACACATCACTAGGAGGAGTGGCGAGAGGTGGGAAGCAAAGAGGGGCCATTCAGGGACCCTCCTCTCAGGGGCAGGCTCGGCCGAGGGCTTGGGCGGGGTCCGTCTGGGGTTCGGAGTCTCAGCATGCAGCTGAGTAGCTGCATCACCCACCTTCTCCCCGGTGGGCCCCAGAGGACCAGGATCACCATTGGGGCCACCACGACCCTTTGGACCTTCAGGGCCGTCTTCTCCCCTGGGACCAGGTGGGCCGATCTCTCCCTGCAATCAGAGAAGAGAAAGTGAGGGAGACCCCCCAACACACAGACCTCCCAAACAACTACCGTCTCAGGAACCCAGCTTGTTAGTGTAAGAGACACAGCCTCTCTCTGCATGCGTGACCAGCCTTAGGGTGTGCTGGGCCATCATCATCCTCATCCCTCAGCACCAAGTGTCGCCTCCTTAGGCTGTTGTGTGGCTGTGGTTCTGCTTCCTGATGAAGCTCCAAGTGGCTGCGTCCTCTAGTTTGTCTTATTCTGAGACCTTAGGAGGCATCGCACTGGGCCCCCCTGACTGGACCGTGACCTGGTATAATCATGCGCAATAGACCCCAGAACGCACACCAGAGACGCGGAGCTCCATGGCGTCTCTTGTCCAGTGTCCTTGGTTGCGGTGGTGAAGTGGCCCAGACCCACCCGGGCCATGGCAAAACCAAGGCCGACTCCAGTCTCCGTGGTGGTCCTGGGGGTCGATGCACGAGTCCCCCTCCGACCTCCTGCTTCCAGGAGCAGAACAGCTGAGGGACCCCAGGGCAAAACCTGAACTGCTCAGCTGGAGACCGACAGCCACCAAGCTCCTAGGGATCCGATTCAGAAGCGGGACCAAGAGCCCCGGCCTGAGACGTGTTTCTGTTCAGCCCGATGAGCCTTCCGAGGGCGGAGCACTGCGCGCTCCCACGGCCCAGCGTGAGGCTCTGCTCGTGGAGGAAGCAAAACCACGACGCCTACTCCGCCATCTTGCCCTTCCCCGTGACCAAGAGCAGAAGCATCCCTCCCTTCTCTCCCTCCTCCCCCAGCGTCTCTCTACGTAAACCAAAGTGGCCGAGAACTTGCGACGACCCTCCTGCCTCTCCCTCCAGTGTTGGGACCTCAAAGGTGTGTGGGGAGTCATCAGGGAGGAGGGAGGCAGGGAGGCTCTCACTGCCCTGCCGCAGCAGCCCCAGCTGCAGGTGTCGAGGCCCTTCCACCCGGAAGGAAGGTCAGGAGCCTCGACTTCAGCAGCCGCATGTGGCGACATCGTTTCCCTCTTTCTCCTCTGATAGACCCGGGATGGCTTCTGCCATTGCCCTGCCAGGCTGGGCCAAGCGTCAAGCGTATGGACTCTCTCATTCTGGGACGTTCTGCAAAGAGGCCTCTGTGGCCAGCTCTGGAGGGGACAATGACAGTACTGCACGACGAGCCTGCACTAGCCCGCCCGAGGCGTTCAGGTGCGTGTGCAGCTGTGTTCTCTTCCTCAGGGTTCCCGCACGTTCACACTCGCTGGAAAGCTTCTCAGCTCGGCCAGTGGGGTGCCTCTACCCACTGCTACCCAGAAACTTCCCTCAGTACCACTGTGAGCACCCCAGGTTTCACGTGTGCATAGCCCAAGGCACTCTCTCGCCCTCTCCCGCAGAGCAGGTCTCACTGGAGCTGAGGCCTGAGCGACCCACCAGGAATGAGCTATGCCGTGGGGCACGCACCCACAGCCCGATGCCAGGCTGCAGGCTGTGCGAGCTCCAGAGCTGCTAGAGGGCAGCTGGGGGCCGGGGCGGCTGAGGCGCTCAGCAGGACCCCAGATCCTCAGCGGGGTGTGGCACTGCTGGGCATGAGATGTGGGGTCTCACTCCCGGACCCAAACGAGATGGTTTCCATCCCTCTTCTTCCTCTACCCTTCCTCGTCCACTGGAGTCAGCCAGCCAAAGAACTCGCCAGTCCCCACCCAGCCGCCTACACCATGACTACAGTTGTGCCGGTGTGAACACAGCTGGGCGCATTCCTGGTCCCAGAGCACAAGCTGGGGTCGGGGGAGTATGCCGGGGAGGGGCAGGCCAGGATCCAGACCAGGACTCCACAGAGGTGTCACCTCCCTTCTCCCGTGCACCCCTCACCCCCGTGGGCTCCCAAGCCTGTCTTGCCTGCTCTTGGTATGAACCCGAAGTCTGCGACACTCACCCGGTCTCCCTTGATTCCCATGTCGCCTTTAAACCCAGGGAAGCCGTCTTCGCCCTAAGAGGACAGGAAAATGTGTCACTCTGGAGAGAACTCGCCCTGCCCCCCCCCCAGTGGCAATATTGTTTCCCACTGCAAATGGTGGGCCCACTGAAGCTGGGGGAGCGAGGAACCCCACACTGCACTCGGGCAAGAGGTGTGCTGCCATCACACATCCTGTGACCCCATGGGAGGGCCCAGGCACGTGCGTCTGATGCACCAGGAACACGGGTCTCCAGACAGCCCTCTCCCCCAGAGCTCCCAGGCTGTTCCGGGGCCCCTCAGAACAGCCCAGGAACTACCCCAGAAAGACAGCCGTCACCTCCTCCCAAGGTGGTGAGTGGCAGATGTGGGGCTCTGGAACGCCTCCTTCAAAAGAAAAGATGGTATCCAGAAATGGTTCTCCCAGGGAACCAGAGGGGCGGGAGTTCTGGAACCTGGGACCTGGAAACAGCCCTTCAGAGGGAGGGAGGGAGACTGTCCCAAAGAGGCCATGCTTGCCCCTATCAGGGTCCACATAGACCCCAGAGCAGACACGCCGGACCTGGTCAGGAGACCCTCCACAGGACCCGAAGGATTTGTCTGCCTGGCACGGTTTTCCCTTTTGCCAACAAGCGCACTTCCCACAAGCTGGCAAGGATTCCCTTCTACATTCAGAGGTGCCCCTCTGGGCCCTGCTTCGGGCCAAGCTCTGGAGGGGACAGACTCACCTTCTCACCCTTGGTGCCTTTCAGACCTCGGATGCCATCTGCCCCCTGCGCAGGCGGGAAAGGAGAATGGTTAGAACACAAGCTCTGCAGAACCTGTGGACGGGCGCCACGGCTGGGGGCAGGGGGTGGAGTAGAGGGAGGTCAAGACCGGTGGAGATGTCATGGGGGCATGCACCAGCCAGGGATGAGCCCAGTGTCCCCCATCTCAGAGAGAGGGGCTCCTGAGTTTCAGAAAACATTTCCTGTCCTTCCACAGCCTGCTTGGGCTCCCCCGAGACTCCCAGGTATCCCCAATTCCTGGAGGGGCCCCTGACGCCTTTTATGCAGAAGGCCTGAAGCATCTCTTTGTCCATGCTTCGGAGCTGTCCTCTGTGGGCCTGCAGCCCGGCCCATGCCTTCCCCTGCTAACACCCGTGTCTTGTAGAAACTCTTCCCCGGCCCTCGGAGCTGAGGTTGGAACCCAGCACGGGCAAGTGTGCCAGGCCCTGGCCCGGCTCTGCGGCTTCTGATAAAGTCCTAGACTGCTGTGCACATCTGTTTCCTTATCTGGAAGAGGGATGGTGAGAACAAGGCTTATCAACCTGGCACACACTAGGTGCTCAGGAACTAGCAACGGGGCCATCGATGATCATGTTAATTCTGAATTAGCACGGAATCGTGACGTGATAACATCAATTACAGTGACATTAGTTAATTAATTACTGCAACAACAGTGGCTGTGTTGGTACTCAGCCCAGAACAGACTGCTCCACCCCACTGCTAGGCGCGGCTCTAAGAGCACACACAGGACGGCTTTCCCTGGACACAGCCTCTCTGTGGGACAGATCGCGGCCCAAAGTTACACATGCAGCCACACCCTCACGGCCAAGCCTCCCGCCTCAGGCCCTTCAGTGGGTGATGTTTACCCACAAGGACCCCTGGCTCACTACACCAGCTGCCCCAGGCTGGAGGTAAAGGGGCTGGAGGTAGAGCAGGCAGCCAGGGTCTAAGCTGCCTCCTGGGCAGAAAGACCCAGAGGCCTACGGCTGTCCTCTGCTGGCCAGAGCTGGCCATGACCTGGCCCTCCTGGGGCTGGGAGGAGCTTGAGAGAAAGGGGTGGAGAAGCGCGGTCCAGGACGGACGTGGTCTGGGCCGCAAAGGAGGACAGCAACGTGGCCGTGGGAGCATCATCGCCCACCTGGGAAACTCTGGGGCTGGACAGAAGAGGGGGGCATAGGTGTGCCCAGGCCCCTGACCACTGGATGAGGACTGGGAACATCGGGACACAGGCCCACTGTTGGCAGGACCCCCCCCTCCCGTTCTCCCCAGGACACGGCCTGGGGTTCGAGGTGGGTGGGGCAGCCTGTGGGCAGGAGGAGCCCGGCGGCAGCAGCTTGGGGAGGCTCTCGCTCTCGGGGGGGCTCATCCCACACTGGGTGCACTGAACCAGGTCAATGCTGCAGGGGTCCAGATGGCCTAGTTTCCCCTCCCCCCTGCCAGGCGCTGTGACCCCAGGGAGCCTGCTCCATCCTACCTGAACCTTGAGCCAAGGGGCTCACTGATCTGAAGATGGAGGGGGCCTGGGGCAGACAATGGGGCCTCCGAGTCACACCTGTGCACCCCCAGCCTTCCTCACGGCAGAGGAGAAGGAATGTTCTACCAGAGGAGACTCACACAAGGCAGGTCTTCCTGGAACCCAACCCATCACCATCAGCTGCACAAAGGGGCCCCCCAAACAGACACATCTCAGAGAGCTGAGGGGGAAAGAAGCCCCGAAGAAGGTGGACGGTCAGCGGAACAAAAGGGGCTGGAGCAGAGACCACCATGGTCTAAGTCTGCATCGCACGGTGAAAGGAAACAGCCTGTGTGGTGGCAGCATGAGGTGGGCCGGAGCTGGGGTGCCACCCAGCAGCACGGTGCACACGCAGCGTGCCGGAGGCCTGGGATCCAAGCTTAGCACCAGAAACTTAATAAACAAAACAAGAGGGTCCCGGAAGTGATCAGGTGATGTCAGGGAACCCTCCCATCCGAGAACAGCACTTTTAAAAAGCAGCCAGCCTGGTCAGGTGGTGGCCAGGCTGTAATTCCAACTCTCGCGAGACCAAGGCAGGGGACTTACAAATCTAAGCCGCCTAGGGAAATTTAGCGAGTCCCTGTCTTTCAAAAAATGAAGAATAAAAAGAGGGCTGGGGTTACGGTTGGGCAGTAGAGTGCTTGCCCTACAGGCTGAGGCCCTGGGTTCGACCCCTCAGTATATAGTAGGGGTCAGTCCTGGCAGGGAGGGGGCAAGAAAGGCCGTTTGTCCATCTCGAGGTGATGGTGTGGGGACATAGTACAGTGAGAAGGCCGCAGCAAAAAGCAGCCGCTACCAGACACGCATCTGCTGCGGCTGTACAAGCTCTAGTTTGTGGCGTCTCTGTGATGACGTCGAAGAACCAAGACTGACCCCTTCCTGGGGGGAGGTCGGCTTGGGTAGTGGCAGACCTCCCCGGCCCAGGATAGCCCTGGCCGACAGTTCACGCCCCACCTCCGCCACATCGTGGCTGGAGGCTCATTAGGCCGCAGGCAGAGCCGCTTGGATCTCAAGGCTCCGAGTGGGAGTGTCTTGTTCCCCAGTGGGAACCTTGCTTCCCTCCCATCCTCTGCTTCCATGTCTAACTGGATTGCTCCAGCAGTGAATGAATTTAGTCAGATAGACAGATAAGAGCATTCTCCGTAAACATTTTAAAAGCAGGCGCCTTCTAGCTCAGAGCCGCTTCATGCAATTAGCCACGTAGGAGAGCCGCCAGAGCTCTGGGTAGGCAGCAGGATTTGTAAGATAAACACACAGAGCATTCCTATAATCAGAGCTGCTGCTAAACCACTACCTTACAAAACACACTGGGCATTTTGCTGGAAAAGCATTTCAGTGGGGAGACCCACCCCACCCCCCCGGCCACCTCCCAGAGCTCACTCCACTCCCCAGAGCTCATTTGTCCACAGCTCTTGAACATGGAATGTTCTAGTCTCTGGGACACGGAAGGCCCAGCACTTGGGTTCGAGTCTAGATTGGGGTATCAAGCATCTGACACTGAACATCAAGGTCTTGGGTTTCCTACCCTGTGCACCCCACGCAGCCGTGCACATCTGTCTGTACAAAGCCAGACAGAAAGAGATCCCCACAACCACACAGGTGAGGGCGGGACTCTGCGGTGCTTGTGGAAGTCCTTCAACCAAAGGGTCATGCTGTGTGTGACGGTGTGTTTCTGTGAAGAGTGTCTGTGTATGTGTGTACACAAGAGCATGTGTGCACAAAGCACGTGCCCTTATGGGAGTGCATGTGTATGTGTACGCGTGTGCTTAAGTGTGCATGCGTGCATGTGCGTGTGTATGCATGAGAATATATACCTTTATGGAAGTGCATATGTATTGTGCATGTGTGTGCATACATGCATCTATGTGATGTTTGCACATGAGTGTGCATATATGTGTATGTATGTAAATGCGAGTATCTGCACATGTATGAGTATTTGCATGTGAGTCTATGTGTATGTTAGTGTATGCATGTGTATACATGTGTAAGTAAACGCGTACATTTGTGTATGTGCATGCATGTACTCAAACGCAAACACACTCACTCTCACACCGGGTTTATGGAAGCCTGTGCAGCAGCCTGTCTCAGGAAGCCTAGTGCAAAAACCGCGCTCTTGAAGGAAGAGAACCTGTTCACACATCTTCCACCCAGGAATGTGCCTCAAAACTGGAGATTAAATCATCCAGCTCCGAGCCAACGTGGTTAGTGCTGACGGGACAGAAGGGACCACTGAATATTTCTCTGGAGCACTGTGGCCACATTAACAAGGTTCCAGGTGGTTCCGCCGCTGGAAACATGATTGTAAACAAATGGATATCTCCTGAGAGCTCCGCCTCTCCACAGCTCTGTCCTGACCGGGGACTGTGGAGGGGACATGCTCGCTGCCAGTCCCTCTGAGAGCTGCCACTGGGCATCTCTGGGCTGGAGGGATGCCCTGCCTCCCTCGAGTCTGCTGGCCCGAGAGGCCCCCCACGAAAGCCTGGGTTCGACAAGCTCACCACAGAATACATGGGACAGAGGGTGCTGCTGACCTGCCGGCAGCAGAGCCTGCGGCCAGTGTTGACTATGTGCTGCTGGCCACTGCACTACATCAGCCTGTCCCCTCACCCTGTCCCTCACCCTGTCCTCACCCTGTCCCTCACCCTGTCCTCACCCTGTCCTCACCCTGTCCCCTCACCCTGTCCCTCTATCATTGGGTCACATCTGTCCTACTCAGACCCGCTGTCCAGGGCCGGGATCTACACACCCGACTATCCTCTCTTGTGCAGCTGGGGGGGGGGGGAGTTTGGTCACAGAGGGCTCCCTAGAACCAGCCAGACCACATGCCTGTCCTCCCTGATCACAGTGAAGACCCGCAGTGTGTCACTACTTCTCACCTTGACTCCACGTGGGCCTGGGTAGCGATGGGACCCTGGGGGCCAGGAGGACCCTAAAAACCAAAGGGAAGACCATTAGTTCCATTCAGGGGAGGAAGCCTGAGCAGATTGGACGGGACACTATGAAGCACTTCAACGAGTGATGTACGAGGCCCCGAGCGTGGCTCACACTGACGGTCGAGGGACTGGAAACCATCAGACGCTGCGCCCGGCTCCAGCCAGGCCGGCAATGGGTGGCAGGCCACAGTATCATGTGGAGGAGTGGAGGAGGCAGTACTGGGGTCCAGGAAAGACAGAAACATGTTCCCCAGCCTAGGAGCCTTGGGATAAAGCAGGGCAGCACTGGCCAGAGGGCGATGTCTTGCTGTTCAGGGAGGTAACATTCTCTCATGCAAAAGAACCTTCCCACGGACTGGCTGGAGCTCACGGGCCAGGGCACCCCCACACACCCAGCCGGCAGGCTGTTAGGGACGCAGCACCCACCTGGCCTCCTTTCTCTCCTGGAGGGCCTTCTTTGCCGGGGTGCCCCTGCGATAAGAGATGGTGTTAGCTGACTGGCTCGGAAAGCAATCCCCACACCCTACATCCGTGACATTCATCTGTGGTAATGGTCAGCATCCCCCAGCTTCACCTTCCCCAGGAAAAAGGAGTCAAGACCAGCTGGACAGACAGACCAGCACAACTCGGCCGCTTCCAGCCCCTACTGGCTGCGTGATGAGGAAAAGCAGCAGACCCCGACCTTGGTTGACCCCAGAGGGGACACGGCTGCACTTTACACCCACAGGTGTAAGACGAGGTGTCCAGGAGTCCACTCTCTAGAGCAGACACCGCAGACATGCAAGAAGGAAGACTGGACCACTCAAAGTCCCAAAGACCACGACCCTCAGGACATTGACATGGGACCACACTCCAGGCTCCAAGACAAGGCGAACACCCGCCAAAGGCAGTATCCGACTGTTTGGGGAAACTGAAGACAGGCAGATGGAGCAGGGAGGGGGCCGTCATGTCACTGACCTAGTATCCCAGAATTCTCGTCTTCATGTAATGCCTCAACCACCCCCCCGAGATCCCTGGGGCCTCAGAGGCTGAATAAAGGCGAGGGTCGGCCCTGCAGAAACACCCCGTGTCCCCTGTTTACCTTGTGCCCACCTGGCTCCACGCTGATTTCATCCCTGAGAATCTGATTCTCCCCAGCCGGCCCAGGCTCACGGCCCTAAGCTGGCAAGCAGCGAGCCACACAGAGATTCAAGCACAAAGGCTGTGTTCCCAGTGCAGATGTGCGGTCCCAATGCTGTGCGCTCACTAAACACAGGCCAGGTGCAGCGGCAGAAGGCCAGCAGTGTCCATTACCCCATCCTGCAGTGCAGCTTCAGCAAGCCGCTCCCCCTCTCTGGGCCCGCCCTCCGCATGTGGGCAGCGGGTGACCCACCCGTTCAGCTCGAGCAAGTGAAATAAAGATCCGGCCGTCTCTAGACACAGTGGTGTGGTAGAGACCCGGCCACCTCTTCTCAGAATCAGGTGCAAATAGCCTACCACCTAGCAAAGGCGTTGGGAAGTAAGGTTGCTATGTGGGATATGCCAAGGGCCTGGCAGTTTTGGAAACTCCCATGGGTAGACTGAACCTGCTGCTCAAATCCAAGAACACACTAGACTGCCTGCCCCCCTGCCTGCCTCCAGAAGTGATGCCTATGTTCAAGATACAAGGGGCCCATAGTGGCAGGGCTGGACCCCACAGAGCCAAACAAGGACGTCCTGCCTCAAGGTGGCTGTGAGGATCCCCGTGGCCTTCATCACAGGGTCCAGCAGCCACAGGCTGTTCAGGAGCTGGGGTGGGTCGGCACCCACAGCTGGGCTTGTGCCAGGCTCCCGGTGACACGAATGTGCGTGGGGGGGGGGGACTCAGGAAGTCAGCTGACCTCTCCACATGGGAACCTCCTCAGCACCATGTTCAGTCACCCCGAGGGCCACAGAGCCTTCGAGGAAGAGAGTGCCAGGCAGAACGTGGCCTGTGGAGCCAGTGGGTACCACAGTGGATACCACGGTCATGACGAACGGGGAGGGGGATCCTGAGACAGGGTGCCTCCGAAGGGCTCTACGCTGTTTCTAGAAGGCACCGGCTGCAGTGGGAGCTCACTTGCTGGCCGTGAGGCTGAGGGGAATCAGCAAGGGGTCCGGGCAGCGGTCTTCCTGCCAAGGAAGGAGAGGTGGTCTCCCCCACCTTGCCTCGTGTTTGCATTTTTCCAATATTCTGCACCGAGCGTTGCTTCCATAATAGAAAAATAATAAAGCTTAAATTATTTGTACCTGATATTTTTCTGATTAAAAAAGTAATATATGTTCCTGGCACACAATTAGGGAAGCGGGAAAGGAAATTAAACTCCTCCAAAGGCCCACCACTCAGCCACGCGGCAGGCATGCGCGGTGAGCTACTTGTCTGCTTGCATGCGTGCAAAGGGGGCGGCATGATATATTCCAGATTTAATGTCAGGTCACGAGCACTTTCTCAAAAATCTCAACTACACGATGAAATCTGTTTTTACTGGCTCCATAATATTCCATCAAGCAGCCATGTTTCAGGGTCCTTGATCTTTCTTGAGACGCTTCCTATGTCTCTGTTTTAAATTGTTCTTAACCCAAACCAAACCAACAGGAGGAAAGCAGGCCGCTTCGGGAACAAGCCAACCTAGATTTTAAGGCTTATCAACAGCGGCTGCATCTTCCATTTTCCTTTTCCTCCTCCTCCTCCTCCTCCCCTCCAAATGCATCGACGGCTGGGTCTATTTCAGGCTGATGCTTTCCGGGTGCACCTGGTGTTTTCGACTCCCACAGGAGGCTCGAGCCAGGCTTCCCCCACACGCGTGTTTTAGCGGGTCTACGTTATGGTGGTTAACCCTGACAGTCAACTTGCATGGTCTAGATTCCCCCAGGAGACAAACCTCAAAGCACGCGGGCAGGGAGAATCTCGACGGAGGAGGGGAGACCCACCCTGAATGAGGGTCCCCGGCTGGGTAAGAAGGAGAATCTGAGCTGAACACCAGCATATCCATCCCTCTCTCCCACTGCTATGCCTTCCGGCCATGGCAGACTGCATCAGACCGTGCACCCCAAATCCTTTGCTCCTCAGGTTGCAGTTGTCTGTTTTTGTCATAGCAACAAGAAAAGTAGCTCATTTGGCTGGGAACACAGGCAGAGTCTATTGGCTGGGGATGTCCGGAAGGCCCTCCTTCCCAGGAACATGAAAGGGGAACATTTGAGCACAGGGATGGGGATTGCAGCAGGTGAACTGAGGTCAGAGAGGCATCGGATCGGAGAAGGGACACAGCCCCATACTGCTGCGGGGAGGGGGGCTGCAGCCCGCCCCTCTCAAGACATGCAACAGTGGACATTCCAGGTAAATCTCCCACTGCAGGAAATGAAGACAAGGAAACAGTGTGCTGGCTTGATACCCACCCACGCCAGCCCCAGATGGAGTAGGGGACTTCCTTTCCTTATCAATTCACTTGCCTAGCTAATTGTCAATAGGATAATGTGTTGTCTGCATCATTAGAACATGTCATTCAATATGAATAAAAATTAAAGGACAGAAATGAACATTGGGGGGCTGGAGAGGTGACTCAGGGGTTAAACCTTTGAACCTCAGGCAGAGGGTCCTGAGTTCGAATCCTAGACCCCACGTATAGATGCCGAGTGGAAGCGGGGGCGGCCTGCATTTCTGGTCCTAGTAGGGCGGAGCCTGTGAATCCTGGGGCAGAGTAAAGGAGGAGGTTGAGGTTCCCGAATTTGCCCGTGTTTCTACACACACACACACACACACACACACACACACACACACACACATAAACACGCACAATTAAATAAATAAATAATTTTTAAAAAAATGACACATTGGACAAGATTATTCAGTGCCCATGAGGCCTGACCCTGCGGCTCCCCAGAATGTCCACAGAGATGGGTGTGACCTCAAGTGTTTGGTCAACTGGGTCAAGGGCATGTTGGAGTTCGAGGTTCACTGGACCACATAAGCCTCAGCTGCAGAAAGGAAGAACTGCATGTTGAATAGTCCCTGATCACCCACAGGCATGCCGATCTCCCCCGCTTCATTTTAATGGTGTTATTAAAACAATAAACGACTCTGTCACAAACAATTAACTTCGCTCATCTCGGTTTCTGAAAAACACCCTTTCAGTATCGGTCGACTGATCTTCAGAACCGTAAACCAGCAACAACTTCAGGCCAGCGAGTGGTGGCGTGGATAGAGCCACAGAAGCACGCAAGAGGACACACGCGTGGCTGCTTCCTCTTCCCCACACCGCCCTCTCCGCTTGGCTTGGTCACAGAACGAATCTGTCGCTCACTCTCTATTTCCGGAGGCTGTCTAATCCGGCTCGCCAGCTGTGCCCCGCATGCTGTGAATGTGTGGCTCCAACCCCCGCGCTCGGTGCGTGAACACTAAAAATACACCCCCCACACCCTGCATCGCCCCCCTTGCTTCCCACACCGGTGACACGTGCCATGGCTCAGAACCCAGCCGGGCTGCAACAGTTCCGAATGAGAGGCTGAGTGGAGAGGGTCTAATTAGCACATCCTGATAAGTCAGCGGCAAGCCTAGGCATGTCACACTCCTTCCTGGGACGGAACAGGTTCTGAACAGCTTGCTCAGAACCCACAAGCCAGCCCACCTTCACCACAGCAGGGAGGAGACTGTGAAGAAAGGGGAGACCAGGGCTACTCACCGGGGGTCCATCAGCACCGGGCATTCCTGGGAGTCCTGGTTTCCCCAAAGGACCCTAGTACAAACCAGACAGACTGTGAGAAACCACCTTGGGGTCTGCTCCTTCCCTGGGCTGTCCAGCCCCCAACATGTCCCATGACCCAAGGTTTCCACCCGGCACACCCGCTGAGAGGGTGCTGGAGGGCTTCGCCCTACAGGTTGAGAAACATCGTACCTGTGACACCCAGAGAGGTACCCCATCCTCTGTTATGAGACTAGACACCCTCTCTTGGGCTCCCCGTTCTTCCTGACACCCCCTGGGCAAGATGCCCATGTCCCAGGACCATCCTGGCAACATGGCTTCCTTGTCTCTCCTTCCTCTGGAGCCCAGTCACTCTTAACCACCAGGTACCATCCGGTGACTTTCTCAGAAAGCCGAGGCCCAGCACGGCCTCAGGCCGTTCCTGGGGTTCAGATGCCCCTATAGCTACCTCAACAGAGTTTAGCTCCAAGACCAAGATGCTTTGCGAATCTCCCTTACACCCAGTGCCCGGGTTTAACCACACCCAGGGACATGGTAAGTGCTGGAGATCTGTTTGTCGCATTTAGCAAGTCCCACTGAAGAAACTAGCCTCCTCCGCGGCAAGACGCCCAGTTCGACTGAA
>JALPQD010000039.1:8605310-8927810 GCA_023101885.1 Typhlomys cinereus
GGTGCAGTTCTAGAAGAGTCTCTGCAGCGCACTCAGGCTGCACTTAGCTGGAAGCCTCGGCATCATTTCACCGGGGTCTGTTCAGAGCTGCCCGAGCCTGGCTGCTCCAGGTCCCTAGTTCTCACAGGTGAGAACTCAGTCACTGCAGGGTGTGTGTGTGTGTGTGTGTGTGTGTGTGTGTGTGTGTGCGCGTGCGCGCATCTGTGTGTGTGTGCATCTGTGTGTGTGTGCATCTGTGTGTGTGTGCATCTGTGTGTGTGTGCATCTGTGTGTGTGTGCATCTATGTGTGTGTCAGTGTGTGTACGTCAGGGTGGTTATGTCAGTGTGTATATATGTCCCATGTGAGCATGCATATGTGTTTGTGTATGTATGTTTGTATATGTGTGTTACTGTGTATATGTCCTATGTATGTGTAAGAGTATGTGGCTATACATACGTGTCTCTGTATGTTTGTGTATATGTCTGTGTGTGCATGTGTATGTGTATGTTAGTATACGTCTTCGTGTATGTATGTATCTGTGCATGTGTGTCTGTCTTCTGTATATGTCTGTGTCTGTATTGCATATATACCTGTTCACATATGTGTCTGTTTATATGTGACTATATGTGTGTTTGCACTGTGCCTGTGTATATATGTCAGGTTGTATATGTCACTGTGTATATGCGTCCTGTGTGAATATGCATATATGTATGTGTATATGTGCTCTGTATGTGTATGAGCGTATGTGCATACGTATCCCTGTATGTATGTGTCTCTGTGTGACTTTATGTGTGCATCTGTGTATGTATTTGTGTGTAGTCTGTGTATGTGTGTCTGTCTTCTGTTTTTGTCTGTGTGTGTATGTGCCTGTGCTAATGTTATGTTTTTGTATGTGCGTATGCACATGTGCACATGTGTGTGTCTGCATATTATGACTGCGTATGTTCTTCATATGTGTGTGTCTGTGCGTGTGATGTGCCCTGAGCTCGGGAGGAGGAGCTTCCGGAGAGCATGAGTCAGCTGTGCCTTTCAGTCAACCGGAAGTCTTCTGACAGGTCCCTTCTGCAAGTCCTGCTGGACCAGCTTGGGCAGTGGTGTGGGGCCTTCACATGTCTGCGAGGCCAGGCGGGGGGTAGCCTCATCAGAAAGAACTTCCTAGCGAAACTCTGCCAACCCTGGCCACCCAGCTGCTGGGCTGGGTCTCCTGAGAACTGAGGTCCCCTCGTGTGAGGACCACTCTGTCCTGCCTCTGTCGGCCTCAAGGTCACGACGCTTGAGGCTCCTACTTCATGGCCGCTTCCCATAGCTTGCAAAGGGCGCTGCTTAGAGAGTTGGCGAGAACCGCCCCTTTCACAGGGTCACCCACAGAGCACCTGAGAGCGCCACAGCTCCAAGGCCCGAGGTTCTCGCTCATGCAACTCGGAGGACCAAGAACGTACCTTAGGGCCGGGCTTCCCTGATGCCCCGCGGGCCTCTTTCGCCCCTGGGGCCCTGGACAGACAAAACGTAAGAAGGTCGGTCAGCTCAGAGGCCCAGACGCACAGAGCCCACCCTCCCATCCGCCCACCCCACGCAAGCTGTGCCCACAAGAAGCCCCTTAGCCACAAAGACGGTTACCGTCGGGCCTCGCTGTCCCCGCGGCCCTGGCTTTCCTGGTGTCCCCTAGAAGCAGAGAAGGGGGTCAGTCACACTGGGCATGCCTGGCCCCACGCAGGAAGCCTCCTCCCCCCAGTCACCAAGAGCCTTCAGGAATCCTAGTGAGGTCCAGAAGATCCTGCCTAGGGATTAACAGGGGAGAATGGGGGAGGGGCGCGCAGAACCACCCCCCTCTGCAGCCTGGTGGGTGTCAGCTACTTAGCTGACCCCAGGCTCCATTCTCCCTCCCCACCCTGCTTTTCTCTCTCCTCCCTGCTTCCTCCTAACCCCTTCTCCCTTCCTCCTCCTCCTCTATCTGCCTCCCTTCTTCTCTCTCTCTTCCCTCCCCCATCCCTTCTCTCCCACTCTTATCCTTCCCTCCTTCCCCCCTCTCCTTCTCTCTCATTTTCTACTTCTTCCCCTCTCTCCTTTCCTCCTCTCTCAGCAGGGGCAGAAATCATCACTATAACCACAGAGGAGAGAGTCAACTGCTATCATGCATAATTTTTTTCGCTGCTGTTAAGAATATTAGGCATTAAATTTTCAGCCGGCTCTGCGGGCGCGCGGGGAGCCGCGGAACAACGCATAAATCACGCATCCAACAGTGGCCGGCTTCTCCTCCCATTTCAGACTCTTTGCTGCTGCTGATCTGTGTGTTCTGCGCTTCGGAAAGCAAACGAGCCACATTTGTTGCCACTGCGGCAAGTCTATGACGGCCGGAGAGTGCAGTTTACCTACAGCCCGAGGAAGCGATGGATCGGGCTCCTGTCAGGCTTTATTCTCTTCCACCCAAGCTATCCATTCATTCACGACCTGAATCAAAAGCACTTTCCAGCCTCCTGTTTTGAAAGGCGTTTAATAAAACCATCCATGACGATGAGTGTATGAAGTTGCTTCTTTAGCAACGTGCCGGGCGCCTAGACTTGCTGTAGCTGCACTGACGCTGTCCTTCGACTTCGGGTAAATATTTGCATATGAAAATGCGTGAGACATCTGCTGTCTTCCGATCTTAGGCGTGTGCCCACGTGAATGCTGTGACAAGGCCTGGTCCGTCTAGGTAGGTGTGGCCCAGCTCGGCTGCCAACACTTCTCTCTCCCTCCTCCCCTCAGAACAACAGAGGTCTCAACTAACATCTGCTTTTCCAGAACACGGGGCTCCTGATGATGCCCAGGCCTGGGCAGGGGGCAAAGAGATCTCAGCCACAATTGCCTCAGGGCCCTGGCGACTCACCCTTCCATGACCTGTTCTGCACCTACGAGCCAAGCTGAATATGAAGAGCCGCTCATTTGTTGAGGGGCCTCTGCAGCGCCTTCTTCTGGGGCCTGTGGGGGCTGGGGTGAGGGTCCTCGTAGGATGCCCCTTGCTTGTATCGTGGCTTCGCCTTGAGCAGGCGGCTAGAGGTACGTGTGCAGTCTCAATGGTACACGCACACTTGCTGCTGGTCTCCTGTTTAACCTCCCACCACAGGCGCGAAACGTTACTGCACAAGCCGGAACTCAGGGCCACCTGGCCTGGGGGCTTGGGCAGCACTTGGGCAGGGGACCTGCACACACACACCCCCATGGGTCTTGCCTGGCGGCCTAGCATCAGCGGAAGCAGCTGTCCAGAGTATCTGCAAGACCCCTTGGAACCAGCACAGACTTGTCCCCTTCACAGCCCTTCCTCTTCCAGATCCTTCCCTGAGCTAACTTCAAAAACCCCTCGCTCACTCCCCCCCGCCCTGGGGTGCCGAGCTGCCCTGAGGCAGGGCACAGGCTGAGCCTGTCAGCTGCTCTGGCTTCTCGCCAGCCTGCTATGTCCCTCAGTTTCCAGCCCTACCTCTCAGCCCATCCCTGCCGGCCTCTGGCTGCTCCGGGAAGCACCCCAGGCCTCCGCACTTGAATGCTGGCGCCTTTACACTGTCTTTGTCACTCAGGCGCCGAGCAGAACCACAGATGCGGGTACGAGGGGCGCTGTGCCTGTCCACGACGTGGTCTCAGCCATCTTGAAGCCCCTGTCCCTGTCCTTAGAGCTCAGAGCCCTCTGCTTTACAGGTACGTTCTGGAGGAGCAATGTAACCTCGGCTCCACGTGCACCGTCCTGCCTGCGACGAGACCTGCTCAGAGCCCAGACAGCAGGACGCTCCACATCCCAGCTGGAGATGTTCAGGCAAGGGGAGGCCACCCAGGGGCGTGGGCCAGCAGGGTGTTGCAGGACACTGGGGGGTGCATGGCTCCCCCACCCCAGGCCTCAAGCGGCCTCTGTGCAGGTGAACCGAGGGTGTCGCATGCTGGCTGGAATTCACAACCCTGACCGCTTTCTAGAAGGAAGAAAGTCTGAGGGGCACAGTGCACAGCCCCAAGGAGACGGGCGCTGTCCTAGGGCAGGTGGGGCGTCACACCAGAGAGAAAGAAAACACCTGCAAAGTCAGCATGTCCGGAGGTCTCTCTAGCAGAGGGGGATCAGCTTCCGCTAACAACCAAAGGCTTCCTGGCTCATGGTCTCTGAAAACTCCATTTCCCAGCATGCACTACTCTCCAGCACACCAACCCTTCTTATTCCAGTTCTACTGGTACTGAGAGCTAAAGACCAGAATTCAAGATCAACCATTCTGAAAAGAGGTTTGATGGTAAAATGGGGGGAACCACTAGGGCAGTGATAGGAGAGTCACCGTCGGGCCCACCCCCAAATAGCTTGGGGCCAGAACCTGAGCCCAGGGGATCCCAGAGCCCAGAGAACTCCAGAACCCAGAAAAGCCCAGAGCCCAGGGGACCCCAGAGCCCAGAGCCCAGAGGAGCCCGGAGCCCACCATTCTTACCCTGCCACCCTTCTCTCCGTTGGCGCCCGGGAAGCCAGGGAATCCAATAGAACCCTGAAAGAGAATTAAAGAAGGAAGAAGCAAGGCCGTCAGACCAGGAACGAGGGCCATGCTGCCACTCCGACTGGAGGGAGCAGGAGGGAGCCTGTGCTAGAGTTCACGCCTCCAACACCAGTTTCTCCCTCACCCTCTATTCATCAACTCTCCTCTCTACCCAACCCATGCGGTACCCACAATGCCTGCCACTTACCCACCCACCCACGCAATACCCACTCACTGCATGCAACTCCCCCAAATGCACACACCTACCCAACTATACAAGACCCACTCATCCACCCATTCATTCAGCTTACACACTGACCCACCCGCCCATGCGCATCAACCCCCCCCGCATCCCCCCACCCGCATCCCCCCACCCGCATCCCCCCCCACATCCAACCTGCATTCACCCTAGCACTCACCTTACATTTATCTTACACCTCACCCACTCACACGATGCCCACCTACCTGCCACCCACCATTCACCCTACCACTCACCCATCCACTCATCCAGCCATCCTTCCACCTACCCACCCACCTCCCATCCACCATCTCCCTGGCCCCCAACCATTCTCTCAACTCAACAAACATTTCCTGACTACTCCCCAGACTCCAGATCTAAAGCCAGAAGTGGAGCCTCGGGGTGCTCCTTGCTGGTTCCCACCAGCTGCCACACGGAGGCTGCACTGACTGATGTTTTGGGGGATGGGGAGCGTATAACCCCGAGACTTCCTGGACATGAGCTTGCATTCACAGCTCTGCTCAGAACCTGCTGTGATACTTTGTGATCTTCCCACGAAGCCTCTCACCACAGTGGGGCAGTTTTCCAAGTCAGAAACGAATGCAGACTTGCGTTCTGACAACAGTCCCTCACCGCCTTTAATCCTTAAAAACGCACAAGGTGCACATCAGCCCGACATGAGTTTCAGGACTCTGCCAACTGTGCAAGATGGATGCCACAGAAGGGCCCACCAAGGCGTGCCACACAGACAGGCACCCACTGCCCATGGCGCCTAAAGTCCTCTATGTCTCTGCTCTCTGGCTGGCGTGGCGTCCCCGACCCAGCACGTGCCTGCATCAGAACCTGACTTCCCCCTGGGTGGGGAGGGGGGCTAACTAAGCTAACAGTCCCCTGTGCCCAGCTGACGCAGCGCTCCCAGGTCATGGTGTGTGATAACCCACTGCTCCATCTAGTCAGGGCCGAGGTCAGTTGGCAAGTGGCACCTCCTTCCCTCGAGCCTCCTGCCCTTAGTCACCCCTCTCCCCCACCGCCTCTTTCAAATGCCATCTTTCCTCTCCTCTCCCCACTACGAGAGTTTAGAAAGAGAAAAGGTGCCCATGAGCTCATTCGCCAGCACTGGGGCATTGGCGCTCAGTTGGCAGCTGCACTGGAGCCATGTCTAGGTGCCCGCGCTGGGCTCTGAGCACAACCCTTGCTGTCCTAGGCTGGATGTGTCTACACGGTGTGACGGTGGCACATGGCTCACCCGCGTGGCCGTCCTCCTTGGACAACGGGCCCGGCTCCCCGCGCCACAGAGGCACCAAAGCTCGTGGGCAGCATGAATGGGCACAGGTACAAATGAGAGCGCAGCGGTTATTGTGTGAAGAGAAGGCATGAATAATAAAACGTGGGATAAGAAGAAAATAATTTTCCTGCTGATTTCCAAAGCCGCGAGGAGCTGGTTTGCTTAAACCCCGAACACGCCAGAGATAAGACAGCGATTCGTCTTTCTCCTGCTCCCTATGAGCAGAGAGCTTCCGAGCATCCATGCGAAGCAAAGCGGGCTCAGAGGAGGCCCGTGTAGACGGCCGGGGGACAAAGGCCAGCCTCAGCTGGGGGGGGGGGCTGCCCTGCTCCGGAAGGCTCTACTCGCTCCCCAGGGACCTTGTTTGGATTTGTCCAAATTGACACCAAAGGTTCTTCATAGAGAGTGAGAGATCACAACGAACAAGTAGCTTTGCCATGGCACAGAGCCACTAGGAGACAGAGTGGAGTGAGAGGGTGCAGAGACCACCTCCAGGTGTCCCATAGCAGCTGCTGAGACCCCGAGTGGGGTTGTATTACCTTTGGCCCTTGTCTCCCTGGGTACCCCGGCAATCCTGGCACGCCGAGCTTTCCCTGGGAGAAGAAAAGACCTTAGCATGGTGAGCGCGGCTCTTCTCCACTTCATTCTCTGAGTGGGGGGAGCGGGTCCTGGGATGGGAGGGTTTGGAGCAGAGGGTGGGCTCCAAAAAACAAAAGGCCTGGTCACTGATAGAGGGTATTAGCTGTCCTCCGGCCTGGAGTCTACGCCCTCAGGGGGTAAGGCATGCCCGACTGTACCAGCCCTGGAAAACCAGGTGCCACAGGAAGAGATCAGAGCCACACCACGGTGGAAGCCGGCAGAGGTAGACACCCCTGATTTGTAAAGTTTCTGAACCCCACTGTAAGAGTTCTCCATACAGAGCCAAATGCGGTGGTAGAAACACTCCTGTTCCTTCCTGCTCAGACCAGCAGGGACAAGATGCGGTGGCCGTGTACTGCTGTAGGGGGCCACTTCCCGCAGCTGGACAGGGCCGGCTGGGCAGGGACAGCTGCCCATAAGCCACATTGTCAGCCACGGTGGGGACGCTGCTGCCCCCCGGGGCTCAACGGGGACGGGTAGGCACAGCTGGCTGGTGAGATTTCCACCTGGGGAAGATGTTCCTTTGGGGTGTGCCAAGAGCTCAGAACGGGGAGCATCAGTCCACACACATCACTAGGAGGAGTGGCGAGAGGTGGGAAGCAAAGAGGGGCCATTCAGGGACCCTCCTCTCAGGGGCAGGCTCGGCCGAGGGCTTGGGCGGGGTCCGTCTGGGGTTCGGAGTCTCAGCATGCAGCTGAGTAGCTGCATCACCCACCTTCTCCCCGGTGGGCCCCAGAGGACCAGGATCACCATTGGGGCCACCACGACCCTTTGGACCTTCAGGGCCGTCTTCTCCCCTGGGACCAGGTGGGCCGATCTCTCCCTGCAATCAGAGAAGAGAAAGTGAGGGAGACCCCCCAACACACAGACCTCCCAAACAACTACCGTCTCAGGAACCCAGCTTGTTAGTGTAAGACACAGCCTCTCTCTGCATGCGTGACCAGCCTTAGGGTGTGCTGGGCCATCATCATCCTCATCCCTCAGCACCAAGTGTCGCCTCCTTAGGCTGTTGTGTGGCTGTGGTTCTGCTCCCTGATGAAGCTCCAAGTGGCTGCGTCCTCTAGTTTGTCTTATTCTGAGACCTTAGGAGGCATCGCACTGGGCCCCCCTGACTGGACTGTGACCTGGTATAATCATGCGCAATAGACCCCAGAACGCACACCAGAGACGCGGAGCTCCATGGCGTCTCTTGTCCAGTGTCCTTGGTTGCGGTGGTGAAGTGGCCCAGACCCACCCGGGCCATGGCAAAACCAAGGCCGACTCCAGTCGCCGTGGTGGTCCTGGGGGTCGATGCACGAGTCCCCCTCCGACCTCCTGCTTCCAGGAGCAGAACAGCTGAGGGACCCCAGGGCAAAACCTGAACTGCTCAGCTGGAGACCGACAGCCACCAAGCTCCTAGGGATCCATTCAGAAGCGGGACCAAGAACCCCGGCCTGAGACGTGTTTCTGTTCAGCCCGATGAGCCTTCCGAGGGCGGAGCACTGCGCGCTCCCACAGCCCAGCGTGAGGCTCTGCTCGTGGAGGAAGCAAAACCACGATGCCTACTCCGCCATCTTGCCCTTCCCCGTGACCAAGAACAGAAGCATCCCTCCCTTCTCTCCCTCCTCCCCCAGCGTCTCTTACGTAAACCAAAGTGGCCGAGAACTTGCGACGACCCTCCTGCCTCTCCCTCCAGTGTTGGGACCTCAAAGGTGTGTGGGGAGTCATCAGGGAGGAGGGAGGCAGGGAGGCTCTCACTGCCCTGCCGCAGCAGCCCCAGCTGCAGGTGTCGAGGCCCTTCCACCCGGAAGGAAGGCTGCTGACTTCAGCAGCCGCATGTGGCGACATCGTTTCCCTCTTTCTCCTCTGATAGACCCGGGGTGGCTTCTGCCATTGCCCTGCCAGGCTGGGCCAAGCGTCAAGCGTATGGACTCTCTCATTCTGGGACGTTCTGCAAAGAGGCCTCTGTGGCCAGCTCTGGAGGGGACAATGACAGTACTGCACACGAGCCTGCACTAGCCCGCCCGAGGCGTCCAGGTGCGTGCGCAGCTGTGTTCCCTTCCTCAGGGTTCCCGCACGTTCACACTCGCTGGAAAGCTTCTCAGCTCGGCCAATGGGGTGCCTCTACCCACTGCTACCCAGAAACTTCCCTCAGTACCACTGTGAGCACCCCAGGTTTCACGTGTGCATAGCCCGAGGCACTCTGCCCCACCCGGAGAGTCTCGCCCTCTCCCGCAGAGCAGGTCTCACTGGAGCTGAGGCATGAGCGACCCACCAGGAATGAGCCATGCCGTGGGGCACGCACCCCGATGCCAGGCTGCAGGCTGTGTGAACTCCAGAGCTGCTAGAGGGCAGCTGGGGGCTGGGGCGGCTGAGGCGCTCAGCAGGACCCCAGATCCTCAGCGGGGTGTGGCACTGCTGGGCATGAGATGTGGGGTCTCACTCCCGGACCCAAACGAGATGTTTTCCATCCCTCTTCTTCCTCTACCCTTCCTCGTCCACTGGAGTCAGCCAGCCAAAGAACTCACCAGTCCCCACCCAGCCGCCTACACCATGACTACGTTGTGCCGGTGTGAACACAGCTGGGCGCATTCCTGGTCCCAGAGCACAAGCTGGGGTCGGGGGAGTATGCCGGGGAGGGGCAGGCCAGGATCCAGACCAGGACTCCACAGAGGTGTCACCTCCCTTCTCCCGTGCACCCCTCACCCCCGTGGGCTCCCAAGCCTGTCTTGCCTGCTCTTGGTATGAACCCGAAGTCTGCGACACTCACCCGGTCTCCCTTGATTCCCATGTCGCCTTTAAACCCAGGGAAGCCGTCTTCGCCCTAAGAGGACAGGAAAATGTGTCAGTCTGGAGAGAACTCGCCCTGCCCCCCCCAGTGGCAACATTGTTTCCCACTGCAAATGGTGGGCCCATGAAGCTGGGGGAGCGAGGAACCCCACACTGCACTCGGGCAAGAGGTATGCTGCCATCACACATCCTGTGACCCCATGGGAGGGCCCAGGCACGTGCGTCTGATGCACCAGGAACACGGGTCTCCAGACAGCCCTCTCCCCCAGAGCTCCCAGGCTGTTCCGGGGCCCCTCAGAACAGCCCAGGAACTACCCCAGCAAGACAGCCGTCACCTCCTCCCAAGGTGGTGAGTGGCAGATGTGGGGCTCTGGAACGCCTCCTTCAAAAGAAAAGATGGTATCCAGAAATGGTTCTCCCAGAACCAGAGGGTGGGAGTTCTAGAACCTGGGACCTGGAAACAGCCCTTCAGAGGGAGGGAGGGAGACTGTCCCAAAGAGGCCATGCTTGCCCCTATCAGGGTCCACATAGACCCCAGAGCAGACACACCGGACCTGGTCAGGAGACCCTCCACAGGACCCGAAGGATTTGTCTGCCTGGCACGGTTTTCCCTTTTGCCAACAAGCGCACTTCCCACAAGCTGGCAAGGATTCCCTTCTACATTCAGAGGTGCCCCTCTGGGCCCTGCTTCGGGCCAAGCTCTGGAGGGGACAGACTCACCTTCTCACCCTTGGTGCCTTTCAGACCTCGGATGCCATCTGCCCCCTGCGCAGGCGGGAAAGGAGAATGGTTAGAACACAAGCTCTGCAGAACCTGTGGACGGGCGCCACGGCTGGGGGCAGGGGTGGAGTAGAGGGAGGTCAAGACCGGTGGAGATGTCATGGGGGCATGCACCAACCAGGGATGAGCCCAGTGTCCCCCATCTCAGAGAGAGGGGCTCCTGAGTTTCAGAAAACATTTCCTGTCCTTCCACAGCCTGCTTGGGCTCCCCCGAGACTCCCAGGTATCCCCAATTCCTGGAGGGGCCCCTGACGCCTTTTATGCAGAAGGCCTGAAGCATCTCTTTGTCCATGCTTCGGAGCTGTCCTTCTGTGGGCCTGCAGCCCGGCCCATGCCTTCCCCTGCTAACACCCGTGTCTTGTAGAAACTCTTCCCCGGCCCTCGGAGCTGAGGTTGGAACCCAGCACGGGCAAGTGTGCCAGGCCCTGGCCCGGCTCTGCGGCTTCTGATAAAGTCCTAGACTGCTGTGCACATCTGTTTCCTTATCTGGAAGAGGGATGGTGAGAACAAGGCTTATCAACCTGGCACACACTAGGTGCTCAGGAACTAGCAACGGGGCCATCGATGATCATGTTAATTCTGAATTAGCACGGAATCGTGACGTGATAACATCAATTACAGTGACATTAGTTAATTAATTACTGCAACAACAGTGGCTGTGTTGGTACTCAGCCCAGAACAGACTGCTCCACCCCACTGCTAGGCGCGGCTCTAAGAGCACACACAGGACGGCTTTCCCTGGACACAGCCTCTCTGTGGGACAGATCGCGGCCCAAAGTTACACATGCAGTCCACACCGTCACGGCCAAGCCTCCCGCCTCAGGCCCTTCAGTGTGACATTTACCCACAAGGACCCCTGGCTCACTACACCAGCTGCCCCAGGCTGGAGGTAAAGGGGCTGGAGGTAGAGCAGGCAGCCAGGGTCTAAGCTGCCTCCTGGGCAGAAAGACCCAGAGGCCTACGGCTGTCCTCTGCTGGCCAGAGCTGGCCATGACCTGGCCCTCCTGGGGCTGGGAGGAGCTTGAGAGAAAGGGGTGGAGAAGCGCGGTCCAGGACGGACGTGGTCTGGGCCGCAAAGGAGGACAGCAACGTGGCCGTGGGAGCATCGTCGCCCACCTGGGAAACTCTGGGGCTGGACAGAAGAGGGGGGCATAGGTATGCCCAGGCCCCTGACCACTGGATGAGGACTGGGAACATCGGGACACAGGCCCACTGTTGGCAGGACCCCCCCCCTCCCGTTCTCTCCCCAGGACACGGCCTGGGTTCGAGGTGGGTGGGGCAGCCTGTGGGCAGAGGAGCCCGGCGGCAGCAGCTTGGGGAGGCTCTCTCTCTCGGGGGGGCTCATCCCACACTGGGTGCACTGAACCAGGTCAATGCTGCAGGGGTCCAGATGGCCTAGTTTCCCCTCCCCCCTGCCAGGCGCTGTGACCCCAGGGAGCCTGCTCCATCCTACCTGAACCTTGAGCCAAGGGGCTCACTGATCTGAAGATGGAGGGGGCCTGGGGCAGACAGTGGGGCCTCCGAGTCACACCTGTGCACCCCCAGCCTTCCTCACGGCAGAGGAGAAGGAATGTTCTACCAGAGGAGACTCACACAAGGGAGGCCTTCCTGGAACCCAACCCATCACCATCAGCTGCACAAAGGGGCCCCCCAAACAGACACATCTCAGAGAGCTGAGGGGGAAAGAAGCCCCGAGGAAGGTGGACGGTCAGCGGAACAAAAGGGGCTGGAGCAGAGACCACCACGGTCTAAGTCTGCATCGCACGGTGAAAGGAAACAGCCTGTGTGGTGGCAGCATGAGGTGGGCCGGAGCTGGGGTGCCACCCAGCAGCACGGTGCACACGCAGCGTGCCGGAGGCCTGGGATCCAAGCTTAGCACCAGAAACTTAAATAAACAAAACAATAGGGGTCCCGGAGTGATCAGGTGATGTTCAGGGGAACCTCCCATCCGAGAACGAGAAGGCAGGCACTTTTAAAAGAGCAGCCAGCTGGTCAGGTGGATGGCCAGGCTGTAATTCCAACTCTCACTCGGAGACCAAGGCAGGGTGACTTACAAATCCTAAGCCGCCTAGGGAAATTTAGCGAGTCCCTGTCTTTCAAAAAATGAAGATAAAAAGAGGGCTGGGGTTACGGTTGGGCAGTAGAGTGCTTGCCCTACAGGCTGATGCCCTGGGTTCGACCCCTCAGTATATAGTAGGGGTCAGTCCTGGCAGGGAGGGGGCAAGAAAGGCCGTTTGTCCATCTCGAGGTGATGGTGTGTGGGGACATAGTACAGTGAGAAGGCCGCAGCAAAAAAGCAGCCGCTACCAGACACGCATCTGCTGCTGCTGTACAAGCTCTAGTTTGTGGCGTCTCTGTGATACGTCGAAGAACCAAGACTGACCCCTTCCTGGGGGAGGTCGGCTTGGGTAGTGGCAGACCTCCCCGGCCCAGGATAGCCCTGGCCGACAGTTCACGCCCCACCTCCGCCACATCGTGCTGGAGGCTCATTAGGCCGCAGGCAGAGCCGCTTGGATCTCAAGGCTCCGAGTGGGAGTGTCTTGTTCCCCAGTGGGAACCTTGCTTCCCTCCCATCCTCTGCTTCCATGTCTAACTGGATTGCTCCAGCAGTGAATGAATTTAGTCAGATAGACAGATAAGAGCATTCTCCGTAAACATTTTAAAAGCAGGCGCCTTCTAGCTCAGAGCCGCTTCATGCAATTAGCCACGTAGGAGAGCCGCCAGAGCTCTGGGTAGGCAGCAGGATTTGTAAGATAAACACACAGAGCATTCCTATAATCAGAGCTGCTGCTAAACCACTACCTTACAAAACACACTGGGCATTTTGCTGGAAAAGCATTTCAGTGGGGAGACCCACCCCACCCCCCCGGCCACCTCCCAGAGCTCACTCCACTCCCCAGAGCTCATTTGTCCACAGCTCTTGAACATGGAATGTTCTAGTCTCTGGGACACGGAAGGCCCAGCACTTGGGTTCGAGTCTAGATTGGGGTATCAAGCATCTGACACTGAACATCAAGGTCTTGGGTTTCCTACCCTGTGCACCCCACGCAGCCGTGCACATCTGTCTGTACAAAGCCAGACAGAAAGAGATCCCCACAACCACACAGGTGAGGGCGGGACTCTGCGGTGCTTGTGGAAGTCCTTCAACCAAAGGGGTCATGCTGTGTGTGACGGTGTGTTTCTGTGAAGAGTGTCTGTGTATGTGTGTACACAAGAGCATGTGTGCACAAAGCACGTGCCCTTATGGGAGTGCATGTGTATGTGTACGCGTGTGCTTAAGTGTGCATGCGTGCATGTGCGTGTGTATGCATGAGAATATATACCTTTATGGAAGTGCATATGTATTGTGCATGTGTGTGCATACATGCATCTATGTGATGTTTGCACATGAGTGTGCATATATGTGTATGTATGTAAATGCGAGTATCTGCACATGTATGAGTATTTGCATGTGAGTCTATGTGTATGTTAGTGTATGCATGTGTATACATGTGTAAGTAAACGCGTACATTTGTGTATGTGCATGCATGTACTCAAACGCAAACACACTCACTCTCACACCGGGTTTATGGAAGCCTGTGCAGCAGCCTGTCTCAGGAAGCCTAGTGCAAACCGCGCTCTTGAAGGAAGAGAACCTGTTCACACATCTTCCACCCAGGAATGTGCCTCAAAACTGGAGATTAAATCATCCAGCTCCGAGCCAACGTGGTTAGTGCTGACGGGACAGAAGGGACCACTGAATATTTCTCTGGAGCACTGTGGCCACTTAACAAGGTTCCAGGTGGTTCCGCCGCTGGAAACATGATTGTAAACAAATGGATATCTCCTGAGAGCTCCGCCTCTCCACAGCTCTGTCCTGACCGGGGACTGTGGAGGGGACATGCTCGCTGCCAGTCCCTCTGAGAGCTGCCACTGGGCATCTCTGGGCTGGAGGGATGCCCTGCCTCCCTCGAGTCTGCTGGCCCGAGAGGCCCCCCACGAAAGCCTGGGTTCGACAAGCTCACCACAGAATACATGGGACAGAGGGTGCTGCTGACCTGCCGGCAGCAGAGCCTGCGGCCAGTGTTGACTATGTGCTGCTGGCCACTACACTACATCAGCCTGTCCCCTCACCCTGTCCCTCACCCTGTCCTCACCCTGTCCCTCACCCTGTCCTCACCCTGTCCTCACCCTGTCCCCTCACCCTGTCCCTCTATCATTGGGTCACATCTGTCCTACTCAGACCCGCTGTCCAGGGCCCGGGGATCTACACACCCGACTATCCTCTCTTGTGCAGCTGGGGGGGGGGGGAGTTTGGTCACAGAGGGCTCCCTAGAACCAGCCAGACCACATGCCTGTCCTCCCTGATCACAGTGAAGACCCGCAGTGTGTCACTACTTCTCACCTTGACTCCACGTGGGCCTGGGTAGCCGATGGGACCCTGGGGGCCAGGAGGACCCTAAAACCAAAGGGAAAGACCATTAGTTCCATTCAGGGGAGGAAGCCTGAGCAGATTGGACGGGACACTATGAAGCACTTCCACGAGTGATGTACGAGGCCCCGAGCGTGGCTCACACTGACGGTCGAGGGACTGGAACCAATCAGACGCTGCGCCCGGCTCCAGCAGGCCGGCAATGGGTGGCAGGCCACAGTATCATGTGGAGGAGTGGAGGAGGCAGTACTGGGGTCCAGGAAAGACAGAAACATGTTCCCCAGCCTAGGAGCCTTGGGATAAAGCAGGGCAGCACTGGCCAGAGGGCGATGTCTTGCTGTTCAGGGAGGTAACATTCTCTCATGCAAAAGAACCTTCCCACGGACTGGCTGGAGCTCACGGGCCAGGGCACCCCACACACACGCCCAGGCTGTTAGGGACGCAGCACCCACCTGGCCTCCTTTCTCTCCTGGAGGGCCTTCTTTGCCGGGGTGCCCCTGCGATAAGAGATGGTGTTAGCTGACTGGCTCGGAAAGCAATCCCCACACCCTACATCCGTGACATTCATCTGTGGTAATGGTCAGCATCCCCCAGCTTCACCTTCCCCAGGAAAAAGGAGTCAAGACCAGCTGGACAGACAGACCAGCACAACTCGGCCGCTTCCAGCCCCTACTGGCTGCGTGATGAGGAAAAGCAGCAGACCCCGACCTTGGTTGACCCCAGAGGGGACACGGCTGCACTTTACACCCACAGGTGTAAGACGAGGTGTCCAGGAGTCCACTCTCTAGAGCAGACACCGCAGACATGCAAGAAGGAAGACTGGACCACTCAAAGTCCCAAAGACCACGACCCTCAGGACATTGACATGGGACCACACTCCAGGCTCCAAGACAAGGCGAACACCCGCCAAAGGCAGTATCCGACTGTTTGGGGAAACTGAAGACAGGCAGATGGAGCAGGGAGGGGGCCGTCATGTCACTGACCTAGTATCCCAGAATTCTCGTCTTCATGTAATGCCTCAACCACCCCCCCCAGAGGATCCCTGGGGCCTCAGAGGCTGAATAAAGGCGAGGGTCGGCCCTGCAGAAACACCCGTGTCCCCTGTTTACCTTGTGCCCACCTGGCTCCACGCTGATTTCATCCCTGAGAATCTGATTTTCTCCCAGCCAGGCCGGCCCAGGCTCACGGCCCTAAGCTGGCAAGCAGCGAGCCACACACAGAGATTCAAGCACAAAGGCTGTGTTCCCAGTGCAGATGTGCGGTCCCAATGCTGTGCGCTCACTAAACACAGGCCAGGTGCAGCGGCAGAAGGCCAGCAGTGTCCATTACCCCATCCTGCAGTGCAGCTTCAGCAAGCCGCTCCCCCTCTCTGGGCCCGCCCCTCCGCATGTGGGCAGCGGGTGACCCACCCGTTCAGCTCGAGCAAGTGAAATAAAGATCCGGCCGTCTCTAGACACAGTGGTGTGGTAGAGACCCGGCCACCTCTTCTCAGAATCAGGTGCAAATAGCCTACCACCTAGCAAAGGAGTTGGGAAGTAAGGTTGCTATGTGGGATATGCCAAGGGCCTGGCAGTTTTGGAAACTCCCATGGGTAGACTGAACCTGCTGCTCAAATCCAAGAACACACTAGACTGCCTGCCCCCTGCCTTCCAGAAGTGATGCCTATGTTCAAGATACAAGGGGCCCATAGTGGCAGGGCTGGACCCCACAGAGCCAAACAAGGACGTCCTGCCTCAAGGTGGCTGTGAGGATCCCCGTGGCCTTCATCACAGGGTCCAGCAGCCACAGGCTGTTCAGGAGCTGGGGTGGGTCGGCACCCACAGCTGGGCTTGTGCCAGGCTCCCGGTGACACGAATGTGCGTGGGGGGGGGTCACTCAGGAAGTCAGCTGACCTCTCCACATGGGAACCTCCTCAGCACCATGTTCAGTCACCCCAGAGGGCCACAGAGCCTTCGAGGAAGAGAGCGCCAGGCAGAACGTGGCCTGTGGAGCCAGTGGGTACCACAGTGGATACCACGGTCATGACGAATGGGGAGGGGGATCCTGAGACAGGGTGCCTCCGAAGGGCTCTACGCTGTTTCTAGAAGGCACCGGCTGCAGTGGGAGCTCACTTGCTGGCCGTGAGGCTGAGGGGAATCAGCAAGGGGTCCGGGCAGCGGTCTTCCTGCCAAGGAAGGAGAGGTGGTCTCCCCCACCTTGCCTCGTGTTTGCATTTTTCCAATATTCTGCACCGAGCGTTGCTTCCATAATAGAAAAATAATAAAGCTTAAATTATTTGTACCTGATATTTTTCTGATTAAAAAAGTAATATATGTTCCTGGCACACAATTAGGGAAGCGGGAAAGGAAATTAAACTCCTCCAAAGGCCCACCACTCAGCCACGCGGCAGGCATGCGCGGTGAGCTACTTCGTCTGCTTGCATGCGTGCAAAGGGGGCGGCATGATATATTCCAGATTTAATGTCAGGTCACGAGCACTTTCTCAAAAATCTCAACTACACGATGAAATCTGTTTTTACTGGCTCCATAATATTCCATCAAGCAGCCATGTTTCAGGGTCCTTGATCTTTCTTGAGACGCTTCCTATGTCTCTGTTTTAAATTGTTCTTAACCCAAACCAAACCAACAGGAGGAAAGCAGGCCGCTTCGGGAACAAGCCAACCTAGATTTTAAGGCTTATCAACAGCGGCTGCATCTTCCATTTTCCTTTTCCTCCTCCTCCTCCTCCTCCTCCAAATGCATCGACGGCTGGGTCTATTTCAGGCTGATGCTTTCCGGGTGCACCTGGTGTTTTCGACTCCCACAGGAGGCTCGAGCCAGGCTTCCCCCACACGCGTGTTTTAGCGGGTCTACGTTATGGTGGTTAACCCTGACAGTCAACTTGCATGGTCTAGATTCCCCCAGGAGACAAACCTCAAAGCACGCGGGCAGGGAGAATCTCGACGGAGGAGGGGAGACCCACCCTGAATGAGGGTCCCCGGCTGGGTAAGAAGGAGAATCTGAGCTGAACACCAGCATATCCATCCCTCTCTCCCACTGCTATGCCTTCCGGCCATGGCAGACTGCATCAGACCGTGCACCCCAAATCCTTTGCTCCTCAGGTTGCAGTTGTCTGGTGTTTTGTCATAGCAACAAGAAAAGTAGCTCATTTGGCTGGGAACACAGGCAGAGTCTATTGGCTGGGGATGTCCGGAAGGCCCTCCTTCCCAGGAACATGAAAGGGGAACATTTGAGCACAGGGATGGGGATTGCAGCAGGTGAACTGAGGTCAGAGAGGCATCGGATCGGAGAAGGGACACAGCCCCATACTGCTGCGGGGAGGGGGGCTGCAGCCCGCCCCTCTCAAGACATGCAACAGTGGACATTCCAGGTAAATCTCCCACTGCAGGAAATGAAGACAAGGAAACAGTGTGCTGGCTTGATACCCACCCACGCCAGCCCCAGATGGAGTAGGGGACTTCCATTTCCTTATCAATTCACTTGCCTAGCTAATTGTCAATAGGATAATGTGTTGTCTGCATCATTAGAACATGTCATTCAATATGAATAAAAATTAAAGGACAGAAATGACACATTGGGGGGCTGGAGAGGTGACTCAGGGGTTAAACCTTTGAACCTCAGGCAGAGGGTCCTGAGTTCGAATCCTAGACCCCACGTATAGATGCCGAGTGGAAGCGGGGGCGGCCTGCATTTCTGGTCCTAGTAGGGCGGAGCCTGTGAATCCTGGGGCAGAGTAAAGGAGGAGGTTGAGGTTCCCGAATTTGCCCGTGTTTCTACACACACACACACACACACACACACACACACACACACACACACACATAAACACGCACAATTAAATAAATAAATAATTTTTAAAAAAATGACACATTGGACAAGATTATTCAGTGCCCATGAGGCCTGACCCTGCGGCTCCCCAGAATGTCCACAGAGATGGGTGTGACCTCAAGTGTTTGGTCAACTGGGTCAAGGGCATGTTGGAGTTCGAGGTTCACTGGACCACATAAGCCTCAGCTGCAGAAAGGAAGAACTGCATGTTGAATAGTCCCTGATCACCCACAGGCATGCCGATCTCCCCCGCTTCATTTTTAATGGTGTTATTAAAACAATAAACGACTCTGTCACAAACAATTAACTTCGCTCATCTCGGTTTCTGAAAAACACCCTTTCAGTATCGGTCGACTGATCTTCAGAACCGTAAACCAGCAACAACTTCAGGCCAGCGAGTGGTGGCGTGGATAGAGCCACAGAAGCACGCAAGAGGACACACGCGTGGCTGCTTCCTCTTCCCCACACCGCCCTCTCCGCTTGGCTTGGTCACAGAACGAATCTGTCGCTCACTCTCTATTTCCGGAGGCTGTCTAATCCGGCTCGCCAGCTGTGCCCCGCATGCTGTGAATGTGTGGCTCCAACCCCCGCGCTCGGTGCGTGAACACTAAAAATACACCCCCCACACCCTGCATCGCCCCCTTGCTTCCCACACCGGTGACACGTGCCATGGCTCAGAACCCAGCCGGGCTGCAACAGTTCCGAATGAGAGGCTGAGTGGAGAGGGTCTAATTAGCACATCCTGATAAGTCAGCGGCAAGCCTAGGCATGTCACACTCCTTCCTGGGACGGAACAGGTTCTGAACAGCTTGCTCAGAACCCACAAGCCAGCCCACCTTCACCACAGCAGGGAGGAGACTGTGAAGAAAGGGGGAGACCAGGGCTACTCACCGGGGGTCCATCAGCACCGGGCATTCCTGGGAGTCCTGGTTTCCCCAAAGGACCCTAGTACAAACCAGACAGACTGTGAGAAACCACCTTGGGGTCTGCTCCTTCCCTGGGCTGTCCAGCCCCCAACATGTCCCATGACCCAAGGTTTCCACCCGGCACACCCGCTGAGAGGGTGCTGGAGGGCTTTCGCCCTACAGGTTGAGAAACATCGTACCTGTGACACCCAGAGAGGTACCCCATCCTCTGTTATGAGACTAGACACCCTCTCTTGGGCTCCCCGTTCTTCCTGACACCCCCTGGGCAAGATGCCCATGTCCCAGGACCATCCTGGCAACATGGCTTCCTTGTCTCTCCTTCCTCTGGAGCCCAGTCACTCTTAACCACCAGGTACCATCCGGTGACTTTCTCAGAAAGCCGAGGCCCAGCACGGCCTCAGGCCGTTCCTGGGGTTCAGATGCCCCTATAGCTACCTCAACAGAGTTTAGCTCCAAGACCAAGATGCTTTGCGAATCTCCCTTACACCCAGTGCCCGGGTTAAACCACACCCAGGGACATGGTAAGTGCTGGAGATCTGTTTGTCGCATTTAGCAAAGTCCCACTGAAGAAACTAAGCCTCCGCGGCAAGACGCCCAGTTCGATCTGAATCTCCACTGAACCGCGCAGTTCACAACACTGAACGGTGTGATGCTACTTTTTTTCTACTCTTGCTAAAACTAGCAGCTCCATACATAGCTGGAGAATGAGTGAGTGAAGCTATGAATGAGTAGAAGAGGAAGATCCAAAATCTTCCCTCCACTGACGCTGACATGCTCAGTTCGTGGGTTGAACCTCTGAGAAGCTCGGAGTGCAAGGACACAGCCCCCCACCATTGGCCATGGCCAGCAGACCTCCCAGACGTGACAGGGAGTACATACGAGCTCTTCACACACTCAGCTCAGACCACCTACCTTCTCTCCCGGAGGACCAATGGCACCTTGGGGTCCTGGAAGACCCTGCAAAGTTGGGGAGAGCAGACGGAGGTGTAAGAAGACCGACTGAGGGGACCTCCCCTGCCCGCCATCATCTTCCCATTGGTGGGGCAAGCGTTCAGTCAGTGCTCCCCAGCCCCTGAACTGGGGTCCGCACCTCCCATGCCCAGTACTCTGAGCCTCCTCCCCCAGGGGCTACTCACCTGGGCACCGGGATTACCCTGTTGTCCTGGGGGGCCAGGCTCTCCCTGGGGACCCTACAAGAAACGGAAGCAAAGACCCTGAGAGGGGAGCTGGGAGCTGCGCCCTTCCCTGACGCTCCCTGTCTTTCTTTCCCCACCCAGCTTTTCCATCTGCACCTAACAAACTGACCACAGCCCAGGGCCAATGCTCAGGAGCATCAAGGAGACTCCCACCCACCCACCAGCACCATCAGTCAGGAGCAGGATGGTGCCTGGTGCCCACAGAGCCAACCACAAGACTCTGACATCAGCTGCTGACTTGCTCCTGCAAACACTGATGTCCATCCAGGCGGGAAGAGTGCAAGGAGCTGACCCAGAAATACTCCACTCCATAGAAAAGCCCCAAACACAACTTGTGTGCTAAAAAATCCCAGTGCCTTGATAAAGCCACATGCCCACAGATCCCTTGATATAGACCCGTGCCCACAACACCTTGATATAGACACTTGCCACAGACCCCTCTTCTGGTGGAAATGATCACCACCTCCTGGTTATGTGGCACTGAATCATAAACATGAACTCAGGCTTACCAGGGTCTCTACCATGAGAGGGCAGCACCAGGCTGTGGGCATCACCTAACCCCCCCCCAGGCATCTTCTAATCCCAATTCCCAGCTGACATGGACAGTGTGGGACCTTCCTAGCCAGGCAAAGACTGCATTCCTAGAGTTCATCACAAAGCTTTGTCCCGGGCCCGTGCGACTCACCACGTTGCCTTTCGGGCCCGGCTGGCCGTCCATGCCTGTCACACCCTGCGGGAGAGTTATGGAGAAAAGTGCTGAATGCGGGAGAATGAGCAGTATTCAGATCGTGACCCCATGGACACGACAGGATTCGGGGCTGTGGGAACCACAGGGCAGCGCATGCCCCAGGGAGACAACAGCCTCCTGTCTCTCATGCAGCGACCTCTCAGCCGGAGGCTGAGCCACCAGGCCCCGGCATCCATGCGCAGAACCTGAATTCTAGAAAGATCGCTCAGAGGGGTAGAGAAAGGTGGGACCAATCTAGCCTGCTGAGACAGAGCTCTGTTGGAACCATGAGCCTCTGTCTCCCTCTAGAACTTCCGTGGAAGATGCCGGAAGGTCTAGCAGCAGAGGTATTGCTCGTGATGTGAACAGCTAGTGCTGCCGGGAAGGAAGGTGGAAGGACAAGCCAGGGGGCCAGCTGCCTCGGCCCCACCCACGGTCCCTGAATGAAAGCATGGAAGGCTGCCGGCCCCTCCTACCACCGGCCCCTCCCACCAGCGTGCCCAGCGATCAGCATGGATCTCATGGGCCCTGAATAGATGGTAGGGTCCCCAGGATCATGACAGAGACACTCGTGCCAAGACAAGACAGAACTTACGGGAGGTCCCGGAGGGCCTGGTGGTCCCTTTGGTCCGAGCAGACCACGTGGTCCCTGCAAAAGGGAAGGACAGGGAAAGATGAGGGAAGAGTCTGCCTTGCCCCCACCGTGCACGGCCTGAGTGTGGCACCAGGCACCTCCCCAGCGCAGGGCTAGTGCCTTCAGGAGCCTGGGCCAGATAGGCGCACTGCCCACTTCCTCTCCCTCCATCTCGCTCTCTACCTTGGCGCTGGGGGTCACAGACAAGGGGTACCTGGGAGGCAGGAGCTCAGACCGGGTGCTGGGGGATACTACTCAGGGGGAGGGTTGCAAAACTTCCCCAGAAGCACCACGTCAGTCACGCTCCTCTGTAAGGGGAGCTGGGGCCCAACTTTCACCAGCTGCAGTCCTCCCTGGGGACGCAGGATGCTGAGTTCAAGAGATCGTGGAGCAGGAGGTACTAAGCGTGGGGTGGGACCTTCAGGACCTGGTGGGCCACTCACACTGAGAGCTGCTGTGCTCCTCCCTAGACGGTGCACGTGGGTGTGCACTGCCCACGGTGTGCGCAGTAGGCCTGGCCAGAAACACCGTCACAGCTGGGCAGCGTGCAAGGCTGCAGAGCTGAGTGTGGAGCCACCCTCCCGGGAATTATGGGCTGCGCCCAAGCCACTTGGGTCTTGAGTGCCCTTGATTTTGATAAAGCTTTGTGGATCCAGAGACCTGCCCCGCGTGTGCTGCTCTTAACCGCTTCCTCTGCTATTTTAATACCTTGTCCTATAAATGTTTTTGAGAAGCTAATAACCCAGAAGGCACCGCTTAGACGTGTGCTAAGGAGAGTACGGCTGATGGATCCTCCTTCGTGGCTAATCAGACATCTAGGGTATAATTTTGTCCCAAATGACTCTGCGTGCCGACCCCACGCGCCCCCCTCCTGCACGGCATTCACAGCGTAGCTCATCAATTAACATCGCCAGATGCGAGCGGCCTCCTAAGCCAAAGGAGGTTTCCGAGCAGCAGCGAGTGAAAAGTAATTAATGTACTTTTATCCTCGCAGAAATCTGCTTTGGGCCTGAATACGAGTCGGCCGAGGGAAGGCAGCCTTGCCTGCCAGCAGCCAGGGCTGCAGGGCCCCACCTTGGGGCAGTGCGCATGCCGGATCTAGGGAGAGCTTGGGCCCATTCGGTCCCCTCGACTCTCCCAGCACCCAAGTGGCTGTGGCCTGGACACCGCCATGACCCCAAGATATCGACCATGTTGCCCGCATACCCGCTATGGATCCTTGCAGGACACCCACCATATTGCTCTTGCTGTCCTACTCGACACCCACCATGGCACCTCTGAATGCCCACCATACCGTCCCCCCCCTCATGATACCCCCTATGTATCTTCTCTGCAACTCTCCAGGAACCAGCTCCCTCCTGCAGGAAAGGCCAGGACAGACTTCTTAGGGTTACCGGGTCCCCAATGCCCCCCTTTTCTTTCACAGAAAATGCCAGATTCATCTCCATCTCAGGACCAGCTTTCTAATCTCTACTCCGTGTTGACGAATCCCAGATCCCACGCCAGCGACAAAGGGGGAGACCCAGTCCCAGCTCTCTGCAACTTACCGGCTCCCCGGGCAACCCCCTGGGCCCGACTTCTCCATCGTCGCCCTGTGGAAGAAGAAGCAAAAGGATGTAATGGCCAGCTGCGAGGCTTGCATATCCAGAGATGCATATCCTGCGCTGAGCAGAGGGATTCTGGGCGCTCTGCCGGGCGGGGCACGCTGCTTTGCTTAGCCCTTATCCTCGCCTGAGAGCTAGGGCTGCTGCCTCGGAGCAGGGAGCCCCCGAGGCTGGCGGCTGTGCAGCTGCAGTCAGGCCATCTGGGGAGAATACACGCTCAGCTCCGGGCCCGGCCGCCCTCAAGAGCGACAGGGGCCCAGGGACATCAGGGGAGACGCACAGGAACCCCCATCAGCTTCCCCCTTCCCTCCACCCCGGATCCAAATCAGCTGTGTATAACTAAAAAAAGCCTTTTCCTGCTAGATCCAGAAGAGACAGTTGCTGGCCCCACAGGGTCACCCCTGGGGCTGCACGCCAACATGCCCTTCCTCCTCGCACCACAGCTGCCCTGCCCTCCTCACATACCCAGTCTCTCGCACTAACACACGGTCTGTCTGCACGTGCTTGTACACACATATATTTGGTGCAAACACACACAGCCATACATACAACCTTATACATGCATGTACATATACTATGCATGTATATGCACACATGCTCTGTGTACATGCATGCACCTGGGGGCAACACTTACATATGCACAGAACTGTGTATACGTACATGCATGCATATATCCTGTGTGCATGCACATTCACACAAAAACACACCGCTAAGCACACGCACACGAGCATATGCATACACACCCCACCCACATTTCATGAATCAAGGCTGAGGCCCAGGCAGAAGACATCCTGACAAGAGCAGTCTGAAAACTGGAGGGAACTGCACCTCTCCCATGTTCCAGGGGTCAAGAAGCCCTCCAATGAGGATCCAAAGAACTCATAAATGCCAACATGTTCTCCACCACACACAGCTGTGCTCTGGCCTAGAGATAAGTGCCCCGGCCAGTCCCTGTAAAGATTCCTGTGCCAGATACCGGGCCCTCTGGGTACAGAAGTCCAGACTGCAAAGCCGACTCAGGCGGGAAACTGGAGGCAGCCGCCCTCCCAACTCCCTGCCAGTATTCAGCTGCTCGCCCTTCCTTGCCTCCAGGGCCAGAGATAATGACTTCCCTCTGCCCACCCCAGCGCTCCCTGAAGCCCACACTCCTGCACTGACACCTCATTTGGATGAGATCCGATGGAGGCGCGGAGCTCATTAAGCCCCTGGCATCTCCCCTCCTACGGTACCGGGGCACCTGTCTACTGCGGTTACAGGAGCCCTTTCTGAAACTTGAGACAGGCGGACCCCGCGGGCAGGAGCAGTAAAGTAAGGTGAACACTCACGCCTTGCGACGGCCTTAGCAGCCTGCAGCCTCCTTCCTAGGCCGAAGCCTTGCACATCCAGACGCCCCCCCTTTCTCCTAGACTCCCCCAACTCAATCGCAAATCCCACCCTAGCTAGTGCTCCTACCTCACTGATGAGGAGATTCAGCAGGCGCAGCTGAGGGACGCTGGGATACTTACCCTTTCTCCATCATCTCCTGGGGGTCCCGGTGGGCCAGAAGGACCAGGGTCACCCTAGGAAGCCAACCAGGGTCAACGTTAGTCACTGCTGAAGTCCCCACCTGAATGCCCCTTAGTCTCGTGGCTTAGTCCCGCATGGGAAGAGGTCACATGCCGGGTTGGTACCTCATCACAGCTTTGTTCTCGACTCTGGCCTGGATGACCCCAAGGACCCACTCTGAGCTGACACTCAGCGGGGGATCGTGGATATTCAGGCCCACCGAGTGGCATGCTCAGAGTGAGGAAGGGCACACCTTACCCCACGGTGATTCCCCAGCAAAAGGTACACCCTGGACTGGGAGCCCATGCATACCTCGTGCATACTGCAACTTCAGACCTGGCATGCAGTGGGTGCTCAATGGGTGCTCCTAGGTCAGTCAAAAATCTCCCCCACCAAAGACTGATGCTGAGCCAGGACCGCCTGGTGGCTGTGAATTAGTTTTCATGTGGCTCCGGGAGAGTGTGGCGTGCGGCTGGGAGGAGCCCAGCAGCCACTTCTCCATGCGCGCCAGGCCTGTCTCACTGCGCGATCTGTCCCTGTGTGCATGTGTGCCTGCCAATGTGACTGCATATGTCCTGTGGTGTGACAGTGCATGTGTGAGCCTCTGTGCATGCCAATGTGACTGTGTCCTGTGGTGTGACAGTGCATGTGTGAGCCTCTGTGCCTGCCAATGTGACTGCATATGTCCTGTGGTGTGACAGTGCATGTGTGAGCCTCTGTGCATGCCAATGCGACTGTGTCCTGTGGTGTGACAGTGCATGTGTGAGCCTCTGTGCATGCCAATGTGACTGTGTCCTGTGGTGTGACAGTGCATGTGTGAGCCTCTGTGCATGTCAATGCGACTGTGTACCTCTGTGCCTGTGTGTGAGCCTCTATGCCTGTGTGACGGTGCTGTGTGTGTGAGCAACTGTGTGTGCATCTATATATGTGTGACAATGTGATGATGTGCCTGTATGTGCCTTTGTGTGCTAGAATGTGCCTGTGTGTGCCTGTATGTGACTGATGTGTCTGTGTGCATGCCAGTGTGACTGTATGTATACCTGTATATGTGACAGTGTGACCGTGTGTGCATGTCCCATGTGCGTGACAGTATGTACCTGTGTTTCTGTATATCCATGTTTGTGCTGATGTGCCTCTGCCTGTATCTATGTGTGTGTGTGTGTGTGTGTGTGTATATCTATGTGTCTGTGTACCTAAATGCATGTATATGTATCTTGGTCTCCATGTGCTTGTGTGTATGTAACTATATGCATGTGTGTGATTACAATGCATTACACATATATGTATACATATGTGTATGCATTTGTGTGCTTATGAATGTGTCACATGCATGTGTTATACATATGTATGTATGCGTAGGTACATGTGTGTGCCTATGAAGGCATTGTACAGATGTGTATATCCATGTGTGTGTCTGTGAACATGTGTACATGCACGTGCTATGAATATACATATATACATGTATATATGCACATGCATGTGGGCCCGTGACTGTTTCTGTGTGTGTGTGCACATGCATGCACAAGGGCCTGTACATCCCAAATATGCTAAAACTGAAAAAGAAACATCATAGAAATCTTTAAAAAAAATGGGTCCAAGAGGAAAGTGCTGACAAACTACACTCAGGCAAGAGGCAGCAGGGAGGAGGCAGGGGAGACCCAGAAGCATGGGGTCGGTAATAGGGTAGACCCTCAGCAGCACTGGAGCAGGCAGACCCAGCTCCCCTCAGCAGCACTGGAGCAGGTAGACCCAGCTCCCCTCAGCAGCACTGGAGCAGGTAGACCCAGCTCCCCTCAGCAGCACCGGGGGCAGGTAGACCCAGCTCCCCTCAGCAGCACCGGGGGCAGGTAGACCCAGCTCCCCTCAGCAACATGAGGAAGGGGTAGGAAGGACCCCACTCTCCTTGGCAATCTGTTCCCCCCCTCTCCAGCCTCAATGGTACAGGCTGCCACCCCGAGGCACCCTGAGAAGCCCCAAGTTCTGTCAACCAAGTCCTGGGTTCCCCTTCCATGGACCAAGCATGGCGCTCCGCAGGAGACACTGGAAGCAGCCGCCCGCCCCACGAAAGGAACCAGAGGCTGGTGGAAGAATCTCAAGAACCTTCCGACTCCCACAACACTCACTCACCCTGTGGCCCTTCTCCCCGGGCAGCCCGGCCAGGCCATCGAAGCCGCGGTCACCCTGCAGGAAAGAACGAGAACGCCGCGTCAGACACCAGAACAGGATGCACATCGGCCGCCTGTGGACCGTGTTCTCCTGGCGTCTACGCATCTGGACCCCGGGGGCTTTCATGGCCCCTGCACAAGGCCTCCGTTCTAGGCCAGCGCTTGGGATCTGAACGCCCCACCCTCAGCTCCTGGGCGCGGCAGAGGCTGGGAAGGGGGTGGCGCCCTGAGCCTTGGGCCTCAACGTCCGAGGGGACACAGATAGACACTCAAGACGGCATTTCTGCTGTAATGTCAATGCATCTTCTCCTGGTCTCCCCTAGCAGGAGCGCACCTGCCTGTCCCGGTGCCGGCGGCCCGGTGCCCAGAAGCTACTGCGCATGGCACACTCACTGGTAGGAGTCCTGAGGCCATCACCCGGGCTCGCTGTCTCCCAGGCCGGCTCTCCTTCCAGCCTCTGGAAACCCAGCGTTCCGTCTTACGGGGGCTGAAGCCAGGCGGGGCGAAATGACCAGCTCACAATAGGTTACTGCTGGCTTTCGACAGTATCATAAACCATGGTGGCAAGATTCAGCGAGATGCCTGTTGCTCTAGGTCACCATGGACTGGTGCCCGTCAGTTCAGGGCTAACAGGAAGCACTCAGCACTCGGCCAGGCCCATTTGCAGTACACAGGTTCGTGGTACACACGCACACTCACAGGGGTACTGGAAGTTACAATCCAAGTCACCTGTCAACCTGTCTTCCCAAAGCAAGAGGGACTGATCCGAGTAAGTCTTTCCTCCTCCAGAGTCCTAAACACCCCGCGATAAACTTATGGTCCCATCATCACCTGACGACGCCAGGGGTGACAGCGAACGAGGTCCCTGGGGAATGGGGATGAGTGGGTGATGGCCTACCTTGGGGCCCGTTTGTCCGGGCATGCCTCTGGCTCCATCGCTCCCGGCGCGACCCTGGAACGGAGGAGACAAGCTGTCCACCCTCCAGAAGATCTGGCAGCGGGGGTGCCAGTTCCCCCGGGAATGGCCTCCTAATTAACCAAGCGTAGTAGGCCACGGAAGACATGCCTGCCACGGGAGGTCACGGAAGACACGCCTGCCACAGGCCACTGCCTAATGCAGACAGGCGCGTGGGACCCCAGGTCCAGCGGTCCTGAGACCACACCACACCACCGCCCGCAACGTGGCACGTATCTTCCTGGTTCTCGCCTCCTGATGCCCCTCTGGGTTTGAGGCAGACGATATGCTCTATCGCAGACCCAGCTCGGGGGCTTGGCCACTATCAGGGTTGTTACTCAGGCGACGTGCCACTGACATGCATGTGAATCACAGTTCCTGGCGACCATGTCAAAGAAAATTACAGACTAGAAACACGTGGAAAAGAAAGAAGACACCGTCTGTTTGAGTAAGGGAGGGGCGAGCGCAGAAGAGACGCCCCCACTCAGACCCTACAGTAACGTACGCACAGGGGCTGCATAAGAAGCCCGTCACTCATCCCAGCTGGCCACACTCACGCGTGTCTCCAGACCCTGGGAACAGCCAAGGGAAAACTGGGGTACCCAGCTGTGTGGTCTGAAGCAGACCAAACCTGAACCTTCGGGGCCTGTTTTAAAGGCCACGATCCACGGAAAAGCCACAAGGCCTCAGGAAGTGGGTCAGCCTTGTCCAGCCCGCTCTCACTTTCCCCTGGATGGCCGATCACACGGGGCCGTTGCCTGTGGGGTAATGGCCAGTTCCCAGGGCCACCTGTAAGTGGCCACCCTGCATGCTACAGGTGGGAGGTCCAACTACGGAGCAGGACGGGCAGAGGGGCCTCCCTGGATGCCCACATGCTGTCTGCAAGCCACGTGTTCGCAGCTCCAAGCACTCACCCGTCTTCCAGGCTTCCCTGTTGGGCCGGGTGGGCCCTGCACTCCTCGGGGACCCTGCCGAGAACCAGAGGATGGGGTGTCATGGCACGCCCCCACGTGCAGCACAAGCAGGCCTTGCTCCAGGCACGCCGGCCCAGCCCAAAGCTCGCTGTCTCAGGTGGGGGGACAGGGACAGAGGTGCTGCCTAAAGGGGGAGGATGGTGGGAGCAGGGGTGGGGGTGGGGCTGTGTGCTGCAGAAGTTAGAGGAGCTTCTATTTATGCACTGACAGCTCCCCCCCACTTCCATGAAGAAGTAGCACCCTCGCCCTCCCCACCTACCAGCAATTAGGACCCCCAACCTTCAACCAGAGCACAGCTGAGGGTCTCACATACCTGAGGTCCCATGTCTCCCGGCTCACCCTTCAAACCTCCGCTTCCAGGAGGACCCTAGGGAGACAGTTTTGGGTTTGCGTGTGGTCAGACGGGGGGGGGGGGCATCGGGCACGGTGGACACGGCGCAGAGAGCAGGCGGGGCCTTGCGCCAAGATTGCCCCGCCCACCATGGCAGAATAAGAACAGGGGGCCCAGAAGCACTCCGTGGCTGCTTGGGTCTCTTCCTGGTGCTGAACAGAACCCCAGGCTGCGCGGCTCTCAGGAGACATGGTGGAGAGCACGCACTCTCTTTCCAGGGCGAGCTGGCCCATGGGTCCTTGTAACCAAAGCTCAGGGCATCCGGTGAGTGTCCCATGGGGTTAGGCCAAAGCAAGAGCTCAGGGAAGGTGGCCAGGCTGGATCGGAGGAATGGAGCCCGGGGGTCAACAGATGAGCAAGTCAGCCAGTGTCCTGTGGTGTCAGGAACCTGTGTCCTTGAGGTCCCACTCCCACTATCCTGCGCTTGTGCCTGACACCTGAGTGTCCCGGCACACACAGTGTCCGTGTCGTGCCTTGAGACCCGGAGCAGAGCAGAGGAAGGACCCCGGGGGGCTTCCAGAACCCCGGGGGCAAGACCATAGGACTTGTGGTTTGCCACAATGGGATAGAGCTGCCAGGAAGCGGATGGGCCCCAGATAGGCAGGGACTCTGACCAGCATGGGTGGGGCAGATTCAACTCTGGGGATGCCCAGCCCCCTGGCACAGTGTCATGCCTACTATGCCCTGTGACGAAAAGAAGGCAAGAGCTGCTCAGAGAGTGCATTGCAGGAAGAACTCAGGCCAGAGGGTGGGGCGCCGGCGCCCTCCCCATCACAACAGAGCTGGGGGTTCTCTCCCATAATCCCCCAGTTTTGAACACAGCCAGCACACACACGCTCCCACCAGGGGCTGGAGCAGCTCCGAGAGGCCACCCGTCCCTGCCGGCCAGCACGGTGCTGGTGGAGAGCCGCCCATTGCTCTTCACCGAGGATATGGGCAGACGACCAGCCCTGACCTAGCACCTGGCCCAGACCTGCCAGTCACTCACCATGGGGCCGGGTCGTCCCGTGAGACCCATAGGGCCAGCTGGTCCCCTGAGCGCCAACTGCAAAGGACAAAGGGACATGGTCAGAAAAGGCTGGGACTGGTCAAGCTCCTGGTTCGTGGAGAGGGGAGCTGGGAGGGGGGAGGGTTATAGAGAAGACCCCGTGGGTCCTGCTCCTCTATGACTATCTGTGCCTTTTCAAAGAACCTGGCACAGACGTGGAAGCCAGAAGTGCCCACTGCCCCGCTGTGGACAGAAGCCTCCAAACTTTCCACCTCGGCCTTGGCCCTCAGTCTGAAGCATGGCCCCCCTTTCTGAGTTGGCTGTGGGTGGGGGACATTTTCCATGTGGACTCAGGCCAGATCAACGAATGTTTAATTTCTCATGCAATGCACTGCAGGGGATTTCTGGCGACCAGGGAGATAGATGTTTGGGGTACCTGGGAAGCCGTCCTGCCATGAGGTCTCACTCGCTCAACCCTCTCTAAGCGTGGCTCCCACCAGATACTGGGCAGTGTCAGCTTGTCTTCCCAAAGATTTGCCCTGTGGCAGGACCAGGATCTTCTCCTTGGTGCAGCAGAATTTGGGAAGGCTCTTGCTTTATTAAGCCAGCCTAGGGGCTGGGGACATGGCTCAGACCGGAAAGTGCTGGCTGCCCCAGCGTGGGGACCTGAGTTCAGACCCCAGCGTGCCGGTAAACAGCTGGGTGTGGGGCAGTGCACCTGTCACGGGAGCTCTGGGGAGGCGACAGACCCCTGGGGCTCATTAGGCAGCCGGCCCGGGCCAATCACTGAGCTCCCGGTTCAGTGAGAGAGCCTATCTCAAAAAATAAGGTGGAGAGATTGAGGAAGACACCCGAAGCCGATCTCTGGCCTCCACCTGCACCCTCATGCGCACGTGCACCAACCTATACCCCCGCATAGCAGTGAGAATGAAGTCGTCACCCCACACACATAATAATGGTAATAGAAACATCACACGAGCCTCTCCTCTCATTAGCTTTGATCAAAACACACGATTAAGAGGCCGGCCAGACGGTCCAGGTGATAAATGTAGTCCAGGTGCGACTCGTCAGTTGTGCACTGTCACACCAGTGACCTGCTCCATAGCAACCACTCAACACCGAGACCGTCCTGTGATTATCCGCGCGGCCTGACTATCCCCTCCTCACCGCGCTGTGCTGGAGAACCGTCAACATTTCCCAAACAAGGAATCACGTGGCGGCTACTCACACACCCCACCAGGATTGCCCACCTGCCCGCCCCACCCGGCACAGGCAGCCCAGGCAATCAGCAGCCTGGAGACACACGCTCCAGCGACACTGTTGGCTGCTAAGGAGCTAATTCCTCGGAAGGAAGCAGATGCTCGCTCCTCTGTGGGTCCTGGAGCCTGCACCCCAGAGAGAGGGACCCCAGGTTCACAGGAAGGACTTGGCCCACCCAATGCAAAGGTCCTGGAGTCCATGAGGGATCCTGGGCCCAGAGCAAGGGACCCCAGACCCAGCTCGGGGGACTGTGAATCTTACAGTAAGAAGTAACAATCTCAGGGCAAGGGCCCCCCGGCCTGAATTGAGGGACACTTGAGCTTAGTGCCAAAGACCCCCAAATCTAGTGTGAAACCCTGTTGTCTACAAGGAATTCCAGGCCCAGAGTGAGGGTCTTAGAGCCTACAACACCTCGGGGTGCATGAGAGATTCCAGGTCCAGAACGAGGTACCCTGGACCCAATCCACAGGGAAGGACCCTGGACCTAGAATAACGGGGGCTCTGGGGCTAGGGGGGCTGTCTGCTTGTGGGCCCCCTCAGGCCCATTCCCAAGCCAGGAGCCTGAGTCGGCCACGTGAAAACCCCATCCTGGGTTTTCTTTCTCTGCTGCTGCCCCCTAGTGCCAGGCCTGGCACAGAGATGGCACTGTCGGCAGCCAGGGGCCCATCGTCAGGCCCAATAAGCTGCAGAGGCCCCGAGGCCTCCCACCCCTCATGTGCACAGGACCCTCCTGGGGCTCCTGACTCCCACCACACCAATTCTGAGCCAGTCAGTCACTCGTTCCCACCAGCTGCTGGACCAGCTCTGTCTCCACCGGCCCAATGGCGTGGGGCATCAATAACTAACTTGTCGCCTAGGAGATGGGTCTCTGGGCGCCCCTGGATGGAGCGTCTAGGTTAAGGGGGCCTCTGAGAATATCTGCAAGGACTGGACTGATTGCTCTAGTTGATGGGGGACAGCCCGTCTTAGGGTCGGTGGGATCCTGGAGAGAATAAAAGGAGAAAGCAAGCAAGCCCCCCCCCCCCAGTGCTCCTTCAAACTCTCTGCTCCTGCTGTGGATGGGGTGGACCAGCCGCCTTAACCCCCCACTATCAGGATGGACTGTCATCCTGAATCGTGAGCTGAAATAAACGCTTTTTTCATAAGTTGCTTTAATCAGAGTATTTACCTCAGCACTGGAGCAGAGACTAAGACAGTCCCCACCCACCCACACCACTCGCCCTGGCCTGCTGTAGGATGCTCCCCGCACCCACACTCACCCTGGCCTGCTGCAGGATGGCCTGGGCCTGGGACTCCTGGGCTGAGACCATGGGGCCCTTGGACCCTGCGTCGCCACCACCTCCAAACCGGAACTACAAAAGAGAGACGAGAAGCGGGGTCACACAGGTAACGCGTGCTGCCCTTGCAGACCCCAGTCCCAGTGGCACATGCAGAGCTCAGGTGCTGCGGAGTCACAGAGGGTATGGCTTAGCATCTCCCAGTCCTGGGCTGGGCACACACCTAGGGCTCTGTGCTCACTCGACTCTGTGCACACACAGCTCTGTGCACGCTGACTGTACACGCGTGACTATGCACGCATGACTCTGTGCACACATGACTATGCACACATGCATGACTCTGCATGTGAGACTGCACTCACGGCTCTGTGCACACATGACTGTGCACACACGGCTCTATGCATGTGTGACTCTGTGCATGACTGTGTACGTGTGACTATGCATGCATGACTGCACACATGACTGTGCATGCGTGAATCTGTGCACGTGTGACTCTATCCACGTGTGACTATGCATGTATGACTCTGTGCATGTGACTCTGCACATGTGACTCTGTGCATGACTCTGCACATGTGACTCTGCATGCATGACTCTGCACATGTGACTGCACATGTGTCTCTGTACACGTGTGACTCTGCACATGCGACTCTGTGCATGCGTGACTCTGCATGCACAGCCCTGCTCCACAGCTGCTCTGGCTCCTCCCCTTCAACTTTAACCCCAAGACACTACTGATACTCCTCAGACCCTAGTTACTGCAAAGAGCAGTCAAAGGTCAAAGCTATAAGTCACGTGTGCACTGGAAGGTCTGCAAGGAGCACCCTGGTTCCATGCTGGGCCCCCTGTGTCTAGGGTTACATCCGGAAGGTCTGCAAGGAGCACTCTGGTTCCATGCTGGCCTCACTCATGCCCTGAAACACGGGGCTGAAGTGTAGATGATACTTTTGCCCCAGGAGCTTGGGCAGAGAGCTGGGAACTAATGTGACATTCTTTAATATCTTCTCTTGGAGGGGGAACTGAATAATCTCCAATCCTTCTTCACACCAGCTGTCCCAGGGTAGAGTGCTCAGGACACAGTCCTGAAGACACAGTGCTGAGATCAGTCCTAAGGGCATAGTCCTGAGAACACAGTGAGCTCAATACTGGCGACACAGTGCTGAGGGCATAATGCTGAGGACAGAGTACTGAGAGCTCAGTCCTTCAGACATAGTGTTGAGAACTCAGTCCTAAGGGCATAGTCCTGAGGGCACAGTACTGAGAGTCTAGTTCTGGAAGCATAGTACTGAGGGCATAGTGCTGGGGACACAGTGCTGAGAGCACAGTCCTCAGGACGCAGTCCTGACAGCACAGCACTGAGGATTCAGTCCTGAGTCTTGGTGCTCAGAGCCCAGTGCTGGGTTGAGGGGCAGGGAGGGTGGGCAAGAATAAGGCTTCAGGGAGCTGCCCCAGCCTTGCCATGCCCGGCCCCAACTCCCTTGCCCCAGCCTGGTGGGCCTGACCCACACAGACTCCTTGACACGAAGGTGACCTCTGCCCGGGTCCTGCTTGCTCCCCAGAGGACCAACAGGAGTCACGTGTCCCTCCCTGAGCAGTCCTGGGACAGAAGGGACCCCCAACACCAGCCACAGTGCTGAGTACCAGCTGCCAGGCCAGGGACATCAAGGAAACTTCCAGAACCAGAGGCCGAGGCCATGGGAAGGAGCCACATTAGCTAAGAAAATGATACCTGACCTCAGAGGAGCCTCCAAAGGCAGCCCTGTCCTCTAAGCCTGCCAGCACTCACTGATTCCGCAGGAGCTGGGACACGCCAGGTCACAGGGTGACAGGGAGCTGGGACCCCCGCCAGGTCACAGAGTGACAGGGAGCTGGGACCCCCGCCAGGTCACAGGGTGGCAGGGAGCTGGGACCCCCGCCAGGTCACAGGGTGGCAGGGAGCTGGGACCCCCGCCAGGTCACAGGGTGGCAGGGAGCTGGGACCCCCGCCAGGTCACAGGGTGGCAGGGAGCTGGGACCCCCGCCAGGTCTTAGGGGACAAGACGCCCATCAAAGAGCCTGGCTTCAGGGATTCGAGGCCCACCCCAGGGAACAGGGTCTCCACGTCTCTCCATGCGAACGGCAGGCCCAGCTGTGTGGACCTGGGCAGCTGGAGAGACCCCCCTGTCCCACGCCTGGGCCACCATGGATCCTAGCATACCTGCCCCCTCCCCTCCCACTTTAAGGGACTCACCGGAAGCATGAGCATGGTACCTGGGGGGCCAGGCAGGCCATCGGCCCCAGGAAGACCTGGGCGTCCTGGGGGGCCCTGTGGACAGAGAGTGGGTGAGGCTGGTCAGAGACATGGGCGCAGCTGTGTGGCGAAGAGGGTGGGTGGACAGACAGGGCAAGCGCAAAGCAACAGGAGACTCTGCGGTGGGGAATGTTCCAGAAACCCAGAGAAGGAAGGCATGTGATAGTAGGGTGAGGATCAGAGATACGAGGAAGAGGAGGGAGGAGCGCAGAGCAAGAAGAGTTTTGAGAGCAGAGGCAGGAGACTGTCTACAAGACTATTTGGCCAGAGGTGTGAAGCCGGGAGGAGGGCTTGAAGCCGGGAGGGGGGCTAGAGGCCGGGAGGGGGGCTTGAAGCCGGGAGGGGGGCTTGAGGCCGGGAGGGGGGCTAGAGGCCGGGAGGGGGGCTTGAAGCCGGGAGGGGGGCTTGAAGGCTGTGGAGCTGTCCTCAGGGAGTGTGGACTGAGAACTCGAGCTCCCAAGCCCGAGAGCGAGGTGGGCGCTCATCCTTGAGTATGGTGGGGGCTGGAAGACAGGATGGAGCAACACTGAAGCATGGGGTGCACAGAGAGAAGGGGGTGAACGGAAGGAGGGGTGTCCCACAGGAACACAAGTCATCCGGGCGACTTTTACGCATCCTCAGGAGCATCACCTCCGGCTGGTGACACCCGAGCTGTGGGTCTGTGGCTACGCCCCTGGGTCCCGCTCTCCAGAGGACCAGGACGATACGGAACTAAGGCGCTCGCTTGCCCACCACCAGCCCGTCACACTGCTGTCTCAGCGACACAGTGGACCCAGCCCAATCATTTGTAGCCAGAACAACCGTGAGAAGGTGGAGCTACGTCACGGGGCTGCCGTCAGAGCCCAGAAGAGAGAGGAAGGAGGCCTCACCCCGTGAGTCCTTCCAGAGGGTGGTGTCCTAAGTGAGCCCGCTTGGAGCTCGGCCAGCAGCTCACCCCTGCCCAGCCCAGTGGACTGCAACCCAGAGACTGAGCTGGAAGACGGTCCGCCCTGTCCACTGTCCACTGTCCACTGTGTAACTCTGAGCCCAGCCCACCAATGGGGTTCTCTCGAGCAGCTACGGGGCCATATCAGACATGGAGGGGATGTGGGGGTCACAAAGACATTAGCTCTGGCTGCCAGGTTGAAGGCGATGGGGCACCCTATCCTGACCTGTCCTGTTGATCTACTGTCCCCAAGTGGACACTCTGACAGGGTCACCCGGGGGGCATTCTGCAAGCTCCGGCCCACAGGGACAGGAGACATGGCAGCAGGACCGGAAGCCTTACAAGGCGACCTCTGCCGCCGCCGTGCGCTCGGGCACCCCAAACGGAGCCCCTGTTTCTCCATCAATGGCTACGGGTTTGGGACAGTCCAGCAGAGGGGTCTTTGTCTCAGATGGTTTAGCTTCGAGAGATCGGGGTGGGGGGCAGGAGGGTGCTCCGCTCCCTAGGGCTTCATGTGATCCCTCCCCCATCCTTACACAGCCAGACCACCTGCTCTGAGCCTGAAGCCTGCAACACGAGGAAGAGGGAAGCAGAGCATCTCGCAGCCCAGCCCTGCTCTGCCCTAGTCTCAGGGTCCAATCCATCACACGCAACGGTGAACCCCCCAGCCAACCTACAGGGTCCACCTCAAGCTCTCGGCCCCAGCCCATAATGCCCATTCATAGGTCGGGAAGCTGGCTTGACACTGACCGTCACCGGTCCTGTCCTTCCTCCACTCCCATGGGACCCAGAGCCCTGGATCCCAGGATCCCACCCATCTCACCACTCAGCAGCCCCGCCCCCCAAAGCCTTGCTTGACTCACACTCTCCACTCAAACTCCTCCGCGTGCTGGACCATGAGCCAAGTCCTATGCCCACACTTAACGCCCCCCACACTCTGTTTCTCTCCCCACAGCTCGAGGCCATCGTCAGATCCCAGAAACAGAGACAGTCATTGGACCAGCAGGAAAAAGGACAGGAAGACACGGAACCTGCAGCTGCAGTACTGCAAGTAGCCACCAGGTGTCAGGATGAGCTCTTGGAGCTGGACGTGGCGGGCATCCCGCCTGCGGGTCCAGCCCAGATCAGGCCTCCTGAGCCGAGGCTTGATTGCCAGCAGGAGGGCTGGAGTGACAGCTGTCACAGCTGTGGGTCAGTAGCTGCGCCTGCGAGGGGGAGCTCCAAGACTCCCAGGTGGCCGTCTAGCTCATCATCTCAAGGCCTGGGGCCCCGGCTAGGACTCACCCTTCTGAAATGGCCAAGGGCCAGGCAAACGTGACCCCATGAAGAGCTGAAGGGTAGCATCAGGGGTCCCACGGAAGCAAGCAGTAAGCAAGCAGTAGGGAGGACCAGACAAGGCAGCAGGGAGGACCACTGACAAGGGAGGAGGGAGGACCACACACAGCCCTACAAAACGCATGTCCTCAGAGAACACAGGTGGTCTCTTACCCTTTCTCCAGGGTCACCCACTTGACCAGTGGGACCTGTGGTTCCTGGAGGTCCTGGAAGACCCTGGAGTTGCAATAAAATTGAGATGGTTACATACATGGCCTCAGGGTAAGGCTCCCCCCTCCCCGCCCCCAGCTAAGCCAGGAAGAAAGGGGAGCCAGAGAAAAAAATGGGCCCAAGTATTCGTAAAATGGGGATCCCTTCCACCTAGGGCATCAAAGGGGTGCCCCCCACAGGTCACTAGGTCATAAAATCCAACACTCACGGCAGGACCTTCGGGCCCGGGCGGCCCCTCTATCAGCATACCCTACGGAGGAAGAGAGAGGGAACATCTGAGACCACGGGCCCAGCCGGCCTCTACCTAGGTAGACAAGAGGCCACAGACTCACGCCAGCCCACCCAGGTCAGCCCGCCCTCACAGAGCAGGTGGGCGGCAGGCTGCGTGTGGCCACGCCCAACAGCTCTGTGCACTCTGAGCCACGGCAGGCTCTGGCCAGTGGCCGGGGGCACAGACTCCCCTCAAGCACGACTCCAAGGTCAGTGTGATGCCAGGAGAGAAAGAACCCCACCGCCACGCGCATCTCTCTGTCCAGGGGGTGTCCGGACGCTGGAGGGAGGGAGGGAACCCCAAGGCTGACCAGGACCCAGGTAGACTGAGGAAGGCTGAGGGGAAGCAACCCTGGGGCCGAGTGTGGGCGGGGCTTCTGGCTCAGCACTCCTCCCAGGAGCTCAGCAGCAGCCCCAGAGTGGCAGGTACCTGCCTAGGACACCTGACTCACGGATGTCTCCTCCCCCACCCTCAGTCCTGAGCCGCCTGACGATGCCAGCCCCCACACCTCACTGTTGGCCTCGTCCTGGGAGAAACAGCTTCTGCTCTGAGACCTGTACCCTATCCTCCTCCCTGGCTTCTCTTTTCACTCCTGACCAGGTCTCTCTACCCCCCCCAGCCATCCTCAGTGCCCCCACTTCAGGGAATCACAGGCACACTTCCTGGAGACAAGGTAATCACCGGTGGAGGGATTTGCACAGTGAGCACCCAGGTGGGCTGGCACCAGAGGATGGGACCCTGTTAGACAGTCTGCACTGGCATCTGCATGGGCTAGCCATGCGTGACCATCACACGCTTGCACGCTGCACGGGCTAGCCATGCATGGGCATCAGACACTTGTATGCTGCATGGGCTAGCCATGCGTGACCATTACATGCTTGCACACTGCGTGGGCTAGCCACGCGTGACCATCACACACACATGTCCTGTCCCTGTTGGTTCTCGGGTTGCAGGAATAGGAGGAGTGTGGAGAAAAGGCGGAAGGCCTCTCTCTGGACCGGGTCGCATTGGGTCCCCAGAACAAAGGAAAACAGGAATGGCTGTTCTACAGAGTGACAGTTGCCCTTGTGTCTCCAGCGGGATTTTGAAAGCCCCCAGCTCTCTCGTGAAACTAGGCTTGCTCCTGACAAAAGTCGTGCCTGGGCAGAGGTGTGTGGCCCTGGTGGTCTGGGCACGAGGGGATGGGAGATGCACTGACTGAGAAGCTGCAGAGCCCACCCAAGCCTCCTCCATCCTGCCCGCAAGGACTCCAGGTTACCGGGAAGATGTTTACACAGATGCACTCAGAGAAATATTTGTGTGTGCGGCGTACACAAAAAACCCATCCAAGCGGCTCATCTTTCCAGCTTCCTGTTTCCTCTGACAGGCAGCTGGGAGGGCTCCGCAGCGAGCGGGATTAGGAGGAACCACTGCCCTGGCACATCCCGGGGGACGGCAGCTGTCTTCCCAGACATACACGCTGTTGTTCGGGGGAGCGGGGGCAGTGCAGCCGGATCTCATGGGAGGCTGGCCCCAGATAACCCCAGGTCAGCATGGAGAGGAAGCAGCCCAGGGCAAGGGAGGCTGAGCTGGCCCCGGCCCTGGCTTGTGGTCTTCTGAGAAATGCCCGCACCTCACCATGCGCCTCACCCCGCGCCTCGCCCCACGCCTCGCCACATGCCTCACCATGCATGCCCGACTCACAAATGAATAGGAGACAGGAACCACAGGAGAAAATGTCACTGTGGATGCCAGGATGCTATGTAGTGGTGACCTGCCAGAGTTGAGCGCACAGGCATGCAGAGATACATGCAAATGCACACATGTACACATGCACACACATGACACACCACTGTTTGATTAGCTACCCTTTACACGCACGCATATGCACACACATATGCACACACATGCATACACATAGATCCATATTCTTACACACATGCACACACATGCCACGTTCATGCACACGTGTACACATGCATATATACATGACCATGTGCATGCGCTTAGAGGCACACATAGACACAACGCTCAGACACATGTCCATGCACGCATATGTGTGGACACATATGCATGCACTCAAACACATATATATATGCCTATGCGCACGTACATACACACAGGCACACATGTTCACACACATATACTCGTATGCATGCACACACATGTACATGCACCTGTATAATGCACTTGTACATCTATGCACATGCAAAGCACATACACATGTACAATCACATGAGTACACACACATGCATATGCAGACATATGGTTACACAAATGTATACACACATGCATATGCACACATGAACTCATGTATGCACACACACATACATGCACCTGCACACATACACATACACATGTGGGCGCACACACACACACACACATGAGCACACACACACGCACAAAGCAATGATAAACCAGGAAGGCAGAGCAGGCCCTGACACCCTCCAGAGGAGGGACATCACACTGAGACTGGCTGGGCCCTGGGTCCAGCACCGGCAGCATCCAGGATGTCCACAGCTCTGTCTCCTCGCGGCCAAGCGGTTTCTCCCTTCAAGGAGCTCCTGGTCTTGCTGACAAGAGCCAGGCTGAGAGGAAAGGCCGGCCAGGTCCCTCTGGGGTACGCGGGAAGAAATAACTGCATACTAATTCACAGTGAGCCCGCTCCGAAGGGGTCCAGGTGTAAGGAGGAGGGGCAGCAGCCTCTCCACGCGGGCCGGGGATGCATACGCAGCCCCCCAGCTGCCAACTGCTCATGTGCAGCTAAGACTCTGAGGACAGCTGGCGACACTCCAGGCTGACAATTCCAACTGTTTACACGACCTCCCCAGCGGGCGGCCAGAGGCCCTGCGGACATTCCGAGAGGACTGGGAAGAAGCACCAGGCGGAGTGCATGGATCCTTCCGGAACCGCCTCCAGATGTCTGTGCTGTTCCCACGGAAGAGGAGCTGGGTTTTCTAGAGTTCTTTGTCTACACTGGATGTTTCTACAGTCTCAGCCCAGTTTCTGGTCCCCCCTCACCCACCACGCTCTTCAGTGTCACCCCACAATGAGACCTTTCCCATGCTTCTCCCAGAAGTGGGGTACCACTCCACATATGACTGACAGGAGGCTTATCCCGAGGTGCTTCCAGGCCCTCCTGAGCAGGGGACCAATCCGGGGTTCTACAGAGCCCTCGAATCTATGTGGGATCAAGCCAGGCTGAGGGGGTGCAGCAGGGACGTCCAGCAGCCCAGAGACTGTGGGAGCTCTCTGTTGCTGTCCCCCTCTGGCAACGACTAGGCCAGGCCTAGTCACATGCCCCGAGACAGGGTGGGGGGATGGGGGTGAGGGAAGTTGGCAGGCAGCCTGCCCCAGCCCACTAAGACACTCCAGCCCAGGACGACCCTTCTCCGTGTACTTGGGGTCAAGACTTCACAGGGGGATGAGCAAGGGACCTCCATCCACGCCCCGTCCCTTTGCACCCTGAGCCCACAGCCTCCGTGAGCACTTGAACCGACGCAAAGCTCTGGAAAGGAGGTCTGGGAAGAGGACTGTGTCCCTAGGTGCCGGGTGCCATCAGGGGTCCTGGAGGTAGGAAATCTGACAGGGGAGCCACTGAGAGCCCCCCACACGCTGGGACTGAGGCCGGCCAGGGGGCTCCTCTGGGTTCTGCCTGGAAGAGCTGCCCACAAGGCGTGTGCCCAACCTGCCTTGGGCCTGGAGCTCTGAGCAGCGTCGGGGGTAAGGGTCAGCGGAGCAGCCCCTCACACAAGCACCTCTGCAGGAGAGAGGAGGGGTCCCCGAAGCTGCCTCCCTTCCCATGGAGCCCTGACACTGTTCTAAGCACAGCCCTAGCAGGAGAGACCGCTGCCCAGCCTTGCGATGACCTCAGTGGGTGGGAGGACCAGCCCCTCCCAGTTTGGCACTTGAGCATGGGCCCCGCCTCCCTCTCCGGCCCAGCCAATCACAGACTGTCTTCCCTTCCGAGGTGAAGGCCCTGAAGTAGGCAGTGCTGGGGTCACAGGGAGAAGCCTGGGGCTCGCGAGCAGAACGTGGCCCCGGAGGGAGGCGGGTAACAGCCTGTGCTCCGTGAGACGCATCCTTGACAGGCCCCTTTGCTGATGTGCCCCACATCTCGCTGCTAACACGGCAGGGCTTTACCCAAGGGGGTGTTAGCACAGTCTGTCTAAGGAACTCTGAAGTCATGGCTTTGAGTTTTCCCGAGCTCAGTGGTTGCTGAGAGGGACAGATGGGTATAAGGGGTAGAGAGAAGACGCCCTTGGCCAGCCACGCCCCCGTGCCGCAGGGCTCCGCAGCCACCTTTAATCAGGGACGCTACTCGTCCAGGTGGGCGCGCCCCTCTCAAGGCGTGCATTCCCCTCTTGAGGTGTGTGCATTTTATCCCAGAAAAAAAACGACACAGACATGCTCAGAGCCTCTGTGTTCCCCACAGTACAGACTTCTGACTCACACACTGCCTAGCACTTTTGTGGAGTGCTAGAACATTCCCCCAATCCTGGATCTCTCCCACGCAATCTGATACAGAGCATATGATGCCCGAGGGGATTGCAGGGGAGGTCCTCAAATAGTCCAGTGGGCAGAGGATGGGGGTCCCGGGACCTGGTCAAGCCTTAGAAAGCCCACATGTTCCCAACAGGGGACACGCAGCCCACGTGGACCCGACAGGGGACGCGCAGCTCAGAGACCCGATAAGAACCCCCTTACCGGCTCGATGATGGCAGGTTCTCCCTTCTGGCCTTTCTCGCCACGTGGCCCTCCGATCTGGGAGCGATGAGATGCAGGACAGGAGATTGGGGAGAAAATGTTAAGTCCAGATGACCCAAAACCCACGCGGCCTGGCAAGGCAGAATGCTCCCGCAGGTCAGCGCCTCCCCCAGGTCTGGTGGACGACAAGTCAAGGGTGGACCCTCGGGGTCCGTCAAGTGCCTCAAGGCAGCAAGACCCTGAGAGCAGGCAGAGCAGCCGAGATGGCCTTGAAAGACGACGTTGCTCAGGCAACTCACGGTCTCGCCATCCCTAGAGTTCCCGAGGTGCCACACGCCACCCCCTGCCTGTCACACCAAGCAGAGCGGAGCCCACGCCTCTCACCCCCTCGTAGATGGTGTCCTGGTTGGCTGGCATGCCGGGCCCGATCTCCGATGGGTTCCCATTGGAGTCTGAGTCAGGGTCGAAGTACGGGTCGTAGTAGGTCTCATCCAGGTTCTTAATGGTTTCCTCGGTGAACTCCTCCTCCAGCTCATCCTTCCCTTGTCCTGGACCGGGCTGTGGGGGGCATTGGCAAGGTCACCGTGGGGAGTGGGGGAGGGATGGATCAGATCAGGAGGGTCACCGTGAGGAGGGGGGGAAATGCCCACACCCACACAGGCTGTGCGTTGGGAGCGCTGTGCTAGGCCCCCTTCAGACCTGGTGGCCAGTGACCCCACCATGAAGACCTGGGGGGATCTCGCAGGGAGGCCGAGAGGGCGGAGACCCCTGGAGTCTCTCTACCCACCTCCTCGCCACCATGGAGACCAGGCTACCAGCTGGCCCAAGGTGCCAGGAATAAGCTAGGGCTGGGCAGGGTCGTGGGTCCCCCACATCTGGCATTGGGGACTGTGCGCTTGGGGAGCTCTGCGCTCAGTTGGGGATCAGGTTCTATATGCTAACCCCCCTCAGGGTTCCCTCTGGCAGTCCACAGTTTGGCACCCCACGAGTTACTTTAAGCATGTGCTCTATGCTCTGTGGGCGGAGCTACTTGTCAAAGGAGAGCCTCAGTAACCCCAAGAAGCAGCATTGGCTGAGCCACACTGCAAATGAGCCAAAGGTGAAGGAGGCAATTACGTTGGAGGTGTTGGAGGTGACCGCGGGGCTGGTGGGGCGCTCGGCCGCTGGGTCAGGGTTGGTGGGCTGCTCTGGGTTCTCCACGCCCTCGCCGTAGCCAAGGTCGTCGTAGGGAGAGGGTGTGTAGTAGTCGTCGATGGGCACGTAGTCATAGTCCCCAATGCCAGCGTCCTCCTTGCCGGCCCCATTGATGGTCTCCGGCACCGTGGGGGCATCTGGTGGAGGCTGGGTTGGATACTAGAACCCAAGACAGACAGGAGCAGTCAGGCGGCCCAGGTGGGCTTTCCCAAGCACCACCGAGAATCTTTGCAGTGTGAGAGAGGCAGAGCATGGACGTGGGGTTCAGCCACAGCCCATGGTCTTGGGGTGCGGAGCCCTCAGTCCCAGTAGGAAGGCCCTCAGTACAGGGGTTCCAGACACTCATAGGGGTACAAACAGACCAGGGACCCCAGTGATACACTGGGAAAGATCCAACCATGCGCCCTACATTTTGCTTTCTGTTTTCACATCTACGTGGGGTGATTGTTTGCCTGTTTGTTTTGGACGTTCTCCTACAGTTCCCAAGCTGACCTCAAAGGCATGATCGTTGTCATGACAACTGAACTCTCAGAACGTTGGTGAAGAAGAAGAGTTAAGCCCTGAGCAGGCCTGCAGGAGATCGTCTAATGACAGGAGAGGCGCCTGTGGCTGGCAGGACCACTCTGGGCAGTGGGTAAAATGGAAGGAGCTGATGAAGTGAACTGGCGTTCCTCAGCATACTCGCCCACACTGGCTGCCTGGCAAGAGAGGTTTGCCTCTCTCGGCAGTCCTGCAGATACAATGTGCCAGTTCCCTGGGGTTGGTGAGGACTCTCCTGCCAAGCCGGACTAACAACTGGACAACCATAAACCCAAATAAAATCCCTTGTTCCCATAAGCCGTTTGTGGTGAAATTATGGGCAGCGAAGCAGAATAACTGAGATAATCCTCCTGCCTCGGCCTCCCCACCCTCCCCTGCCTGGTGGCCCCAGGGGACCCAGAAGCCAGCCCAGGCCGGCCCAGTCCATCTCAGACCTCGGGAATCTCCGTGGTTTCTCTGGCAACTTCCACCGGTTTCTGGGTGGCGCCGGGCTCCTTTCCTGGATCTTCGGGGTCTTCGTAATAAGGGTACTCGTAGTAGTACGTCTCCCCCTCGCCCTCTCCTTCCGGGTACTGAAGTCAGCGGCAACCATGGGAAGCAGGAGAGAGACTTGCCGGAGCGGCCCATGAACCCCCAAACCCTCTTCAGCCAGGATCCTGCCTGAGGGTCCCTGGGCTCCCCTCAGATGTCCCCTAGGAAACTGAGCCAACCCCTGAAGCCCAAGGTTCGGGCAGACGGCCCCACGCCTCTCTCCGTCCTGTCGCTCCACGCTGTCCTCAAAAGCCCCCGCTGCCTGTCCCACACCCCCCTGGGGTCTGCCCGCGCTCCACGAACTCAGCCACAGCCGACTCACGTATTCGTCTGGGTTGGGGTCCTGCGACTGGGGCGTGTCGGGGACCGCGGTGTCACAGTCAGGGCTGTAGTGCTCACAGTAATCGTAGGCGGCCCGGTGGTCCGAGACGAAGAGCAACTGCTGGATGTCACCCTGTGAAAGGACAGAAGTGCGTGAGCAGGCAACACGGTACCCTAGGAGGGCTGGGAGACCCCGTAGGTGGCACCAGAGGCTCAGAAGATGCCCACAAGCAGCATGGCTCTCGGAGGGCAGCAAAACCCAGCCTGACAGCTTCGGACAGAGAGCGGCCCAGGCTGATCCTCGGGTGAGGCCTGCAGGGCGCTGTCCCCCTAGACAACGCTGTCTAGTGTAAACTGTTCCACTAGCCGTCCATCTGCTCATGCGCCCAGCCGGCCACTCACCTACACACCCAACCGCCTCCCTCCATCCCCTCATCCATCCATCCATTTATGCATTCATATATCTATCTACCCACACTTTCCCCCCCTCCCATTCACCTACCCACACATGTACCCATCCACTCATCCATCCATCTACCTATTCGTCCATACATTTGTCCGCCAGCCACCCACCTATCCATTTACCCATCTATCCATCCACCATATATCCACTTATCCATCCATCACCCATCCATCCATTCATATGTCTATCTTTCTACTCACCAACCCAGACATCACTCACCCGCCCTTCCATCCATCTATCCACTCACCGCCGATGTACCTATCCACCATCTAGCCACCATCCATCAGAACCACAGGTGCTCAGAGCTACCATAGTGAAGGAATGTACGCTGTCAGTGCACCCGCCTTAAACTGTGAGGCCTGTCTGCCCCTCCCCCGTCACCCTCAAACACGGTGCCTTTTAAATTATTCTTATATTTTGACCTTTATACATAAATCAATAAATGTATGTGTTCACCCCTTACTATCCAGTCCCATCCCCCCTCCTGCCCCGCTTCATTCTCCTTTCCAGCCAGTCTCCCACTTTCACGTCTTTGGCACGTGTGGCCCACTGGGTTTCATCTGGGACGTTGCAGTGGCAGATGCCTGAGCACTTGCTGGGGTGGGGATGACTCGTCAGGGGGCAAGTCACTGGGTAAAGAAGCCCCCTCCTCTGTGTGGCATTAGTCGTCAGCATCTCTCAGGAGGGTGTAGTGTCTCTTGAACTGGGGACTATTTTGAAATATTTATTATTTATGCATGCCATGGCTCATGGGAAGACAGAGGACAGCTTCCAGAAGTCAGTTCTCTCCTCCCACCTCGTGGGGCTCGAACTCAGACCACCAGGTTGATGAACAGGTGCCTTAACTGCTTACCTATCTCATCCACCCTCACGGGTATTTTTTAAAAAGGCAAGACTTGGTTTCTCCAGTTAAACACAGAATTACCATGTGACCCAGGAATTCCAAGTCGAGGAAGCAGAGCAGGCACAGAATGCGTCCCAATCAGTGCATCCCCAAAGGAGAAGAAGAACCCAAGCGCATACACGCACCCACACTCACCTGGCTGCTCACAGCCCCAGAACAAAATGTGCACCACAAATGTGCATCCACACAGGACAGAAAAGCAAAATCAAATAACACAGATAATGGAATACTACTCAGCCACAAAGAAGCAAAGCGCAGATCCAACCCGCAGCCCCGGCTGCTGACCCCTGAGTCTAGACTAGAGTCGGGCGGGTCCAGATCACCTGCGCCGCAAGGAGCCGGTCTTGCTGAGTCAGCTGAAAAGCATCCCCTTTTCCCTCATTGAAAAAACACAGGTGTAAAGACACGAGGGAATTTCCAGGTCCTTCAGACGGACACAAGGGGCCGGCTCAGGAATGTCTCTCTCAGTGACGGTGCCCAGGCTTTGGGGGGCGCTTTCCACTCTTTGGACACAGGTGATGAACCTGCATGCAGCTTGCCGTGGTGGCCTGGGGCCCCGCTGCAGGACGCACATCACCCCCCATTCTGCAGCTGACGGTCTGGAGCTCCCAGAGCACACGGCACAGGGCTGCCTACGTTGTCCTGCAGGGCCGCTTCCTCACCCCTGGGCTCAGAAGGAGGAAAGACGGTGTCAAAAGTTGCTGGTGTGTTGGAAACATGCCAGAGGCGGCACCGTAGATGAGGGTCACCGGCTATGCCAGGTGTTGCATCCACAGCCTGGAGCACATCCAGCCACACCACGTTACCCTCACAGAAGGCACTGTGCATGGCATTTAAGAACAGCTTCCAAGTAGGCTGTAGGACCCACATGCAGGTGGGAGGTGCCCCTGAGCTCAAACCTGCAGCCCTGGACAGTTTGTTGGTGCCTGCTGGCCCCCTCTGGCAAGTAGCCACGGGCGCAGGAGGAGGTGGAGAGGCCCATAGCTGAGTTGCTTTAAGGGCCACCCGCCTCCTTGAAGACCCTGATATGTGAAGTCTGACCAGAGCAGAGCAAGCTGTGGAGCCTGGCAGGGGGGCCGCCCCAACCCACGGGGCCACAGGACACAGTACTGTCCTGCATAGGCCTAGCGACTGGCCGGCTCTGTCTGTCACCTGCTGACTGTGGACCTGGGGCCTCTCCGAGCTCTGCTTTCTCTCTGTGGAAATGAAGAATGAAAGAAACAATGTCCACCTCGCAGGGCTGGGCAGCTGCGGATAGCCCACCTCGCAGGGCTGGGCAGCTGCGGATAGCCCACCTCGCTGGGCTGGGCAGCTGTGGATAGCCCACCTCGCAGGGCTGGGCAGCTGCGGATAGCCCACCTCGCTGGACTGGGCAGCTGTGGATAGCCCACAGACTCCCTGTACACACAAGGTGCTCCATGATAACACATCTTCGGGTCAGTGAACGCGCCGTCAGGGAGCATCTGTGGAATCACAAGGAGACAGTGAGGAGGCCGCGCCAAGCAGGACACACTTCTGGAGACAGGCAGTGGGGATTGCATTGGAGGCCAGCAGTGAGCCACAGGGCCAGAGAGTGTGGGAGGTTGGAGGAGGCTCAACTGGACACAGTGCAGCCTCTAAGAAGGGAAGAAAATGTGGGTGCAATTCTGCAGAGAAGATGTGGGTGTTTCTTTGGACGATGGTCCTAGCTTTCTCTTCCACCTACTTAGCCATAAGCTATCCATCTGTTAGGTATCTGTCCCTCCATCCATCCACCCACCCATCTACCCATCCACTCATGCCATCCATACACTCACCCATCCAAACACCCCTGTTATTCATTTACCCATCCATCCAAATCATCCATCTACTAATCCACCAATCTATCCATCCACCCATTCATCTGTCCACCCATCTATTCATCCACTCATCTGCCTGTCCATCCATCTGTCCATCCACTCATTCATCTGTCCACCCATCTATCCATCCACCCATTCATCTGTCCACCCATCTATCCATCCACTCATCCATCTGTCCATCTGTCTGTCCATCCACTCATCCAGCACCCATGCCATTCATTTATCCCTGCATGCATGTATCCATCGACCCATATCATCATCTACTCATCCACCCACTCATCCATCCATCCATTCATGGTATCCACATAATCATCCACCTAACCATCCATTCATCCATCCTGCATCCATCTGTCTAGTTGTTCATCGATCTATTCATCCATATCATCTCCCATCCATCCATTTCACCCATCTACTCATCCATCCAATCATCCATCCATCCGTCTAGTTGTTTATTCATCCATTCATCCATATCATCTCCCACCCATCCATTTCACCCATCTACTCATCCATCCAACCATCCATCCACTTGTCCATCCATCCATTCACCTTCACCTTCAATCTACCATCCCTGTGTCCACTCATCTACTTGTCCATCATTCGGCAGCCACCGAGCACCTCCTGAGTTCTCGCCACCGTGTCACAGACTTGCAGATGCAGCTAGTCAAGGGAAGGTGCCCACATGGTGACAGAGACGCCCCCTGTGCCCTCCTGATACTATCACGTTCTCTCCAGACTGCATACTGATAGGGCTCCCAAGGTGCCCCCAGGTCCCACTGACTCTCTCTGGCCAGAATCCCAGGACTGCCCTGATCCTGCACCCCTAGTTCCTCCGTGGTCTGATACATAATATGTCTGCCTTTGAAGAGCAAGGCCACAACTGGAGCCCAAGAACAGGGCCAGAGATGACACAGAGGGGCGACCCTTCTGCATGACCCAGGAGGCCTGTCTCCCTGCCCTCATCAATGGACTTTAAGCCCTTCTCTGAGCTGGACCCTAAGTTGAACTTGAAGGGCAGGGGGCAGAAGATCAGGTGTGGCCTCAGGGCCGTCACCTGATTCACTGTAAGGAAACTACCCTGGACCGACACTGGGGCTGAAGTGGGGTGATCACTGCACGGGGACAGTTTGATGGCCAGCACTGCATGACCCTGAGGCCCCGCCCAGCTGGCCCCAGTCTGGGTTTGAAACTCTCAAATCATCGGCACGGAGCTCAGAGAACCCCCCAGGTCTGAGCCTGGGCAAAGCAGCGCATCCTTCTGCCCTCAGCCTCTGGCGAGGCCCACCGGCGGCCCCTCCCTTCCGGCACTGCCACAGGCCGATGCTAACCATCTGACCGGACCTGCCCCCAACCCAGCCTCTGCGCTTCTTCTTCTTTTTTTTAACATATTTCATTTCACTTTCACCCTTTCATCTTATCCCAGTCCCCACTTCTTCTCCACCCGTCCCTCTTCTGCTATCATGTCCTGCCGTGTGTGTGGCTCACTGCGTCCTATCTGGCTTCCTGTTAACGACCTGTGTCCGGGCGCTTGCTAGAGCAAGGGTGATATACTAGTGGGCACACCCCTGGGGAGCCTGCTCCCCTTCTCCTCATCCAGCTTCACCTTATTAGTCCCTGAGGAAGGCGGGGTGCTGCTTAAACGTCTCCCCCTTTCATGACGTGAGGTCGACAGGCCAAATCTTGTGGCCTCGTGGAAGAAGCCCTCGCTGCAGCGAGTTCTCAGGTGTGCTCTGTGCTTCCCGAGGTCTGCCTGGCACCCCGGGACATGGGGCACCCCTCCATTCACATCCATCCTCTAGACAAGAGAGGTCCCCAATGCAGAAGGCAGGGCCTCCAAGACAGCGGTCATGACCTGGGGCCCATGAGTCTGGGGGGTCCTGACAGCAGGTGACCCGAAAGGCCCCTGCTCCCCCATCCCCACCTCAGAGTGGAAAGGTGCTCCTCTGCCAGCAGGCACAACGGTCGCCTCCTAGTTTCTGACTGTGGGGAGCTGCAGTGGGTCACCCCACTTCACACCATGCCACACTGCTGGCCCAGGAAGCCAGGGACCCCGCTCAGGGCAAGCCGGTCAGCTTTGCAAGAGGCAGCTGGAGAAGGGGGGCACCGTGGGAGCCACCCCCACTCCCGGCCTATGAGCTGGGGTATCTGCCATTTTCAGGGCGCAGGGTGGGGTCAGAGGTGCCTTTGCTCCTTAGATCAGCCCAGGGCTGTGGTCCACAAGGAAATGTGGGGGTCAGAGGACAGAGAGGTGCGACATTTTCTGATGCTGTTCCCAGCATCAGGGGTGCCCCATCGGGGTCTCTTCGGTCCCCTGAGCATTTCACACATTCCCCAGTAGATGTCAATGCCTCCTGGCTTGCATTCAACACTCCCATTGACAAGAGTCGCGCAACAGAAGCGCAAACGACATATTTTCATTAGGCAACATGACTTCTAGCTCAGACTTCATCCAATTCACATAAAACATGTTCTCCTTCAGCTGACAGCCTGGCATGTAAAACAAAAGGTTCTCCAAATACTCTAGATGGGGGCAGAGAAGGCTTCGGGAGGCACATAACTCTGGGGTGCCTTGGGTCTAGCCTACGTCGCACTGTCTCTCAGACTCTGCCTTCCCATGAGACCCAGGCCCCCGGGGCTGAGGGCACGGCCAGCACATCTCTGGACCCCAGGCCTGTGGGGAAGGAGGGCGGACTCTTTAGGGAAACTCACCGTCCGTGTGGACACAGGCCACCCAAATGCTGCTTGACAGCTGGTCCCAAGGCTGGTGAGCGTCCTGGGAACTGGCACAAAGCCCTGCGTTCCCACGTGCCCACCTGCCTGGAACCCAAGCTGAGCCCACTGGGCTCCCCCAGTGGAGGAGAAGATACACATCAGGTTCGGGCTTATCAGGAAGCCCCCCACACCCCAACCTTGACCAGCCTACAAGTGCTTGTTCTGCAAACCTCGAGCCACGGAACCCTTGAACGTGTTTCACACCACGAGGGGTGCTGCTGTGCTCTGTGGACACGCCCATCACAGGATGGAGGTCTGTCCATCCCTCTCCTCACAGAGGAAAAGGGGAAACTGAGGCACGATGGCAAAGGCCCGTGCTCTGTGTCCTACAGGGGCGGGGTCAGCTCTGGACCCGGTCCTAGTCCCGGGCTCTTGTGGCCCAAGCCGCTCCTATACTGCACGCCGCGGCCAAGGACACGGGCCTTGAACACTGGCACCCAACAGGGCTCATGCAGGGCGGCCCGGCCTCTTCCTCGTCCGCCAACAGCTCCCGGGCCAAACTCTGCCATCACTTCATTTAACTCCAAACGCCGTGACCCAGAGCTGCCAACCCTGCCCAGGCTACATCTGGTGGCCCTAAGTCACGCACAGAGAAGCAGGAGCTGGTATTTCAATACCACCCCTACTCCTAGTGGCCAAAATTTCCCCCCTTTACAGCTGGCTTCCTGGGCCCTGCTACTAGAAGTTTCCACCTCACACCCTCGGTCATCACGGCCCTTCCGCGTCTCTGGGCTGACCGTATGCAGTACAGCATGAAGCAAGCAGCCCATCTTCCTAGAGCCAGGTCGGGCGGCTCCGGAATCCATCTCCATTTGGACACAGCGGGGATCGCGAGTCCTTGTTGTTAGCAGACTTGGGAGCATTTGGCTAAGTGAGTTGGTTCTGTTGGCGATAATGAGGTTTTATCGCAAAGCTTTTCTACGAAAGTCAACAACCTTGGGGGCCAGGTGACTGAGCAGTCAGCTCCCGCAAAGCGACTTGAGGACGTGGTCCTCTGATGGCGGGGAACCTCTCTCTGCTCCCCCCCCCAGGCCACTTCACCTGGCTCCTTTCCTTTCTATTCAGGGAGGAGCCCTCGTGACTGGCACACTGGCCCCCTCCTCCAACCCGAAGGAGCTCTGGCGGGCACATCACCTGTCTTGCAGATCCCACCACCTAAGTTTACGCAGACTGCCTCACACTCCCAGGAGATGCCTGCAACAACCCTGGAAGACAATCCCCTCTTGCTGGAGGCTGGAGGGAGAGGTGGCCAGGAACGCTCTCCAAGAACAAGCCTCAAGTCCCACTGCCTCCTGCACGGTGCCCCGGGGCCGGCGGACACACATGCTTCTTTACCGCCTGTGCAAACCATGCTCAGGCACTTTTGGCCTGGGTAAGATCCCAGCCGCGCCCCCTTGTTGTCACAGGGGATGAAGTGGAGCTGGGGGGCAGTGTGGGGCTCTGGGTCCAGGCTCTCCGGGGTTCCCATCTGAGCCGTGCCCCACACAGGCTCAGTGATCTCAGGCCCACTTCCAAACCACATCAGACCACACTTCCCCATCTGCATGGGATATAAAGACAACCAGGTCTGGAAGCTGCCAGAAGGGACTTGGCCTGGGCTCCCTGCAGGATGGCACATGAGCACATTTCCCAGAGACCACAAAGTATTGCAGAGCCAGCCTTGGGGACATAGGCCAGGGTACACCCTCCCATCTGGAGCCAGTTATGTCACAGCCCAGAGCAAAGCAAGTGGACCCCACGGGGTCCATCCTGCTCCAGGGGCCACTCCCTGCTGTCCCTGAGGCTTCTCTGAACAAGCCATCAATTCCCTAGTTTAAGCTCTCAGGGACCCAACATGTCGCATTGCTTTGGTATTTCCCCCGTGAGTTACGCAAAATGGACAAAGTGCCCAGGGCAGGGAGACCTGAGACGGTCTGCGATTTCAGCACAGCTGTGAGACTGAGGCGAGTGGTGGCCACAAGCTTGTGAAGGGACTGGCTTCCTGTGACCAGAGGTCTTCCTGCTGTCTGTCCCGGGGTGTCCTCAAGGATGCCTGGCTTACAGACATCATGGAGGAGGTGGCCCCAGAGAAGGAAGTAGATGGTCACCGCCATTACCATCATCACCACCACCATCACCACAACCATCATCATCATGACCATCATCATCATCATCATCATCACCATCACCTTGACCATAATTACCACCATGACCTCTACCTACATCATCACCACGACCATCATCATCACCATGACCATGACCACCACCACCATCATCATCATCATGACCATCATCATCATCATCATCATCATTATCACCATCACCTTGACCACAATTACCACCATGACGTCTACCAACATCATCACTACCACCATCATCATCACCATCAACGGCATTATCACCACTATCATCACCACAACCATCATCATCATCACCATCACCACCTCTACCATGACCATCACTATGGTTACCACTACCATTGTCACTACCATCATCTTCATCTTTACCACCTTCATCATCACTACCACCATCACCATCATCACCACCATCATCTTCATCAAGCCTATCATCACTAATGTCACCATCGTCATAATTCTCACTGATATCATCATCATCATCACCACCATCACATTTCATCACTGTCACATTCTCCTCCTCACCTCCCACACCACAACCAAAACCCACAGATGGGCACTATCTCCACCGTGACTCCTAGACGTCACCACAACCGCCGGCACACAGCCACCACCATCACTGTCTGTACAAACATTATCCTGGTAGCCCCATGTGCTGTTTGACGTCACCAAGAAACTAGCTCTGGAAGCGAGGCTGCCCTCCCCCGACTTAAGACCTAAATATGTTAGGTCAAGTGTCCCCCCAAATGCCCTGAGCCCATTCGGTCCCAAGCTCTGAAATGGAGAGAGGGAAGAGCAAGCAGCCAAGTACCAGAGAAGGAGAAGGTGAACCATTTCCAGCAGAGGTGCCATAAAAATGCCCGCGGTGGGAAAGGGAAGCCAGAAGCCCATCGGCAGAGAGAACGCTCCGCTCGGCCTGCACCTCCCCTGGGAACACCAGCGAGATGTCCCAGGGCTTCCCCAGTCCTGGCGAGGTCAGGGCGGATCCCAGGAGGTTATCTGTCTGCTGTGGCTTGTCCCCTTCGTGGAAGCCTCATCCTAAGGGGGTGCCCCTCTGCCCGGGGTTCCCGCTGTGGCTGCCTCCAGGCTGCCCCAGCCAGGCACTTCCTGGACAAAGTTGCATCTGTTCTCTTGCTGTCTGTCCTCTGCTGGACGATGGCTCCTGATTGGATTGTGTTTCTCTCCCCGTCTCTCCCTCTCTCTCTCTCCTCTGTCATCTCTGCTGGACGATGGCTCCTGATTGGATGGTGTTTCTCTCGCCGTCTCTCCCTCTCTCTCTCTCTCCTGTCATCTCTGCTGGACGATGGCTCCTGATTGGATGGTGTTTCTCTCCCCGTCTCTCCCTCTCTCTCTCTCCTCTGTCATCTCTGTACTAGGTCCTGCACCTTAGCACTGTGGGTCCTCAGAATCTTATCTGGTCCTCTCGATGCACTTCCTGGCTTCTGTGTCAGCTCTGCGTCTGACTGGAGGGCAGTGTCCCCAAACTCTGTACTGTGAGTATGTGCAGGTGTGTGTATACATGTGTGTATACATGCACATGTGTGAGTATACACGTGTGTGACTGTATGTGCATGTGTGAAAATATGCACGTGTGCACGTGCGTGTGTACGTGTGTGCTAGTGAATGTAATGTATGAGAGTATGTGCATGTGTATACACACGTGCCTACATGTGTGTACATGTATGTGAGTAAACACATGTGTGACTGTACATGCATGTGTGTAATGTGTGCGTGTGCGTGTGTGTATGTACATGTGTGCATGTGCGTGTGATGTGAGTGTACGTGTGTGTTGTGTGGCAGTATACATGTTGTGCATGTGTGTGGGTGCACGCATGTATGTGTGTGTATGACATGTAAGTACTCATATCAGTCACTGAGATCGGGGATGCCAGCGGCCGCTGCACCCGCCACACGAGGAGCACCTGGCAAACTGCAGACAGTGAAGCTAACATGCTCCACTGCTTTTCAATAACCTCTGGCGCTGCAGAGAGATGCACGTGTCCACTTATGCACGTGACATGACGTGTTCCTGACACCTTGCTGCCAGCCATGTGCACTGAGGCAGGACTTGGTCATCGCTCCGGACCACCTAAGATTAGACACCTAAGCCAGCACCTCCCACCCGTCAGCGGCCAGAAGACCCTTGCTGCTGCTGCTGCTCGGTTTCTGTGGAGTGATCCCAGCACCCTCACGGGTCAGCCAGCAGGAGGAGCGGAGCCCCTGCTCACTCCCCCACCCCCCGGGGCCTCCGCACCATGCCATACTGGGGGACCAGAGGACTCCCATCTGGTTGTTTAATTGGGGAGCGGGGGCTAGAGGGTTGGCTCAGGGGTTAAGCTGGAATTAAGCCTTTGTGCTGAAAGCAGAAGGATCTGAGTTCAAGTTCGGATCCCAAGCAGAAATGGTGGCTGTCTGCACTTCCAGTTCTGGAAGACAGAACCTGGAAAACTCCAGAGCAAAGCAGTAAGGAGATAAAATAATCCAGGACAATTCCCAAAGTCACTCTTGGGCCTCCACAGGTGCACAGTGCCCTCACAGACACAGGCACAAACACAGGCACACACGCACACACATACACACACACACGTGCACACACACTATACATACAAGCTCGTACAGCCAGGGTGTGAGCTGAGAGTAGGTTTGCAGTTCTACTTCTAGCCACTGGATTCAGCTCTCACCACTCAGTTCTGGAAGCTTCCGCGTCCCCATCTGCAGGTCATGTGAGCATTTCCAGAGAGACATGCAGGTGTTGTAGCCCTGAGCATGGGGTGTCTCCAGGGAAGTCATTCACATGCACGTGTAGCCACAGGTACACCGGCTGGGCAGGATCAGGAATTCATGCCAGACCCCTGCCCCCTTGGGCCAGGCAGCCTACAAGCACCACCCACGGGTGGGGACCGGCTCATAGATACAGTGCCAGGGGAGGCCCTGGAGCCCAGCTCAAGTCAACCTGAGTCCGGAGTCAGAGTTGTCCTCCTGGCCCTGCTCCAAGGGAGACGGCAACCCAGACCCCCAGCTCGGTGCCTCTTGAGACACATGAAGGTCACTAAGCTGCCCAAGCCCCGGGGCATCTGATGGAAACCCGGCACAGGACAGTCCCGGTGCCCCTCTCCCAGGGAGACTTCGCAGCAACAGCCCACCCCACCAGAAGCTTCTCTGTGACCCCACAGTACCCGCCTGCTGGAATGTGCTCTCTCCCAATAGCTCCTCTCCTCACCCCCCCTCACAGTCCCCCCAAGTCCTCCTCATCTCTGCATCCCTATGGACCGTGAGCCCCATCCAGGTCCCTCCCTCTCCCTGTGTCGCTGGCTCTGACAGGACCCACTGGGGAGGTTGGCGGTGAATGGCAGGATGATGAGCTTCCTAGAAGGATCTGGAAGCCCGGGCTGGTGCCGATCTCCCAGGACACCTCTCAGCTGGACTCTCCCTCACAGGAGGGGCCAGGCCTCCTCAGGTGGGCGAGGAGGACAAGGCCCCTCAGCAGACCCCGTTCCTGCGTTCCCGCTCCACAGCGGATTCCAGGAAAGAACGTGTCAGTGGAAAAGCCAGGGCTCCTGGAAACTGGGACCTGACGGATGAAGTAAGACCTTGGCCTTCTTCAAATGTGGAAGTGCGGTTGGTAGGCGGGGATACCTACCACAGCCAAGGGGTGCGCAGAGAAAGCCCAGTTTACAGTCTGTTTGGTCTTGTTGCCCCTTGAAACATGCAAGGGCTTAAAAGCATGCTTGGCTCCAGGCCCCAAGCCTGCGGGTGGCTGTTCCTGGGGGGGGGGTCAGCCGCGCCCGCAGCCCTCCTCGTGGTGGACTCCAGCAGGAGGGCCTTCCACCACAGGGACTGTCACCCCCATCTCCACACAGCCCCTCCCTTGGGAACGCCTGGATGGCTGAGATGAATTTACAGACAATCAACTGGAGAAGAAGCATCTGAAAAGAATTCATTCTGGTTCTTTCTAGAAGAGTCCAGACTTCACAGATCCCTCACCCCCAGGGCAGGGAAGCCTGTTTCTCTCAGTCTATAGGGGTCACAGGCCATCATGCGGGAGGAGGCCCGACCCTAGGTAAGTTACTCGGCCCTCCTGGTTTCCTGCTGGGGCCGCGAGGGTTTGTGGGAGAGCAGGACTCGGAGCAGCTGGGGTCTGATGCTGTGTCTGCGAGACTGAGGCCAGCCCACCACGCCACAGCACAGCTCACTTCCTCCCTCCCAGACATTACCACTCCCTGACAGCTGTGTCCCCGTTTCCAAACCCACAAAGCTCGCTCCTGCCAGGCCCTGGATGAAAAGGGGGCGATTTCCTAAATGGGCAGGCTGGGCTCCCCGATCCTCCACTTTGGACCCCTTCTGTACCTCAGGGCAGAACCTCAGGCATATCACAGGGAAAAGGAGAGGACTCAGGATAGAGCACGCCCAGCATGCCCAGGACACCCCAGGAAACGTCAGCATGGGCTGGGGGGGGCCGAGTCAGCAAGAGACATGAACAGGCCCCAGTGAGCCGAGCCCAGCCAGGATGGGACCCCAGTGCCTCATGGGGGCTTCTGAGATGTCAGGGGAGGGTCAGGGCCAGGCTGTCCTGGGGGCTCAGGCTCTGATCCAGCTTGATATGACCCTCTGCCATTCGTTCCCCTGTGGAAACTCAGCCGAGGCTGAGGCAGGGATGAGCCCTGGGGCTCCGTCGTCCGCTGACTTGGGGGGCTTCACCTCTAAGAGGGGGTCTCGGCACCTTATCTGCAAGGTGAGTCTGGAAAGGCCAGGGAAGGTGCGACTTTGCCACCACGTCTCTGGCGACTGGCTGGAGCTCTCCAGGACACCTGGTGTGGAGTGTCCAGCTCTGCAGGACTGTCCAGCCAAGCGTCCAGACCCCGCCCCTTCCCGTGACTCTGAAGAGGAAGCAACTGAGCCTCCTCGCGTTGAATACATTCCGTTCTCTGCTTTTCACTATCAGTTTGAATTCTTAGTCATTTAATAAGGGCGGGTGGCTGGATCACGGGCGCACGCGCACCTGTCTGCTGTGGTCTCACGACAGCTGTTGCCAAGGAGGTGGCCAGAGTCCCCTGAGCAGCAGGACAGGTCCAGAACTCGGACCCCAGCTGGAAGAAGCAGGAGGGCAGGTCCTTAGCTGCCCACAAAGGCCACTGTGGCTGGCCCTGCCCCGTGTCTGTGCCCTGGTCCTCTGTGGAGCGTGGTGGGGCTGAACAGGTCTCTGCATGTGGGAACAGACCTCGCCTTGCCCTGGAGGGTCCTCCCATCTCCCCAAAGGTTCTGCTCGTGTCTGTAAAAAGAGGCCCCATGGGGATTCGCGCCCCTAACAGCAAACCTGTTTGAAAGCAACGCTGAGTGCAGAGAGTCAATGAGGGAGAGCACTGGTGGGGAGAGCACCGATAGGGGGTGCACCGATGGGGGAGCACTGATGAGGAGGAGCAACACTGACAGGGGGAGCACCGATGAGGTAAGCACTGATGAGGGGGAGCACAAATAGCAGGAGCACCAATGGAGGAGCACCGCTGATGAGGGGAGCACCGCTGATGAGGGGAGCACCGGTGATGAGGGGAGCACCGCTGATGAGGGGAGCACCGCTGATGAGGGGAGCACCGCTGATGAGGGGAGCACCACTGGTGGGGGGGAGCATCGCTGGTGGGGGGAGCACTAATGAGGGGGAGCACTAATGAGGGGGAGCACTAATGAGGGGGAGCACCACAAGCCTGTGCCAGCAGAATCCACACAGCTGTGGGACGAATTGGCTTTTAATAAACAGAAGCCACTTTGTGAGAAGCACTAGCCACCGGAAAATTTTCCAGCAGTGCTCGCTTCTCCTTCTCAAGAACTTTCTAGAGAAGCCAAGCCATGAAACAAGCATTGTTTCCTAGAATTTTCTGGAATGCAAAGAGTTAAATGGCTTCTATTTCAAAAGGAATAAAAAAAAAATTTAGTTTGCAAAGGATGCTGAGCCTGCCAAGCCACTCCCCCCGCCCCCCAACACACACCTATGTCATTACACCCTTATGGGCAAAGAATTGAAAAAAGTCCCCTCAGGCCGCCCTCCAGCTTGGTCTTCATTAAGAAAGACAGGTCTCATTTCCCGCTGTGAGCACAGCCAACAGCCAGGAAACCCTGGGGCTGGGAAAACACAGTCCTCAGACCATTAACAACTTGCGGTCAACGAAAATCCCCGCTCCTGGCAGCCGCCCTCCGGCTCAAATCAAATTCCATGGCAGGAGAGGACACACCAGAAACAGGACCCATCCCACCATTATAAGCTGCCAGCCACCAGCTGTCAGGCAAGAGCAGCCCTGTGTATGGCGAGCGGAAGCCAGAGGAGCAACTTTGGGTTGCAGGGTCCATGGCCTGTGTGGGTTTGAAAATCCAGAGCTGTCTTCATCCATGACACAAGACAGAGATGGTCACGGGATGCCTGGCATAAACCACGTATGTGCATGCCTTCTATGCACTGATTACACACGCGCGTGTACACACACACACACACACACACACACACACACACACACACGGAGGAGGGGAGATCAGCTAGGGGGAGCCCTCAGTCCCTGCCTCCTGGCTGGGCCCCTGTAATGTACCCTGAGGAAACAGCTTTGGCTGCCTCCTCATGGAATTTCTTTGGGGGATTCTGTTTTAAGATGACTTAGAGATTTTTCCAGAACCTTTCCAAGCAAAGGCACGTGGTAGGAGACATTGCAGAAATAACTATGTTTGGCCCAGCCCAGCCCACTACAGCCTGGTCCATGCTCTGCCCAGGCTGGGATGCCTTGACCGGCCATGGTCAGGACCTTGGGCAGCACAGAGTGGACGATGGGGATCATCTTGGTCTCCCTGATCTAGTTCTCATGCCCAACTTTCCAGGTGCCCCTTCTCTCCCCCATGCTCTATAGGAGAGCCCCCAGACTCACCGACATCCCCAGCTTTGCCTAGATCCTCCCACCAGGCCAAGTGGCAAAACCGCCTGTCAACTCCCAGGTCAGTAGCTCGCAACATCAACTCCCCAGCAGCTAGCAGCCACCCCGCAGTTCAACCCTGACATATAGAACCTCGTCTCGAGGTCAGGACCACAACCCCACATGCCCTGCAGATGCCCCTGGCTGAAGCATCTGTACAATGGACCTAGAAGAGAAACGAGTCCGCCAGACCACCTACACCCCGTTCTCACCGCCTCCTGGCCCACCACATGCTTCTGCCCTGGCTTCTCCCTGGCTGGGACAGTGGTCCATGACCTAGCTCACCTCTGCAGACCCTGGCTTAACCCCCCAGGCAAGTGCGGTTCATGCTCAGGCACTTCCTGCAGGCGCCTCGGCCCATCCACACCATTGCCACAGCCCAGTGCAGTGGCCGCAGGTGTATGGCTGGCTGTGTTGTAGAAACGCGGCACAGATGTGTCGTGTCTGGTCACATGCCCCTGGCAGAACACCAGAACAAGTCAACACCGTATCCAGCTCAGAGGGCTCCAAGTCACGGAGAGGACAGGACCCAATGTCAACTGTGAGACCACCAGCAAGCGCCCATGAAACGCCCAGTATGTCAGCAGGTGCAGAGTCCTGTCTGCAGAGGTTCCAGATAATTGCAGCTGGTTCAGGCAGCCAGACCACTAGCTACCTACCCAGCCGCTAGACCTGTGTCTTGCGACAGAGATGTTCCCGATTCCCTCCCATAGCCAGCACTGCCCTAGAAGGACTCTGCCGCCCACCCCGGAGCTCCCTGCTGGACCTGCCCACGCTGCCGTGGGTCGGAACAGCCCACGTTGAGCCAGCACATGACCCCGTGCCAACCCCACTCGGTGGCCCAGCTCCGTCCTCTGAGTCCACCCAAGCACAGCAGAAGGTTCCAATCAGATCAGACTTTCAGCAGCCACTGTCGCTGCCCTCACGTGGCCTCCACGTGGACGCTGGTGGGGCCTCTCCATGCACAGGCCACCCACACCCCAGAAGAGCAGCAGAAGCCTCAAACATGGCAAAGGCCAGTCAGGCCCCAACCGAGGAGACGGGCCTCCCGCAGCTGCTGCGGCAGCTCCACGCAAAGTGCCCTGGACACTACGGGCCCCCCGTGCCTACCTCAAATACTTCCTCATCGAGGATCCGGGTCCCAAACACAATGATGCCGTTGACGTCTATCATGGGGTGGTCACTGCGGTCCAGGAATTTCGTGGTCTTCTTTTTACAGTCGAGGATTAAGGTGACGTTTTTCCTGTGGACACTGAGAGCAATCCGGTGCCACCTGCGAAGAGATGGACCCCTGAGTGTGTGTAGAGGGGGGCGTGTGTGGCAGAAGCCAGCCCTGTGGCCTCAACGCAGACCCCCGAGACCCGGAGAGGAGGCCCCAGTCCCACAGTCGGGCATCAAGCGCCAAGCCTGAGTCACGTGTCTGGTCATAGTGTTCTGTTGAGACATCCACTCCACTTCTTGTCTCCTAGACCAAGACCGTCACGTGCACCCTGAGAGCTCCTAAGACAGTTGTGTCCCGAGAGAGAGACTGGGGGCTCCATACAGACTCCAGCCCAGAGGGGGCTCCCAGCCAGCGGTCGCCGTCACAGCCACAGACAGAAGCCACAGGGAGCTCACAGTCAGCAGATGTCAGCACAAGGGTCCAGTCTTGCGTATGGCCCTGATCCCCTAAGGCCGCGTGTTGTCCCAGTGGGTGACCACCAGGATGAGGGGTGTTCCCAGAAGAATTCCAGCAAGACAGTCACGCACATGTGGACCGTGTCTGCGTCCAGGAAAGATACACTCAACCTCTTCAGGAATAAGGTGGGCGTGGACACACCGTCTCCTCCATTCTGGTGATATCTTTATGTGGGACCCGAACGCAGGTCCTTTTGCTTGCAAGGCAAAGACTTTAACCTCTGAGGCATCTCTCCTGCCGGTCCCCATTCCTTCTGACCCAGGGCCAGCATGGGACAGCCTAAGTGTACTCTACAGGGAAATGGGGCCTGGCAAGGGGCAGTGAGACCCCCGGAGCCTAGAGAGGGACTAAGCTAAGCACCTGGGCCTCAAGACTCCAAACCCAATGCTCCATCCTGCCATGTCATCCATTCGAGAGCCTCACGTCATCCACTGCACAGCTAGTGTGGCACCCAGGCTGGCTGGCACAGGCTCCTGGCCACTCCCTCCTCAGCAGGACACTTACTTGCCATCCGATAGGTTGATGCCACGGAAGAGCGGGTAGTCTTCAGGCCCAGGCTTCCCCGTGTGGTCCTCATAGAGGAAGACGGGGGAGCGCCCCAACTCCAGGCCGAGCTGCTGGATGCCCTGTTCATTGTAGATGGAGACCAGGAAGGCCTGGCTGCCCTTCTTGGCTTTCACAGTGGCCAGGATGGAGAAGTCCTCCGGAAATGCTGACGCTAGAACAGAGGACTGGGTGAGAGGGGCGCCAGGGAACCCTACGCCCACCCTACCATGGCGGGCTGCGGACAAGCCAGCTCGGGACCTCCGTCCCGCATGGCACCGCACGGTCACTGTGGCACGCGGTGCCCTCTGACCTCACCCTACTGCTCTCCCAGGGGGCCTTCCAGCGGGAGGTCCACTTCACCCTCTCCTGCGCTCCTTCCCACACCTCGGGGCTGCTCAGAGCCTGCTGAGCCGCAAGCTGCCCTGGGCAGAGGCGGCTTCGGATGCATTTTTGACCCTCTGTGGCAATGCAAGGCTGCGCATAGCAGAGTGTCACGTTCAGTATCCACCGTTGGGGGGGTAACAGGAGTGGAGGGGAGACACAGACTTGGGAATGCCAGGATATCACTAAGGTTTCCTTGGCTATGTACAAATCAGAGAATAGCAGAAATAAGTTAGAAGGCTCCTCACAAGTTTAATTTTTTTTTAAAAAGGAAATCCTTAGTATGTTTAACAGGAGGGATTATCCCTGACGGCATGGGCAGGACCCAGGCGGGCCCTTGGCTGCGGGTTGGCAGGCTCTTGTCTCCCCTTCCAGCTGATCCTGGCAGAAAGGTGAGTAATCCTCCCAACAAGTTTCACCTGGTCCAGCCTGGGGCTCACGGGGTGCAGGCACACAGCTAGTCAGTGCGCAGCTGAGTGGGACAGACAAGCCCCCCACGGTGGACCTGCTCCTCTCAGGCCTCCCACAGAGGGAGCGGAGCCACAGCAGGGTATCAGCAGCCTGAGGGGGAGAGGCAGCGGGACCACTGAGCCATTCTGTCCTCTGTAATGCCACAGAGGGTTGGGGTCAGACTCACAGGCTGCGGGACAGGCCTAGACGCCCCCCCCCCCCCACCTCTCCTTTAGAAGTGGACGGAGACAACTGTGTGGCTCAGGCCGCTAGCGGGTGGCAGCAGCTCCCACGCAAAGCTATCCTCGGGTGCCCTCTGCTGACACATTCTCATACTGCAGGTGCACCCTGGAGAACTCCTGAGACCCCAAAGGGGGAGGTGACCCTGCCTGCGCAGCCTCCACTTCTGATGAAGGACAGAGAGGCAGCGAGGGCCGTGAATATGACAGGCCCCGAGAGCTGAGCAGGGTGTGGGGGCAGGAGGTGGGTGAAGACCCTCCTCCCATGGAGTTCGACCCCTCTCTAAAGGACCCTAGGGGTCCAAGGTTTCCTAGCCTGAGGTCAGGCGCCCTTGCAAAGGAACAGGAGACCAGACATGGCCTGTGTGGCTGTGCTCCATGGTGTCGGGGTGCCCTGGGGACAGGCTCTCAATGTCAGGCGGCTCCAGGGGTGACAGGCGGGCAGTGCTGCCACCTGAGGCAACGCGGGCTCCGCCGAGGAGCCCATCCAGCCTGCTGTCCACTTCCGATAGGAAGTCACTTGGAACGAGATGAATGACATCTCACCATTTCCACTCTGCCCTGGGCATCACACTGTCCTTGGGGTGGGTACAAAGATGATGGACGGTCCCACCGTCAACTGGTACCAGCGGGCAGAAAGACCCATCGTAAGGGCCCATTGGGAGTCCCCAGCCAGCCATGCCAACCACAGGGCCCTGTCCCTGGGAACAAGTGGGCACCGCAGGCCCAGGGGAGCGAGAGGCCCGAAGTGACCCAAAGGTCACTGAGCTCAGCCGGGACAGGTGACTACCTGACTCAGTGGCTCCCTGCCTGCAGCCCCACGCGGGCTCTGAGTCCCCCCCCCAGCACTCCTGAGAGAGACCACCGACTGCTCCACTGTGTACACGGCTGAGGACCTGGCTCACCGGCCTCATTAAAATGCTCTTTCCCAATTTTTAAAATTGCTATGGTAACAAATTTTCTCAGCTCAGATAAAACCTGAAAAGATAAATTATGTTCAACATTAGTCTCTCTCCTGGCAAAGTATCAGTGGATTTATCGTCACCTGAAGAGGGTCCCTTCTCATTGTGATGGGACATTATCACCCACGCCTCAGGGAAGCATGGGAGGAGCGTCTACTGCCCGGCACTGACTACTCCATCCCGCAGAGGCCACCGCTGAAGGGTGGGCATGGCGAGAGCCAGTCCCGTCCCCTCTGAGTCCCCTCTTTCTTGCTGCTGTCACACAGAGACATGGAGTACATTAGGAATACAGTAGGAGGCTAATAAATGCAGTTGTGCTGAAACCCATTCATTCCGAGCAAACAGCTGCGGACCTTTTCAATGACCAGGGAATCGACAGCTGTGGTGGGTCCTCCTAGTGTGTTCCAGGCGGGGGGGGGTCAAGGGGCAAGCATGGTCCCAGCCCAGGAAGGACACTCTACAGGGGACAGAAACAGTAACCAAGGCACATCAAGTAATTAACTCCCAATTCAGTGCTGGGGAGGGAGGAATCCATGTGGGGTGTGCCGCAGGGTGTGGACAGCTTTGGGGGGTCAGCAAGCCGGGAGGTGACACCAGGTGAGAGTCATGTGGGGGGGCTCTCCTTGCTTCCCTAGGGCCAGCCACAGAGAGCGGGGAGCAGGGGGGGTCTGGCATCTGCTACCTTCTGCAGAATGGAACTGTCTGGGATTCCCCCCCAAGTCTGACCTGCAGACCAGGGCACCTGCAGCTACCCTGAGACACCTGGGACCTGGCGTGGAACGGGAAGAGAGGACCCACTCTCAAGCCAGGGATGCTAAGCGAGGGGACCCTGAAGCCCTATTGTATAGGGGAGGAAGGAGCAGGTCATCCTTCTACCAGGGCACCCCACATCCTATGGTATGGGGAGACACTGAACGGAGTGTAAAGAAGGGGCTCAACCAGAGAATCTTCACACCTCATGGTATTGGGGATACAAAGGGCAAGCAAGCCATCCCTTAAACGGGGGACCCTTGTGCTCTACAGTGTGGAGGTGTAAGAGGCAGGTCATCCTTCAGTCAGGGAACCCCTTCTATCCCATCACTATGGAGGAACTCACTCCAGATTTCCAAGGTTCAGCTGGCAGATAAGGGGGGTGCATCGGTCAAGGATTGTAGGAACAGCTCTGCCCACATCCTGACGGGACACCATGGTTAGAGCTCCCCAAAAGCCTCCTCTCCACAGGGACCCCTACATCAGCATCACACTCTGCTAGTCACCGCCCTCAGCTCCTTTCAGCCTCTCTCTCTGGGGCCAGGCCCAGCCTCCTGGCCCACTGGCCCCCCGGCTTCCCGGTCCCCCCCCGGCCTCCCGGTCCCCCCAGCCTCCAGCCTCCTTGGCTAGTTCCTTCTCTGGGGTCACCTGCACAATATCTGAACAAAGGCGAGAGTGGGCATTCCTGTGTAAGTCACAAAATCTCCTCAAGCCTTCCTGAAGGTCAGGTCTCCACTTTGAGGGGATCGCAATGGGGCGCCCACGTTTGCCAATGGCACCTGCCACCCAGAGTGGCTCTGTCTCCCCCCATCTCTCCTGAGCTGCAAGGCACGGGCGGGGCGTCTGAGTCACTCCATCCTGCCAAAGGAGGCGTTGGAATGAAGGACGGCCTCTCCCTCAGACACAAGCTCCTGAGAGCTGTGGAGAGAGGCCGGAGGTCACGGAGCCCAGACGGGGGAGGCCGGGGGAGCCTCGACTGGGCCAGCCTTCGGGAGCACAGCAGGGTCACCCCGTCCACCGGGACAGCGCAGCTCCCTGAAACGGCTCATCTCTGGTTTGATGTGGGGGTGTCTGGCCACCAGAAAGCCAGAGCACAGACTGCTCACGGTACCAGGCACCCCAGGAGGGGCTCTCTGTAGGAGACCCCAGCTGGCCTCTATGCAGCGGCTCAGTAAACCCAGTGTGCTTAGTCAACCACGCCCTGTAGGTGCGCCGGACAGGAGCCAGCTCCCCCACGTGGGGGACGTGAGCATCTGGCGGCTGAGGTTGGGCTTTGTGTCCCGCAATGACATCATTCCCTAGATTTTGTTCCCGCTACAAGAGCATCCGTCTGGTGGCCCGCGCTGCCCCTTCACCTGATCTCCTGGGGGTCACCCGTCCTCTTTCTGCCCTTCATCCTAACGACCCGTGTACTGCGGAAAGACGCCTGCCTGGACCTTGGTGGGCACAGGCAAGCCCCGTGCCATGCCCTTGGGGTGGGTGGTGACGGCTGCTTGGGGCTGCTCTTTCTCTGTTGCTAGGAACTGGGGGGGGCAGCACGCACACTTGGCTTGCTGTGCCGCTGCTCAGACTTCCTCCCTGCCCCCTGTGCGGGACCCGAGCAACCCCAGAACCCCATTATCCACAACAGCATGGGGCGTCTCTTACCGGGGTACAGCTGCTTGGTGGGTGCGCTGAGCTGTGCATCTTTCGTGACTCGGTAGGCGACATCCGGGCCTTTGGAAGAACGTCGCGTTGTGCAGAAACCCGTGGTCTTGGTTATCCCGTCGGGCAAATTGTGAAAATCTAGAACCTTCAGGAGATCTGCTGGCTGAGCTGCAAAGAGAGGAGGACCTGGGTCAGCCAGTGCAGGAAGAAGCTGGAGGAGTGTGGAGGAGGGAGAGGAGGAAGGGGGGAGGGAGGAGAGGAGGGAAGGAAGAAGGGGAGGAAGGGGAGGAGGAGGAAAAAGAGGATGAGGAGGAGGAGGGAGGAGGAAGAGAGGAAAGCGGAGGAGAGGGGAAGGAGGAGAAGGAAGGGAGAGGAGAGAGAGAGGTAGGCAAGAGTGAGAGGGACGGTCGGAGAGGAGGAAGTAGGAAGAGAGAGAAAGAGGGGAGGGATGGCAGGAGTGGAGAGAGAGTAGAGGATAGGAGGAGGAGGCGGAGAGAGAGGAGGAGGGGAGGAGCGAGAGGAGGGAAAAAAGGAGAGGGTCTCGGGACTGAAACCAGCCCTCACCACCTCCACTTTTACCCTCCACACTCCGCCGAGAGGAATTGTGTGAGTCCCCCTCCCAGTCACCCCTTCCTTCATCAGAGATAGGAGATATATCCAAACCACCCCCATCCCCACCCTAGACACACACAAGCTGGGAGGCTTCAGAAGGCCCAATGCCCCTGACACCCCTACAGTACTGTCTTGACATGGGCGTGACCGACAGGCTGGGACAACGCCAGGCAGGTGATCAGCTCCCCCTGACCCCCCAAGTCACCAGTACAGTCACCTTCCAATAGGTCTGATTAAAATGCAAGTTTCGGGCTCGGCAAGAGAGCTTGGCAGGTCAGGTGCCCACAAACCCGGGGACCTGAGTTCAATCCCCGGAAGCCCACGTGGTGGAAAGACAGAACTGACTTCCAAAAGTTGCCCTCTGACCTCCAGTCACGTCATGGCCTGCATGCCTCTCTCTCTCTTTCTCTCTCTCTAGTAAATAAACTAAACTTCAAAATGCAAGTTTCCACAACAGGTTAGATCGGATACCCAATTCCCATCTGCCCCAGAAGCCCCCAGACCTGGACACCAAGGACAAGAAAGGAACAGCCCCCCCCCTCGCCACATCCCTTCTGGAAGGTTTCTAACCCACCCTTCTCCAAGGGCTATGCAAAAGGGCGGCCTCTGACCCTCAGCCATTGAAGCCCCAGTACTTGTGGAGAGCTCAACAGTCACCCCCAAATGTAGATGGTGTCCTTTGCCATGCGCCTTCCCTCATGGGGTTTTAGGGATCCACATACCTGCCCCAGACAAGAGAGTTTGCTGTAGAAGTTGACTCATACCACAAGCAGGAGGTGCCTGAATGTGCAAGCAGATAACACACTTGGTGTCTGAGTGGCACCAGGAGCTCAGGAACCCTCCACCAGCACCCACCCACCCACCATGCCCCCTCTGCTGCCCAGTCAGACCATGTCTGGGCACATGTCACATGACCTGACCAAGTCAGTAGTGAGCCTTCCTGTGGCTCATCCTCTGGGAAAGAGGAATCTAGTCTTTTGCTCTCTGCAGAATGTAGCTGTCGTCGGTGCAGAGGCACCTAGATCAAGCTGTACCTGCAGGCCACCTGCACAGTCAGAGAACAGCCCCAGTTCCATCCGGGTTAGATTCTGGCAGCAGGAGGCTGAAGCCGGCTGGCCCCTGGCCGGCTGCTCATCCTGTGCTCAGGACACCACCTTGGAACCTTGCATCCATCACCCATACGCAGGGGTCCGAGGCCCAGCCGAGGCACACCATGCCTGCCCCCTAATACGCCACATTACCCGACACGGGGCTCCGAGGCCCAGCCTAGGCATATACCGCATCTGCAGGTGGCTTTGCTGTAACCTTAGACACTCACTCAAGACAAGCGTCCCCCTCCCCCATGGGAAATCCTACGGAGCATGGGGGACCAGTGCCCACTTGGCACCCTTGGTCCAGTCTGGTCTCTGTCTATTTCCGAATCTGCCTCTCACGGGCTCTGTTTTCCAGAGTGACTCCTGGCACTTACCCAGTGACCGATCTACATGATGTGCCCGTCCCTTGCCTGTCTGTGGCACCTCCAAGAGACCCTGCGCAGTGACAGAGCCCTTGCTGGCCCTTGTGCAGTGGACAGCAGAAGAAATACTGAGTGTGTTGGTGAGGCCGCGGGGCAGGGCCCCAGGCCTGGATCCGGCCGTGGGAAGGTAACCATGCCAGCCGCCGGCACCTGCCCAGCACGACACGGCACTGAGCCCGGGGTCACCTCGGAGATGCGGCTGCAGGGCTGGCAGCGGCCTGGGGAAAGAGCGGGAATCCCACGGCTCCCGTGCGATGATACTCTTTCCAGACGCGGCCGGCGCCCATCTTCCCATGGCTAACAGCACAAAGTGCTTTCACAGAGGCCTGGGTATGTTCGCAGCCCTGTGCTACAGTACACTAAAAAGGCCACCAGACCTCTCCCAGGCCCGATGCCACCCTTCCACCGGCCAGAGCCTCCTGTGCCAGGCAGCGAGATGAATTAAGTTAAACAAGCTCTGGGGAATGCAGAGCAGCGTCCAGCATGCACGCCGCTCACAAACTCTCCTGCCCGCACCGAGCCATCACCCTTGGAGGCACAGTCGTGCCCGAGATGCGCGCCTGGGGAAGGGGGAGGCGACTGAGAAGCAAGGGTCCCCCTCAAGAGAGGGGTGATCATGGCAGCTGGGCCCGAGAGAGAGAAGCTGCAGAAACCAGCCAGAGCTGGCTGGGCGCAGAGCCCAAGCCCAGTAGCAGACACAGAGAACGGCAGCCATGATACCTCAGGACTCACCCGCAGCCCACGGACTCAGGGAGACCAGAGATGGCACCTGTGTGCCTTCTGCCCCCAGAGAGAAGCTTCTCACATGGGCAGGTGTTGCCCAGTGCCCAGCACACGTGCAGCCACCTCCAAAAGCTTTGCCACCTTGCAGACTGTTACATGCGTAACAGATCGGGATCTCCAGAGAGGGCCCCTTGGCCTGCAGGCCTCATTCCTTTAGACCCGGCCTCCTCCCAGCTCCTACTCTGCAGCCTAGAGTTCTAAAACTACATTTCCCAGATGCCTTTCCGGTGAGAATTGTGGAGGCCAATCAGATGCTGCCCATCAGAGTGTCCTGGAGTGGAAGGTGATGAGTGAAAGGTAGGCCTTCCCCTACCTGTGGAGGGAGGGAGGAAAGAGGGGGGAGGAGGAGGGAGGGAGGGAGTGGGAGAGAGAAGGAGGGAGGGAGAAGGGAGGAAGAGAGAGAGAAAGAAAGAGAAAAAGAAGAAACGAGAAGAGATAAAGAGAGAGAGAAAGAGAAAGTAAAGGAGAAGAAAAGAATGAGGAAGAAAGAGGAAGAAGAAAAGACAAGAAGCACGAAGAAGAGAAAGAAATGAGAAGAGGCAGGAATGAGAGGAGAAGGAAGAGACGGAAGAGGAGGAAGAAAGAAGAAGAAAGAAGGCAGAAAAGGAATAGAGAGGACAGGAGAGAGAGAGAGAGACAGAGAGAGAAAGACAAGAAAGAAAGGAACGAAAGGGAAGAAAGAAGAAAGAAAGAAAGAAAGAAAGAAAGAAAGAAAGAAAGAAAGACCACTCAAGGGACTCAGAGGGGCCAGAGTACATGAATGAACAGATGGATAGAAGGGCAGACTAATGGGCAAACAGATAACTTCTGACTGGTAGGCAGGACAGGCGATGAATTAATAGATAGGTAGATGGATAAAGATGAATGAATGGGTGAGTGGATGGATTGGTGAGTGGATAGATGGATGGACTGATGGATGGATGGATGGGTGACAGAATGGTTAAGTGGATGGATAGGTGGATAGATGGATGGAATGATAGGTAGGTGGAGAGATGGATGATGGATGGATGATGGATGGATGGATGGATGGATGGATGGATGATGAAATGATGGATGAGTTAACTTTTCATGCAGACTCATGAATAAACATCTATTTACCTCAATATGGCTTATGTTAGTTCATTTTTCTCGTTGCTATGACAAAATACCTGACAAGAAGCAATTTAAGGAAAGAAGGGTTAACTGTGGCTCACAGTTTGAGCAGTCACCACCCATCATGGTGGGGAAGGCATGGCGTCAGGAGCCAAAGCCAGCTAGTCACACTGCATCCACAGCACGAAGCAGAGTGAACAGAAAGTGGGGCCAGGCTATAAAACCACAAGGTCTGCCTCCGTGACCTCCTGCAGTGAGGCTCCACCTCCTAAAGCGTTCACAGTCTTCCCAAGCACACCACCAGCCGGGACCAAGTTGCCTAAGGAAGACATTTCACATTCTAAGCACATCAGGGTATCGGTGACAGACCGAAGAACTGATTCCAACCAAGGACAGCTTAGTGAGCCGTGAGTTTAACTGACGCTACTCACAGGAGCCTTGGCAACTTACAGGCAGCTATGCAACTGAGGTAGAGTGCTGTCTGCCCGTGTATCCTCGAGGTCCTGTGCCAGCCTCCTGAGCACTTGTGAGATATCACACCTCCAACTAACCAGGGAATGTTAGTGGACCAATCACAGCTGCTATGACTTCACCATACAATACCTGGTTCCCCAACAAGAGTTCCTTAACATATGGATGGGGGATGAGTGAGTGTGTGGATGGAGGAGGATGGATGGATGGATGATGGATGGATGGATGGATGGATGGATGGATGGATGATGGATGGATGGATGGATGGATGATGGATGGATGGATGGATGGATGGATGGATGATGGATGGATGGATGGATGGATGGATGATGGATGGATGGATGGATGGATGGATGGATGGATGATGGATGGATGATGGATGGATACATAGATGGATGATGGATGGATGAATGATGGATGGATGATGGATGGTGGATGTATGGATGTATGGATGGATGGATGGATGGATGATGGATGATGGATGGTGGATGGATGGATGATGGATGATGGATGGATGGATGATGGATGATACATGATGGATGATGGATGATGGATAGATGATGGATGGATGATGGATGATGGATGGATGATGGATGATAGATGGATGGATGGATGATGGATGATGCATGATGGATGGATGGATAGATGATGGATGGATGATGGATGATGGGTTATAGATGACAGATGATGGATGGATGGATGGATGGATGCATGATGGATGGATGATGGATAATGGATGATGGATGGATGGATGATGGTGGACAGCAGGTGATAAACAGATGAGTAGTGGGCAAGCAGATGCATCAACCTCTGGGACGTTGCTCTGGGTGGGCAGGTGGAGGGGACGTCAATCATTCACGCAAGTGAGGCAGAGGTGCCTGAGACAGGCCGTCCACGCTGCTGGCTAAGCTCAGCGGCCCGTTTCCCCATCAGCAATGGAACCTCCGCTAACCACAGGAGACTTCCCCCCGCAGCAAGCAATGCGTCATGGCTGAGAGCTGGGGGCTCCTCCGGAGCTAGGAGACCTGAGCAACTGAGTTCCTTATCACCCCAGCCCTGCCACCCCTCCCTTCACAGCTACAGAACCCAAAACGCCAAGGTACCATGACACATGACCTTTCCCAGCCCGAGCGACCCAGAGACAGGGCGTCCACCACTGAGCAGGTGACGCAGGAGGACATGGCCCGAGGCTCGACCTACGCATGCTGAGCAGGCGCGAGGGTGGCAGGCTCCTCAGGGCACCACGTTCACGGCACTCACTGCAGCCTCCTCCCTTCCAGTCCCAGGAGGGCTGCTGGCCGAGGGCAGTGGCAGAGCTGCGGACTGTGTGCGCTGGACCGAGCCGCCTGCCTGCAGTGGGCGACGGAAAAAACCAGTGAAATTCGGCATGGCGGTGGCTATGGACTCAGGATCTGGGGACGAAGAGGAAGAGTGACTGGAGGACAGACCTGGGACAACAGCCTGGTCCTGCGGGGGGGAAAGGACAACAAGAGAGGCAAGAACGTAGGAGGATGGACAGGGCAGGGAAGGAGAAGACTAGGTGTGAATGACACCCTCTCGCCGACCCTCCCCGCCCTATCTCCCCCTCTCCTTCCTTTCTTCTCTGCTCTCCTCCCCCCTCCCCTCTCCCTCTCCCCCTCTTCTCTCCCTTTCTCTCCGTCCTTTTTCTCTCACTTACTTTTTTCTCTTTCCCTTTCCTTATCTCCTAACTTTTCTATCCCTCTCTTTCCTTCCCTTATCTCTTCCCCCTCTATATCCCCTCCCCCCCTCGTTACTCTCCCTCTCTCCCCCTCCCCTTCTTTTGCTCCTTCTTTCTCTCTTCCCCCCTCGGACACTGCTTTTGCGTCTCCTCTTGCGCGCCACCGTCTCTCCCCACACCACCCCCCCTAGATTCCCCTTTGCCCACTGCTCCTCTTCTCGTCTCGCCCACCTCCCCTTTGCCCTCCACGCATCATCTGAATCGTTTCCCTTGTCACCAATCCAGGTGTCCTCCACCTCACCTTCTCATATCTTGGCCCCCCCCTCCCGTCTACCCCTTCCTCGTCCTCTCACTTCCTATCCATTATTTCCTAGCTTCTCTCTCCGCGCGCTTTTCTCTCCTCTCGTCTCCGCCCTACTTCCTAGACATCTAAGACTATCCTCACAACTCTGACTCCACCCTTCTCCTTAACACCCAGCATTTCACCCCTCGATCGCCGGCGACCCCCCCACATCGTACTTTTCGGCCCCCCCACCCCCCCTCCCCCGCACTCTCACCGCCTCTACTCTCTCACCCCACCTTTCGGCCTCTTCGATTTCGGTCGATCTCCTCATTATCCTTCTTCTTCCTTCCCCTTCCATAATCCACCTGGGCCGTTGTGCCATGTTCGGTCCCCACTCCCCGGTCTCTTACCCCATATCGTGCCCCCTGGACTCACACTCTCGCGATTTCCAGACATTTCTCTACACTCGCCCTTCTTACTCCACCCAACCACAGTACACCGCTTAGCCCTTTGTTCCCACTCCCTCTCCCCCCCACCTCCCATCCGAGCTTCTCACTCCTCTTCACTTCCCTACCTCCCCACTCTCTGCTCTCCTTCTCATCCCTTTTCTCCTGTCGCCCCTCCTTCATTTCCTTATACATTCCCCCCTCCATCCTCCCTGGGTTCCTGACTCTGCGTCCGTCGCTCCCCCTCTTCCATCCTCCCCCCTCCCCTCCCCTCGGCACCGAGGGGATGGGAGTCCTGCAATAGGGCCAGGAGGAGGGGCGGGACTGGCCTGTCCACGCTGGGTGAAGCTAGAGTCAGGCTATCCCTGCGCTGTTTGTTGAATGACTGAGTGAGCCAGGACCCTGCACTGCCTCGATCCCACCCAGCGGGTGTAGCCTGGGGGACATGGGGTATCAGCGGCAGGGCACGGATCGGGGAACCCTGCACGGGGAGGAGCAGGCACGGTGAGAGGCTTCCATGTGAGGTGGGCGTGAGGGAGGGAGCAGCTCAGGCTGGAGTGACTGAGTCACCCCCATATGAAGAGAGAGACGGGGTGGGCCACAAACACACCTTCATCTCGTTGGCGAGCCCCGGAAAAAAGAGAAATGCAGAGACTGAGAGACAGAGAAGACACAGAAAAGAGAGACAGAGACAGAAACAAGAGAGAGAAACAGAGACTCGAGGGATAGAAGAGAAACAGTTGAGAGACAGAGAGGAGACAGGAGGAAGGAGGCAGGAGCAGAGCGCCGAGCCGTCCTGCGCCGCGGTCCAAACGACCGCCGAGCTTCCGTTCGCAGGACACAGGACAGAGTCTGGAGGAGTCGGAACCTGGGCTCGCCGCCTGCTACAGGAGCAGTTCAGAGAGAAGCAGACAGACACCACGTATCATGCTGGTGCCCAGGAGTCCCCTCGGCCCTGACCCCCTCCCCAGCCACAGCAGTGGTCCTTACAGGCCAGAAGAGCAGCCCCTCCCACCTCCTTCCCTGTCTGGCCACTGCCCTTGTGGGAGCAAGGCCTGAGGGCCCAGCACCAGAGGGTCTGTCCAGACCCCACCCACCGGGCCCCCCCTGAGGCCTGTGGCCTCATCTGAGGTCAACCAGCCCTTGGAAAACAAGGAGAGCGCTTTGCTTCGGAAGCCGTGCCGAAATTCCTCTCCAGTGAGTAAACCCAGGAGGGAAGGCAGCGAAAACCCAGGAGGGAAGGCAGGCGGCCAGTGCTGGGCATCCCGCCGCCATCCTGCCCGCCAGGCCCCTCTCCCTCCCGCTGACCCCAGGCCCTTCGTCACCTGAACATGGGTCACAGTGCCCTGCAAACGCTTCTGTGGCCTCTTGCCCCCTTTTTTAGGGACTCGGGGTCTTTGGTCTGACACCACAGCCCCATCTGCTGGAGCCCTGAGCAGACAGGTCAGAGCTGCAGGGCTCTGATAAGGCCCAGCTGAAGGCAGCCCTTGGACCCCTACGGTGCCATCACGGTCACCCTGCCCAAGCCCCCAGATGCCGCACCTGGGACAAACCACATGGCATGGCAGAGCCGCAACCAGGACTGGACAGGGCCGGACTCCACTGAACCCGGCTCATCCACTCCACGTGACGGACAGGGAGGTGCGTGGGGGTCCAAAGGGGTCCCCCAAGGCATGGATGCAGCCACTGGGACTGGAGTGAGTGTGACAGTCCCATCCCCGTGAGGGGCAACCATGGGAGCCTACCTGCCCACCACTCGCTCCACAATCCTCGGGAAGGCCCTCCTAGGGTGATGGGGGCCCCGACTGAGATGCGGGCGAAGAAGCCTCGTGTCCGAGTTCCACCCGGAGGAACTGGGATCTGAATTCTTCTTTCTTCCCTCCATGCCGTGCAGCAGGAAGCTGGCAGGACGCCGAGCACACAAGCTGAGTCGGGAGTGTGACAGGGACCAGGGCGGGGCGGGTCTCTCCAGGGAACAGCGGCAGGTGAGAGGGGCCTTGGAGCTCTTGCGTGCAGGAAATAGTTTCCTGTCCTGCCGTCCACAGCATCAGAATGCCGGTTACCGTGGGTCAAGGAAGCACCATAGAAGCACGAGCCACAACACTGTGCTCGGGATGGACACATGGGCCCACAGAAGAGACGGTGGAAAAGATGGACAGAGGATGGATGACAGCAGAAGGAGAAGAAAAGGAAGGGTGCCTGAAGAAGGGTGGATAGATGGATGGATGGATGGATGGATGGATGGATGGATGGATGGATGGACAGGTAGGTAGGTAGATGGATGGATGGATGAATGGATGGATGGATAGATGGACAGGTAGGTAGGTGGATGGATGGATGGATGGATGGATGGATGGATGGATGGATGGATGGAATAGATGGACAGGTAGGTGGATGGATGGATGGATGGTGGATGGATTGATGGATGGATGGATGAAGGATGGAGAGAGTGAGCAAGAGATAGTTGGATGGAGGAAGGATGGATGGAGGATGGTTGATAAAGGATGGATGGTTGGATGAATGAACAGTTGGATGGATGGGTGGATGGTAAATGGATGAATGGATGATTGGGTGATAACAGGATAGGGATGGAAGGATGGTTGGATGAATGAACAGATATATAAAGGATGAATGTTTGGATGAGTAGATAGGTAGATGATACATAGATAGATGAAAGATAGATGATAGAAGATAGATACATAGATAGATAGATAGATAGATAGATAGATAGATAGATAGATAGATAGACAGACAGATAGATAGATAGATAGATAGATAGAGGATGGATGATTGGATCAATAAACGATGAATGGACACATGGATAGATGGGTGGGTAGATGGTGAATGGACATAGGAGGAATGAATGAAAAATGAATGGATGGTTGAATGAATGGTTGGATGATGAATGGATATGGATGGTGGAATGGGTGGATGGATGGATGATGAATGAATAGATAAAGGAGGTATACTTGGATAATGAGTAGATGGTAGGTAGGTAGGTAGATAAATGGACAATGGAACAGATGAATGTCTGCAGGACAGAAGAAGGAATCAGTACAGGATACACGACTAATGGAAGGGGTGACAAGAGAAGCATGTGAAAATGGCTCCCAGGTGGTCGATAAATGAAAGAAGGAACTGGGCATCTTAGGATTCAGTTGGGTAACTTCAGCTTTCAGAGATCTGGGTAAGTCGTTCACCTAACCACTGCCCGTCCCGAGCACTGCTCTTCCTTCAGGGCTGCAAGGTGAAATCCTGGCATGTGTGTGGTCACCTGGCAACCACCTCTCAGGGCAGAGGCAAAGGATACCCAGTTGGGGAGGGTACTGCCCACAGATACCCCGCAGCCTAGTGCAGGGGGCCACAGCAGGGAGTTAGGCCTCCCCACCCCAAGACTGCTTATTAGGAGATCCACCTGTCTGTAGAATGGCCTGAGGTCTGGACACTTGGCACCTCCACATCACCCAGCACGCCAAGACGATATGCCACCAAAGCACCCTAAAAGGCTCGACCACACGCACTTGGAACCACACCTAGCGGCCACCGACGGCCCATCTGACTACACGTGACAAGATGAATACACTCGTGCTGTTGCCCGCACATAAGCTGGGGGCTGGGCGCACGCTCAGTGGGTGAGAGCACTTGCTGAACCCGAATCCCTGGCACCTATGTAAAAGGCCAGTTGATTAACCCTAGCCGTGGGCGGTGGGAGAGAAGACGGGGGAACCACGGCGGGGAGGGGCTGGACGCCAGCACAGCCACAGTGGTGAGGTCCGGCTTCAGCGCCAGACCCCATCTCTAGGGAATACGGTGGAGAACAATAGGCCAGAGTCTTCCTCTGGTCTTGTGTGCACACGCGTGCATACATCACATCAAACGGATGGCAAGACGGACGGCAGAGAGGGATCGGCAGGGTGGGGCCCGGGCAGAGGCCTCCTGCGATGGGAGGATGGAGGATGGGGAAGAAGATGGAGTGTCAGATGGGAACCAGCAGATGCCACCACGCAGAGTCTGGGGCCACACGGGCACTGTGCCAGGGACAGGTGACCCACCCAAGAGCAGCAAGTGCTGTGCTGCACGGAGGGAGGAAGTGCGGCCGGTCAAGGGGCTGGCTCCAGCCTCTCCCGCCTCTGCTCACATCTCTCCCGCCAGCGGGTGGCATCCGCTCTCCCTGGTGGTGACTGACAGACACGCTTCTCTCAGCCCCTCCTTTCTCAAAGAATTATAAACGCAACAGAACAGAGATTATACCCACCGCTGACTGCCAGAGATGCCACGCCGCAGAGCTCAGACGGGGTGCTGGGCTCCGGGCTTCACGTACACGGCCACTGCCCACAGAGCCGCTTCTTGTAGGAGTGGACAGAGCTGGGTAGAGACCCGGGCAACTCGTCTTGTTTTCTCAAAGGTAATTTATCTTCTTTGGGGGAAAGTGAGGGGTGCATGAGAGGTCAGATTCTGCCCTGTAGAATGGGTTGTGTTTGTGGGAGCTTAGTCCACGGAGTACCCCTCCCCCACTTGTAGGACAACACTGGGTGGCTGGCCCGGGCCCCGCACCCAGATGGCCAAGAAGCTGTGCCAAAGAGGGGGTGATTACAGACATGGCCAGATGCAAGTCAGACCTACTCAGGGCTCTGCCAGCCCCCGGGGTCACTGAGGGCCGGCTGAAGGTCCATGCCACCTCAGAGTCACGCCAGAGTCGAGGACAGACACTGCTGGAGTGTCCTGAGCATTTCCAGAGTCTGTGGATGGCGAGTGTTCCCCCCAACACCCTCAGCCCCCCCCCCCGGGTGTGCAGGCAGCGAGTACAGGGCTGACAGGAGGGGGGTGTCCTCTGACCACGAGCAGCGCGGCTACCTCGGTTCCCTCCTTCCCTCTCCATAAAGGGACGTGGGCAGGGCCTCGCCAGGACAGCAGTTACGCGCAACATTGATGCAGTCTGAACGTGACGGTGAAGGACCCGTGGACTGCCAGGCTCTGCCCACACGCCGCGGTCACGTGACGAGCCAAAGCAGCAACCCCACTGGAACCTCTGTGTCTCATGAGGCGCAGATGAGCGGCCCTGCCACAGGGCCACCCTCATCCCCCAGCACCCCGCTTCCTTGGTCACCCCGATCACCTCGCAGCGGCTCACACTGTGCCTTTCTCAGCCCTGGAAGATGTTCCGGACCTTTGCCATTTCACAGAATGTGGGCTCACTGAGGGAAAGGACATCCCCTTCTCCAGAAGAGACCCGGACTCTGCCCGTACCAGCACATTCAGGGCTGGGAGAGGAGGAAGGAGCGGATGAGCCAATCAGAGAGGAGAATGGTGTCTAGTCCCAGGCCATTCAGCAAGGAAGGTGTCATAGTTAAGCACAGGTGTCAACTTGACTGTTGAGGGTTTGAGCTCTGGGCACAGTTGTAGAGAGTTGATGGTTGAGTGAAGGAGATTGTCTAGCTGCTGGGGAAGACCCAGCTCATGGCGGGTGGGATTAGGCCCTGGATAAATCACAGAGAGTTGGTTGAGAAAGTTGGCATCCTGGGCTGAAGAGGTGGCTCAGGGGTTAAGCCTCTGCCTTGCAGGCAGAAGGTCCTGAGTTCGGATCCTAGACCCCACGTATAGACGCCGGGCAGAAGCGGGGGCGGCCTGCATTTGTGGTCCTGGTAGGGCGGAGCCTGTGAATCTCGGGGCAGAGTAAACAAGGAGGAGGAGGCGTCCATGGTGGTTCCCAAATTCGCCTGTGGTTCTACACACACACACATACATACATACACACACACACGAACAACTGAATAAATAAAAAAAATTAAAAAAAAAAGTTGGCATTCTTCTGTTCACTTGGCCACTGGCAAGTAAGGATCGTCCCTCTTTCAGCTGTTATGTGGAGATGGTGTGGCCAGTTCCCTCGACCCTGGTGTTGGTGCGTGCTCTCCCGTCAAGCTGGACTAAGAACTGTAACCAGGAATCATAAGAGAATAAACCCCTTGTTCCCTTAAGCCATTTGATGTCATTTATCAGCAACCATGCAGACGTAACTGCAACAGAAGGTGAGGCCAATCAAAGACCAAATGAAGGAGTGGACCAAGTGGTCAGGAAGGGTGGACGCAATGAGAAAATGAATGAACAAGGCGAGCAGTGAGCAAGGGAACATGCCAGTCAAAAAAATCAGTGGACAAGAAATGAAGTCAAAATAAACAAACCAGCTAATAACCAATGAACAGACCAACCAATAAACAGACCAACCAGCCCAGCAAATAACCAATTAGCAAATGAACCGAATAACCAACTAACCAATGAACCAACCATCTGACGACTGACCCAGCAACCAACTGACAGTGAACCCCACTTATGACTGATGAACGAACTGACCACCAGGCAGTCAGTGAACAAATAAATCAATCAACCAATGAAGAGAGAAACCAGAGAAAAGTCTGTTTAAGTGTGAGTATTTTAATGACTCTGTATCTCTAGTGCCTGTCAAGGGGTGACGTCCATGTCCCCTGTCCACTGACAAGGGGACCGAGGGGATGCAGCTCTACGGTCCAGGCTTAGAACACAGGGGTCCTGTCTCCTCGTCCCGTGACCCAGAGGCCACGCTGTGGGAACCCAGGTTGCCCTGGCTGGGGAGGGCCCCACGTGACTCATGACCTGGTCCCCAGCCACCGGCCAGGCCCCACTGCCCACCCCGAGAACCAAACTTGGAAACACAGCCCTGAGCTGCCACTGGCCCAGACCAGAGCTGCGTGACCCAGACAAACCATCCCAGGCAGCTCTGCTTGAAAACCAGGTTCACATGGTAAGAGCTGGGGGCTAGGGAGATGGCTCAGGGGTTAAAGCCTTTACTTCGCAAGCAAAAGGACCCAAGTTCAAATCCCTAGCTACCACATAAAAACACTGGGTGGAAACAGTGGTGGTCTGCACTTCTGGCTCTGGAAGGCAGAGTCTGAGGAAGCCACAGCAAAGCAATAAGGAGGCAGAGCAACCCAGGAATCCCAAAGTCACCCTTGGGTCTCCGCAGGTACACATAGTGCGCTCTTCTACATCCGCCGACATCTATATATGTATAAACACACACACACACACACACACACAGAGCGCATCTACACTTGCAAAAAATTTAATTTTTAAAATTTTAAACAATAAGAGGGTAGGGACTGTTTCAGGATACAGGGGTTGGTCCATCAGGCAGCATAAACACCCCAGCAAGAGAATGACGGACAAGAAGGCATAACCAGGAAGCAGGTGACGAAAGGGGGGGGGGGCAAACAGCAGAGCCCCGTATCACTGGCAGCAAAATATATTCATATTAAATCAAGATTTTCTTTCCACTCATACCAGCAGAAAAGAAGATTCTCACTGCTGCCCATACACCCGTGTGCAGGACACAACACAGTCATGCGCGCTTCCTGAGTGGCCGCCACTGTGCATCCTCTCCAGGGCGTCCCACAGGTGGCACCGCAAAGGTTCACCTTGGGTTCCCCACACGCCAAGCTGCAGGCATGGTTCAGATGCCTGCCAGCCGTCCCTGCTGCTCTGTCGTGGGATGACTGTGCAAATCATTGGTCCCACTGTAAGTGAGTGAGTGTCCATGCGGAGCTACAGCTGCACTTCCTGTAGCCTAGACGCGCGTCCTGCAAATACTCTCTCCCCGTGACCACTCTCCACGCTTCTAGCTGTGTCGTGTAAAGACCACGTGACTGCGACTGCGCTCAACTGACGCATGTATGGAGCAAGATGTGTGGAGCTTTCCAACAACTACTGGCTAAGAAATCTCTGCCTAAAGCAATCTTCTTTATGGTTTTAAACCTTAAGTTTAGCTCTGTGGGCCATCCTCATTTCTGTATATTTGAGTGAAGGTCAGTTTATGTCTCTGCAACAGGACATCCACAGCTGCTTGAGGAAGCCCATCTTCCCACCCCTGACCTTTCTCAGAGCCTCATCAAAATCAAACCATTGTGTGTGTGTGCATGTGCATGCATGTGTGTATATGTTGTATGTGTGTGTATGTGTGTGCACATGTGTATGTGTGTATATGCATGCGTATGCATGTGTATATGTATGTATATGTCTATATGTATTTTGTGTGTGCATATGTATATGTATTGTGGGTGTATATGCATGCGTATGCATGTGTATATGTATGTATATGTCTGTATGTATTTTGTGTGTGCATATGTGTATGTATTGTGTATGTGCGTGTGCATGCATGTGTGTATGTGCGTGTATGTGTGCTTCAACACTCAGTCCTATCCATTAGACTTTCCTGGTCACTGTAGACAGCAAGTCTTCCAGTCGCATAGCTTAAGTTACCTAGCGCTCGTCTCTTCCTAACTGTTTTTGGTTATTTTAGGTTCTTTGTATTTCCGTGTAAATATCAGAGCCCTGCATTAGGGAGACAGCTCCTTCGTGAAGTGCTTGCCCCACAAGCACAGGGTCTGGGATTCGGATCCCTGGCACACATAGAAGCCAGATGTGGCTGCATGCATCTGGGAGAGGAGACGGGAGGAGTCCTGGAGCTCACTGGTTGCCTGGCCTGAGCTGAGGCGCTCCAAGGCTCAGCGAGAAACCGTCACAACGAATGAGGGGGGAACAATCAAAGAAGACCCCGACACCAACCTCTGGCTCTACACACACCTGCACACATGAACATGTGTGTGCACACTCACCCGCCACAGACATGCTCACACTAGCACACAGCACATACATGAGCACACACATACCACACATGAACTCACACTAACACATCTATACACAGCACACACATGAACGCGCATGAACACATGCTCGCACTAACAGACACATATGCACACACATATACTCACACAGCACAAATGGAAGTGTGCACACACACAAACATACACTCAGATACCACACACTGATATACACAAAACACACACTCACATACCACAGATGCTCACACACTAACACACACAAATACACACAACACACATATTTTCATATACCGAACATACACGAACATACAGACATACACGCACATACACACAGTATACACACATACACACATGCACACATGGACGGACATGTACGTGCACACACACACACCAGCAGACACACATGTATATATAGCACACACACAAACATGCACTCACATATCACACACAAATATACAGACACATGTGCACATACAACCACATATACACATGTACATAACTACACATAACATTACAACCATCCCCCCCCCAAAAAAATGCTTCAGAATCACCCTGCTATTCTTTCAAAGCTTCCTCAAGTGCTCACTGGCAGCTCCCTGAATCTGCAGGTCAGTTTGGGGAAATGACGTCTTAGCAACTGTGCATCTTCCCATCTGTGGGCACACATCGGTGTGTCCTTGGACCCCTCTTACTTTACTAAGCAAGATTTTGTCATTTTCAACATGCAGATCTCAACATTTTTGTCAGATTGATGTCTAAGTATTTCATATTGTAACACAATTATTGTGACTCTTAAATTTTTTCATTTCTAATTGTCCATTGCTCCTGTTTAGAAACACAATTGATTCTGTAAACTGGTCTTGCTTCTTGTCTCCTGCTAAACGGTCCCATTAGTTCTACACGCTATTTTGTGTGTCCTTCAGATTTTACTTTTCTTAGACGATCATGCGGTTGACCATGAAGACGCTCTCCTCACAAGTGTCACTCCAAAACTGCAGGATAGCCCCAGTTCTTGTGGTCTCTGCTAGATAATGGTCATTTTCCACTGGCCTGTCTAAAACGAAACCATGTTTTTCCCTTCTCAGGAATGTGTACATTCCTCAGGAGTGTGACATTTAAGGGGCCACCCCACACCACGAGTCCTCCAGCGCCCCTAGGCAAGGCCGGGGTCTGGCTTGCCCTTGCCCTTTCCGAATGAAATGTGGACAAAGGACAAACGTGTCCTATGGCCGCTTGCTCCTTCTCGCTCAGACAGCAGCTGGTATTGCTTTAAGGTCTCGGTAGAAGAGACGGCATTAGAAACGGAAGGACATTGACCCTGAAGATGGCCTAACGCCTATAAATGCTGCAGACACAGGCACGTGACAGAATAAGTCAAATGCCAGCGGCTCTCAGCCCTAGTCCACGCACACCATCCACACGTGGTTCCTCAGATCTGGACGTTATGGCTCTGGGGGCCCCACCCAGAGGCATCTTGTCGGCTCTGTGGTGGTGCTAGGGGGTGGTCCTTGCGTGTTTCAAGCTGTTTGCCTTTGGAAGCAGCACACAGACAACTTTCTGGCACCCTTCCTCCCGCTGATGATTTGATTATCTGCTGGCTCTAAACCAATTTCATTCAATTACACGTCCCCCCAGCCCTGCCTGGTCATGCTGACCCTTGGAGGGCTAGTTCGCACCACGCCCAGGACCGATCCTTGAGGGCTAGCTCGGGCCATGCCCAGGACCGATCCTTGAGGGCTAGCTCGGGCCACGCCCAGGACCCAGAAGCCAGCTCCAAGGATGTCCCCACTGAACAAATGGAACCATGCGCCCACAGCACCATGAAGTTGTGACCGCTCTCCGGGTAAATGACACCAAATCTCAATGTTTCTCCCGGGGCGGACAGCGAGATGCTCGGTTGCGTGCAGGAATGTAGGCAGAACTCTGCATTTGAGAAAACTCATTCCCAAGAACAGGCTGAAGAGTGCCCCCCATCCTCCAGCCCGGGCCTGCCCCCCCCCGCCACTCCATACAGCGCCCAGTTATGCAGTGAGACCACCAGACCAGAAAAAGACCCTCACACTGGCATATGGGCAAAACTTGGGCCTCACTGTGTTAGCTGGGCTCCAGCAGGGTTCTAGAAGATTTCATTGAATTTTCTGAGCAAAGGGAGGAGGGTTTATGGAACCCAGAGTGCATGTATGTTCTTATTCCTAACGGTTCGGCTCTGGTACTGTGGCCTGGAAGTCCCGCCTGGCTCTGCAGGCCGGGAAGCAAGCCCTTGTCTAAAAGTCCCAGGCGTACACCGGGCATGTGTTATTGAGTCCCAAGCATCAGGCCAAAGCCCCTGTGCCTCTGTTTTATGATGTTCAAGCAGGCCCAAATCTACAAAGCAGCATCCACATGAAGCCTGAGGGGGACACTACCAGGGGGTGGTAGCTGGGTGGTAACAGCTCACTACGTGGGAAAGGAATTCGGCGACCACAGGGCTTCAAGAACTCCCGATACTTGGCCTGTGAGTCAGTGTCTCAGAATTCACCCCCAGGAAACACTCCAGAGAGGCAAGAGGATCTTCCAGAGAGATGCTCATCCAAGTTCTGCCTACAGCGGCCCGCAGCTGAATAGCCCAGATCCCACGCCAGAGCCACGGTTCAGACAGCTACAACATATGCCTGCCTCAGTCCCAAAATAGGACGTGGAAAATTCCAGAAAAAAAGTTAATTCATGGGTTTTAAATAGTTTTCATTGTAGCTCCAAGTGTCCTGTCTGGGCAGTTAGCTGTTGGTCTCTGGCGGTGCCCATCTGTGAATTAACGCAAATCGTGGATGGAACGGGCGGGAACAAAGGCAACAGAATAGGCCTTGAGATAATTGTGGTTTCAAACCTGCCCCGGGGTGTTGGAGAGTGGGCCCCATGGCTAAGTGGGTGGGGGTGGGGGCGCGACTATGGCGGCTGTACTTACAAATCTCTAATGATGTGGCGAAGACCCCCCCCCCCATGCTGGCTGAGGTCAGAATTCATCCTGTGGAGGAACCGCTGCTGTCCAGAGCAGAAGAGCAGGTACCGGGGTCAGAGGACAACTGCGAGGAGTCAGGTCTCTCCTCCCATCGTTTTTTTATTTGTGTGTCTGTGTGTCTGTGTCTGTGTTTGTGTATGTCTGAGTGTCTATGTGTGTTTGTGTGTTTGTGTGTCTGTCTGTGTGTCTGTCTGTATATGTGTCTGTGTGTGTGTCTGTGTGCGTCTGTGTGTGTATGTGTCTCTCTGTGTATCTGTCTGTGTGTCTGTGTGTCTGTGTGTGTGTCTGTGTATGTATGTGTCTGTGTGTGTGTGTCTCTGTGTGTATGTGTCTGTGTGTGTGTATATGTCTGTGTGTGTCTGTGTCTGTGTGTGTGTGTCTGTGTGTGTGTCTGTGTGTCTGTGTGTGTGTGTGTGTGTATCAGAGGATGCTGTGTGTTCCCATGGAGGACCAAGGTGATTTCAGGAATCATCCTAGATTGCTTCTACCTCCATTTTGCTTCACACTGGGATTTCCCAGGCTCCTCCCGCCAGGGTGGGAAGTACAGGTCGCCCATTTCCACCTTTACGTGGGACCCAGGATCCGAATTCAGGTCCTTCTGCTCTTGAGGCAGAGTCTTGACCCCTGAACCATCTCTCCATACCTCTGCTTCCACTTTTAACTGGGTTCTGGGACTTGAACTCAGGACCTAAGGCCTGAACAATCAGTGCTTTTGCCCTGAGCATCTTACTGACCTCATTGACAAGTCATTGCAGCCAGAAGGTGGCTTGCTTGGTGGTGGGAGAGGCTGGGTTCAAGGTAGCGGCCCCCCTACCTTCCTCCAGCTGCACCCGGGAGCCGGCTTCCTAGCGATCCTCCTGCTAGAGCCAGGCATTTGCCTCTCCATATGACAAGAGCTTCGGCCCCACGATACCTGTTCTGGAAAGAGGCGCGAGACTTCCTTTCTGCGCATCCTTCCCAGTCACAATGCATGGCTGAGCCCAGGAAGCTCCGGATGCACAAGGAAGAGCTGTCCTCCCTCAGCAGTGCTCCCGCAGGGAAGCTAAGGGCCACCACTCTCAGATCATCCCAAGCCACTCAAAACCCGGTCCTTTGGGCACTGTGTTCTAGCCCCTGGATGTGCAGTGGCGTATTGAATTTTTTATATTTATTCTTTATCTGGGGGGGTCAGCGGACAACTTTCGGGTGTCAGTTCTCTCCTTCTACCATGAGGGTTCTGGGGGCACACACAGCTCACCAGGCTTGGCAAGTGCCTTTACCTGCTGAGCCATCTCACCAGTGATGTGATTCAGTGGCCGTCTGTGGCCCAGCGTGATCCACACGCCTGTCGTCCCAGCACCCTGGAGGCCAAGGCAGGAGGATCATGAGTTCAAGTCCAGCCCGAGCTCCAAGCACAGGCTCCGTCTAGATGTGTGAACACGACTCCTCTCGCCTCGGTGCATGCGGGCGTTCTGATTCTCTGCTCTTCCCAGCAACGCCCCATGGCTCCGGCACACGCGTGTGAGTGTGTGAGCAGACACATTCCAAGAAGCAGGGAGGCAGATGACAGGTACACACACATTAAGATTCCGTGGCTACCTGTCAACTACTGATGGGAGAAGGTCGGGGTTCAAGAGCAGACAGACATGTATATGGAGAGTGTTCTTGGTCCTGAGCAGGTAATAAGTGCAGCTTCTCTTTGCTCTCCTCGTAAAGTGAGATGCTTTTAAAAATGCTATTATGTGTTCATGTCATTGGCCTTTTTATTGGTTTGCAGAAACTCTTTACGTATTATAGCACATCACACCCCTTTACTGCCGTGTACAGTCATATTCTTTTTAACGTCAACCAGAAAGAACACCTTGGAGTAGATGGAGTCTAAATCTTGCTCTTGCACGACATCTTGATAATGTCCTTCCCATCCCAGGACTGTAAAAGCCTCCCGGGCTTTCTTCCAGCAGTTCCATTTGAAGCCATGAATGTCTGGTGCCAGAGGAGGGCGGCAGCTCACGCCCCCCTCCCTCCCACAGCCCCAGCACAGCTCCCCTAAAATGTTCCCTTCTCCAAGTGTGGGCCAAAGAGCTGGTGGGAGCAGCTGCGCGGTGGATGCTGCTGTGCGTCCTCCACGCAAGGCCATCGGAATATGAGACAAAGGTGCCCCCTAGACGTGCATCAACGAGGGGGATGCCGTCGCTCACGAGGCACTCCCGAGGGTCAGGGCCACCGGAGAAGCACCCCCAACCTCCCCTCACAGGTCAGGAGCCATGGGGAGCACCTGCCCCCCACAGGTCAGGAAGGAGCACCCACCCCCCCACAACCCCAGGGGCGCACGTCCACGACCCCAGGGGAGCCCACCAGGACAGACTCCCTTCGTTCCTCACCTGTCCTCAGACCACGGGATCTGGCGTTGAGTCTGGCTCACACTGAGTTTTAGCTGATCTCTCTGTGTTTCATATTGTGTCATTAGAACACACACATTATCAGCAGAGGAAGAGGAGATGCGGGCCAGGCCACCCTTCCCACACCGTCCTCTGACTCCCAGAGCCCCGATCTGAAGGGGCTCTGCTCTTCTGAGACGCCTGTGCTCGACTCTGGGATGTGGCCCAGATTTCAAACACCCCGGGGTCCACTTGAGCCCAGTCAGGGCGTCATTCTTCTCCCCAGAGCTACAGCTAGAGTAGCTATGGCTACCAGCTGTGCAGGCCACGGGCGCTCGGGGAGCACTGGCTACCTTTGCAGGTACCCAGTCTGGACGTCTCGGGTACCCAGAGTCGCATGTGCAGAGTTTAAGCTTAGGAGCAGTACTGTTAATGCACTTCTTCCCTTGGCACCTAGAGGGGCAGCCGGGCCCGCAGGGTGTGTGCAGTGAGCACCCGATGGGTCTCAGGTAGAGGCCCACAAGGCTCTTTCTTCCACAGGGAAAATCCAGAGTTGACTGAAGCGCCGAATCCGTGGCCAACAAAGACACTATTAACACCAGATGAGGAGCCCCGCCTGCCAAACCAGAGCGTTTGACACACCAGCCAGCTCCCGCCCTGGCTGGCAACCCTGCCTGCTCCACCCTGGCCAAGAAGGAGATCAGAGGCAAGATAAGGCCGCATGGCTGGAGGACAGAGGGCGTTCCAGCAAGAAGTCCCATCCCAGAGCACAGCATGACCACCCCCAGACCCACGGCAGCCCCCCCACACCCACATCCACAGCCACGCTAGCTCCCACATCCACAGCCACTCCCCCCAAGGTATATGGCATCACTATACAAAGAACTCTGTGCACCTGACCCGCAGGAAGGGGGGCTCTGGGAAAGACAGGTCCCCCCGGCGGCCGGCATGAGAATGCGGCGGCAGCTGTGAGGAAGAGACACATCCAGCTCACGCTCAGCGCTGATGGTCTCCCCAGGATCACCAGGGTGGTAGGCCTCGGGGGTGCTGCCCGCCTGGCGGCTACACCCCTCCCTGGAGGCTACATCATTAAAAAAATTAAACCACTGGAAAGAAACCAGCCTGCCTCCCGCCCAGGAATTTATCTTTTGGCCCAGATGCCAACCAGACATCGGCATTTAAGGAAAGAGAAGATGCCAGGAGCCTGGTGCCTTCTACCAGCCTCAGCTGCAGCACCCGGAGGAGGGCTGTGAAGGGGTCTCCTTGCCCAGGTGTAAGGGGTTGGGGAACTAGTAGGGCCAGGGGTCCTGCGAGATCTCATCTGCCCCGGATGTCCTGGTGCACAGAAGCCATTCCGGTCAGGGATTCACAAGTGAAGAAGCGATCGAGAACAGGCGGGAGATGGCAGCGTTTACATTATCCCGAAGCGTGGCAGGAAGTCTTTATGGGGTGAGACGCCCGAGTCTGGAACTAGAGGCACTGCAGCCTAGAAGGGCCTGGGAAGACGTCTCTGTGAAGGCTGCAGCTGAGAGGGGACGGAGGCGGCTGGGGGACAAGACAGTGCAGTCTGCTGGTCAGAGGGTGGGCTTCAGAGGGGCGGAGCCCAGAAGAGTGCTGATCCAATCTCCGGCCAGCTCCTGGTTGGTCCCGTCATCTGGGACGTGCTCCCAAGGCAGGACGGTATCAGGACCCCAAGACCCTGCCGAGCAGAGTGGCACAAAGCTGCAACAGCACTTGATTGGCATACAAAGGGTTCAAGTCTCAGCTCTGTATAAAACCAAGCGTGGTGGTACACATCTGTCGCCTCAGCCTTCGGGAGATGCAGACAGGAGGATCCAAAGTTCACCCTCAACTCCAGTGACCCAGTGGGTTTGGGGTGAAAAAGAAGGCAAGCGATTTGGGGCTAAAGCCTTTGCCTCGAAAGCAAAAGGACCTGAGTTCGGATCGCCAGATCCCATGTAAAAATCCTGGGTGGAAATGGCGGTGGCCTGCACTTCTGGCCTTGGAAGGCAGAGTCTGGGAAACCCCTGAGCAAAGCAATAAGGAAAGCGATCAATCCAGGATTCCCGATGTCCTCCATGGGCCAGAGGCACACACGCTCCAGTGTCCACTGCCACACACACACACACACACACACACACACACACACACACACACACACACACTGAGAAGGAGGAGGAGGCGGCGGCGGCGAGGAAGACAGGGACAAGTAGCACCTACCCCCAGGAGGATACAAGACCTCATTAGCTCACACCTGCAGCACTGCCTGGACCAGGCACTGGGTGGTCTCATCCCCATCACTCACACACGCCCCCTTGCACAGCTGGCTTGGGGATAGGCCTGAATCGCTGAATCCAGGTCTGTGTCTAATATGGAGACAGAACCAGGAGGGAGGCAGCTGAGTCACAGATTCTTGTCCAACACACACTGGGGGGCGCAGGTGCCTCGGCTGAGCCTCCCTGGAACACCTCGGGCAATGCCAGGCATCTGCTCCTGCAGGTTTCCGTGTCCAGCCCTGCGGCTGAGCTCTACAGAGCTCCGGCTGCCCTTCTGATTTCTTGTGCCCTGCCCTAGCACAGCCATCTACCATCTGCCTCTTCCAGGAGCTCCTTGGACATGGCCATCCGCCAGCCCAACCAACACCCCCGTTTGCAGCCACTCTAGCAAGGACCCACTGTGTGGGGCAAATGACTTTGAGCTTGGCCTCCACTCTGCCTCCACAGGAGCTCGCCCCCTGTATATGAGAAACGTAGACATCACCCTCTTCGCTCTGCTCAAGAGGAAACTGAAGCACAGAAGTGACGTGCCTGAGGTGGAACTGTAACAGCACCCACAAGCCAAGCTGCGCCCCATGACTGGCAGAGCTGAGATGCGAAGCCACTCTTCACCTCTAGGTGGCGCCCTCCCGCCCTCCCTCTCCAGCCAGAGACCTGAATTCAAGTGCCCAACGCCACCCCACTGAGCCCGGGGCTTGCCCGCAGGGTGACCGCAATGTGACTGTCTAGGATCGCAAGTGCCAGAAAAGGCTACTCCCCAGCTTTCAAATCAACTGGAATTCCCTCCTTTTTCTTAGTAGTGCCTAGGGCATGCCCTGGAGTTAGCCGGAATGTCCTAGGGGCAAGAACATGCTGGGGATCAAGGGCCCCGTGGGGGACCCGGCCAGGCCTCCGGGCACAGGGTTTCATTTTTCTTTTCTGAAATGTTGAGAATTTAAAGCCGTGAATCACACCCTCTCCAGCTTCCCTGGCCCGGGCAATCCCTGGCTAAGCTGAACCAGCTTGGCTCTCGGCCCCTCTGAGGGATGGCCGGACCCCACCCTGCCCGTAGCGGGAGGGATCCGCTCTCCTGTCGGCGTTCGGCTTGTGGGCGTAGCCCTTCATCGGTGACAAGTGACACTGACCAGGCACCCCCCACCTGGACGCAGCCCTCCACCCTCGGCCCTGTTTTCCACTGACATGGAAAACGTGACTCAGACATCTGAGCACGCTGACCATTTGCAGCTGCACGCTGGCTCAGAGCTAGTTCTGCAGGGATCACCAAAGACGGGCAAGAGCTGCCCGGGATGGGCGCCGCGCGGGACACGGAGAGTCCAGGGCTCAGCGCGAGGCGATGAGAGCAGGGACCCGCAGACACTGCCCCCCAGCCCCAACAGCGCCCCTCAGTCATACCCACAGAGCCAGTGGCTCACAGGGAGGGGGTCGGAAAGACACAAGACCATCATCTGCCCACACGTCGGGTCCCGCCGCCTCCTCTTGTGCCTAGTACAAGGACGCAGATCCCAAAGCAAACAGCCTCCACGGCTGAGGCCGCCAAAACCGCAACCTCGCTGTCACTCAGCACGCTGCGAAGGCCCTCATGAAACCAGGGTGCCTGGGCCCCCCGAGGCTGCACGAATCATGACCAGACTGCAGACACTGTTAGAAAGGGCCACTCATCCGCCGCAAGCTGCTGGGGTCCTGGATGCTCTCCTCTGGGAAACGGGAGCCATACTTCTCACCGCAGGAGCCGGCTTCTCAAGCGGCGGCACACCTGTAGCAGTCCGCCTGAGTGGCTGCTCATAAGTCACCACCAAACAGCTTAAGGGAACAAGGGGCTTATTTGCTCTTATGACTGTCTGGTTCCATGAGTCCGGCTTGATGGGAGAGCGCACACCAACACCAGGGCCAAGGGAACTGGCCAACCAAATCTTCATAATGGCTGAGAGAGGGACGATCGTTACTTGCCAGACCAGCTTGTCTGGCCAAGTACACACAGAGATGCGGACTTTCTTAAACAGTGCTCTATTTTTTTTCACCTGCCCAAAGGCTAGTCCCACCCACCATGGGCCAGGCCTTCCCCATCCACTAAGCAATCTCATGCAGGTTCGCTCTGGGCTTAACTACTAACTCTCTACAGATGTGCCCAGAGCTCAAACCTTCAACCTACAGACACCTGTATCTATGACACCACCCCACATGGGGTCACTTGACTGAACTGGGGGTGGTAAAGGAGCCGGCACCAGGACGAGGCTTCTAAACGTGCAATGAACAAGAAATTCATTGAAACTCCAACGCATCAGGAACCTGGGTTGTTGCTGTGCATGTGACTCCAGGCAGCGTTAGTTCTGAGCTCTTTACCACGCGCGCCTGTGCTTCATACAGCACTATGAACACTGCCTGGAATTCAGCGCCAAGACTGTCACAGACTAGACTGTCATATGCTAAGAACGGCAGTGTTTACCTGGTATCCAGCATTCTGCTCTACAGAGACACAAGGGTCATTACAAAGAAGACGGACCTTTTTTACTTTCCTCTTGTCATTCCTTCTTGTGTGTGTGTGTGTGTGTGTGTGTGTGTGTGTGTGTGTGTGTGTGCGTGTGTGTGTCTGCATGTTCACAGGCAGGCATGCCTCTCTTCATGTGTGTGCATATGTATGTATACGTGCAGGCATGCATGTGTATGTGTGTATGGGCATACATGTATGTATGCATGTGTGCACATAAATACATGTGTTTATGTATGCACATGCATGCATGTATATGTATGTGCGTGTGAAGCTCCCTATCTTTAACTTGTGCTATGTTAGAATGTTTCATTCTAAAAAACTGCTGCTTGAGTTGCCAGTTTGAGTTTCATTACAAAAAAATGGTAACATAAGTTTAAGTCTTGGGACAGACAGAACTTGCAGCAATTTCTGAAACAGCCCAAACAGATCCCTGCCTTTCTGTTCTATATATTTATGCAAACTAGAATCCTCAGCATTGACGACTATGAGTTCAAAATAGGGAGCCACACAGGAAAACCTTAGCAATGCTCTATACCCCTCCTGCAGATCAAGAATCCAACTAAGATGGGAACTTTTGTGTACAGCACATGCACAAGCCTATCTGTCTCTCAGTACACAAAATTTGCTTTCATCTTTAATAAATGGTAAAATTGCATAAGCAAAAGGTTTTTTTAAAGTGAATTTTTATGTTTGTTATCAATAGATGTTTGCTTGGTACATTTGTTTTATAAACCTATGGACTTGGGGCTGTATAAAAAGTTCTCGGGCAAAAAGGTGTGACGAACAGAAAACCATGGTTTATAAGCTGCCTCAGGGTGCAGCAAATAGGAAAGCACTGTAGAGAAGGGGGCGGGGGGGAAAGAGGATAAGGAGGAGGGGGAGGAAGAGGAAGGAAGGAGGAAGAGGAGACAGGGAGAGGTGAGGAAAGGGAGGAAGAAAAGAAAGGGAAGAGGGAGAAAGAGGGAGAGGAGAGGGAGGAAGCAGAACGAAGGAAGGCTGAAGAGGAGGAGGAAGGGAGAAGGAAGGAAAGAGGAGAAAAGGGCAAGAGCAGAGTGAGGGATGAGGAGGGGGAAGAGGAGGAGGAGATGTAGTCACTATCTTGCTAGTCACCTTCAAAGAATCGTCTCTAAGGGCAAAGGGCGACCAATTCTTCCAAGGTGCTTTCTCTCCCTTAACTCGAACTGAAGACATCTGACCCAGGAGAGACCCTGGGGAACCTGCTTGGAGCTCTGCACCCCTCGCCCGCCCTCCACACTACAGGCTGAGCCTCCTTGGCCATACCCACCAATCACAGGGTACCTGCAGGACCATGGTGGGCGGAGCAACTGCCCACTGTCCACTTCTCTAGACTCTGCAGGATCCCCAAGCCAGGCAAGGGAGCAAGAGAGGCCTTGGCTTCCCCCCAAGGCACCTCATGTGGTCTTGCAGCCACACTGACCGTGCCCTTGGACTGCAGTCCACTCCTAGGGCCTGAGTCCCTCACGGGCCAGGCAGCTGTTAGCAATTGGCCCAGCCCTGGCCCAAACAGGGTGAGTCCACAGGCGGAACCCCGGAGCTGCAGGGCGCGTGAGGACAGGCGCTCCCGGCTGGGGGACAGGCACTGCCCTTCCCGGTGGGGAGAGGGGGGGGGGCCGAAGACACAAAGGTCTCCACTCTGCTCCCACTGCTGAAGAGCCACGGAGGAGGTCCTCGGGCGGGCGTTCTCTGACAGCATTAAAACCCTGGGCAGCCCCCGGACAGGTGACAGGCCCCTAAAGACCGCCCCCAGTCAGAGGAGATGGGGAATAGTGGTGGTGAGAGCCTGGCTGGGTGGGAAGGTGAGCCAGGGGCCCCTCTAACCCTCCAGTAAGGACAGCCCCGAGGGCTGGACAGCACCTCCTGCTGGCGGGACGCGAGATGGCAGCTTCCATTCCCAGCACCAGGTGACCATGGCCCATCCTGGTGGGCACCTTCTCTGTGTCCACCGTCACCCCAGCCAGGATCTGGTCCCCTTCCCTTGCCATCCATGACCCTCAGGAACCCCCATCTCCTTTAAGTCCGAGGCCAGACCTGGAATCCTGTGTCTGCCTCAGACTCTGTCTATCTGTCCCTTCTTGGGGGCCAAGTCTTATTTGCAGCGACCCTCGCACACCTGGACGGAGATCAACTTCTACAACAACTTCCAGGGGTCAGACACGGGGAAAGGCTGGACGGCTCCCGGGGATGGACCCTCGTTACGGGAGCGGCCCCTGAGCTCCTGTGATGTGGATGGCTGCTGCTGAGTCGGGGTGCCCCGCTGAGTCGGGGCGGCCCTGCAGCTATCTCCAGCAGCTTCCTTCTGTCTTCCGCACTTCACAGAATCCACGATGCTGCCCCCGCCCTCCGTCAGCCACCAGCGGAGCTACAATATCAGCCATTACATCGCAGGAACTATGGCAACAGCAGCCATTATCCCCGCAGCAACCTGCTCCCAGGGGATGCGACCCTCCCTCGCTCCTGATGCCCACACGGGAGTCCCACTAACGCTGGTCTCAAAGTCTCTGGGGCCACAGGCAGCCGCCCTCCAGGCAGACTGTGTACCTCCCCTCTGACGTCCAGAAAATCGGAGGATCACAGGGCGAAGTAGCATTCTTGAGGCCCACAGCAGCAAGCCACACGTGTTCTCCTGCTCACTCTGCCCGGTACCCTTAACTGGTCACCAGTACAGCACTGAAAGAAGAGGGTCACGGGGGAAGGGGCTTCTCAGAAGCACGGGCTCCACACTAGGCTCTGAGATCCCACATCAGCAGAGCGAGGACCTGGGGCCACTGAGGCTGGTGCCTGTGTGGGGTCCCAGGTTCCACCGGCTGAGCCGCCTCAAGACCGTCCTCAAAAGAGGCAAACCTGACCACTGACCCGCTCTGCCCCCTTCAATCCCAGAGAACACCGGGCGCGGTCGGGGCTCTGAGCAAAGGCCAGCATTTGCACTCGGCTCTCTGGGAACCAGCCCTCTGCAAAGCCAGCCAAGTGCAACTTCCCTGATTCGGGGCGCAGCACGTGCAGGCTGGGGACACCAGGCGACCCTGCAGACCCCACCCTGGCCATCTGCTGGGCAGAGCCGGGCCACATGGCCTGTGTCTACGCTCCGCCCAGCGGCAGCCTGAGGCCCCGGCGCACGAGAACAGCAAGGAGCAGGACATGGGTTCCCTACTCTGGACAAGGTCCGTGGGGTGCTCCTGAGGGACACTCAGGCCCTTCTCAATAGAGGCTGAGAGGTCTCCTCCGTCTCAGGATCACCCACTTGGGCTTGCTAAGCTGACAGAAGAGGCTACAATGTGCACCATCCACCCATCCCCCAGGGTCCCCCAGCGCCTTAAGCCCCGGGCGGCTCAGCTCCGAGCTGTGCCTACTGTGTGTGTGCCCCGCAGAGGTACCCTGACGCACACATCACACCGATGGCAGCTGCTGCAGACTCAGTGTAATTGACACAGGAAGGGCCCTGTGCCTGCGGCTTGCCTCAGACGCAGGTAACATTTTATGCCCACCCTGCAGATGGGGAAACTGAGGCACAGGGAGGCACTGGTGGGTCCCAGCACACAGGAAAGGATGAGCTGCAGGGACCTCACCACCCGCATTGGGAGCTGAGTGTCCCAGGGCGTGGGAATCAGCTGCCCTCTGCCCTTCCGCCCCCCGGCTGGGGCCTTGGGGCACTGACCGGCCGTAAGCTCCGCCTCAGAGTCTCTCCAGCCATCGCTCTGCCACACAGATGCATCCATCGCCCGAGGGAAAGCGCAGTCTCAAGGCCACACAGGGCCCGCTCTCCTGAAGCAGCCAGTCCTGAAGACCCCAAGAGGGGGGAGACCTTCTGGAGCGAGCCAGACCCAGAGCTCTGCCTAGGAGCCTGTCTTCTAGGGACACGTGCCCAGATGGTACTGGGAAAAGCAGGTGGAGTCAGCAACCTGATCCAAAATCATGGCATGGGGTAGAGGGGCGGCGTGGGCAGGCAGCTGGGTACAGTAAAGTTAACCATAGGGACACCGAAGCCCCACAGAAAACGGGGAGTGGGGCTTGCTGGGCTACGTCAGATGTCCCCTCTACCACCCTCAGCACTATCAGCCAAGCCGGGGATCTATTCTTTCAAGCCTTGTGCCCAGCCCAGTTTGTGCTGCCAACTCGGCACAGCAACTTAGCAGGGGATGGGAGTCTTCTCTTTGGAAAAAAAAAAAAAAAACAACCCTGGATACCCCACAGGCAGAGAGGGGCAGCATTCCGGTACCTTCCTTTGGTGGGGGAGACCACATAAAGAAGAAGTGGGTGGGCCATCCCCAGCCTCCGGGACCCCCGACCCCCATCCTCAGCCAAGGCTCTGAACCCAAGGCCCTGGAGTCAAGGTGCTGACCCCAGAGACTTCAACGTGTGCCCCATGGTCTGCGAATCTGCCAGGAAAGATTTCCCATCCGGGACAGCAGACACTTTAAGAGTGGGGTAACTTCGGGAATCATCCTGGATTTTTCACCTCCTTATTCCTTTGCTCTGGGATCCCCCAGGCTCCACCATCCAGGGCTGGAATTACAGACCGCCGGTACAGCCACCCAGCATTTGTATGTCGGATCTGAACTCAGATCTTTTTGTTTGTGAAGCTAAGGCTTTAGACTTGAACCCTTGCGCCATCTCCCCAGGCCCTGGGCTGAACTTTCTGAGCTCGCCAACCTTTACTGAAAGCTGGAATCTGAAGAACACCAGGACCAACGGCTCAGAGGACAAGGTGTCCAGAGCCCTGTTCCCTGCCCACAGGATGTGCTGCCATCCAAGAGAAGTGGACTCTCTCTCCCTCCTCCCTTCCATGCAGCTCTGGGGAGACGGAGGGGACATCTGCAGGCCCCTCGGGAGGGTCGCCTTCTCCCTCCTCTCCTGCACACAAGCTGGCAGAAGCTCCAACGCCCCCCCCCCCCAGTTTCTAGATGGTCCCCACGGAAAACGAAAAGGAAGAAGCAACCAAAGAAATGTAACGGGGGCTTCAGATACGTCCCGCCCTGGGAAAGCCATGAGGGTCTGAGAAAACCTCTCAGGACCCTTCAACGCAGACTTGTACCCCAGGACTCTTGCAACATGGACTAGTGTCCCAAGGCAAGACTGAGCTAAAAATACCCACCCTGTGTCCACCCAAGGCAACTGCCAGGTCCCCCACACAGGGGTCCACCTGTTCTGTGTGCCACCCCCCCCAACAGGAGCAGTGGGGTGTGCCAGATGGACACACTGCTGACCCTCTGTCCTCCCAGAGGAGGAGCCTCTGGCGCCTCGCCATGCACCAGAAAGGAAGGAGAACAGCCGCGGGGTCCCACACGATGAACTAGTGGAGGGACCCAGGCTGTCTCCTACAAGCAAGGGCTGACGGGACTGCTGGCCACGCCCACCAACTCTGGCCTAGAGCGCAGGGCAGAGGCCACGCCCCTGCGCGGATGGCTGTAATTGAGGAGCTCGGAGTGGGAGGACAGTCTCCACGCGGCCTGCCACAGTGGAACCCTCACATGCCCCTCTGGGATCCCCCCCTCAGTGCCGCCAAGGACCACAGGTCTCACCCAACAGTAGGGTCCAGGGTGAGTATTAAGCCAGAAAAGGGCACAGGGGAGGGGCCCATGCCCAACCCAGCAAGGGGCAGATGGGAGAAAGAGGGCGTCAGGACAGTGGGCCAGCGTGGGAAACAGACTGGTCTCTGGTTGGACAGTGTTCCACTGCGCGGGCAAGTGCCTCCTTCTGATTGGCCAGGACCTCACTGGTAGGTATTCTCCAGCTGGTCCGTGGCACAGTGTGTTTTTTATTTATTTTTATCCTTCTAATTTTATAAGCATATTGAGTACTTATCCTTGCTTCCCTCATCCCTCCTTCCTCCCAGCCCCCTCCCTTCCCATCTCCTGCCTGTCTGTGGACTCCAGGGTTCCCTCTGCCTTGTCTGCTCCTGTGGGGGTTCAGGCCTCATACCAAGTTGCTTCTCTCAGGCCGCCCCACTGATAGGGGTGTTTCCCTCCACTCATCCAGCCCTAGTCCCCAAGGTTTCCACAGTGTGTTCTCTCTTGAGCTCCTCAATCGTCTATGGGGCGTGTCGGTGTGTCAGTCATTATGCAGGTCTGGTAAGGACAAGTCTCACTGCAGCGAGTTCCCGGATGCAGCAGTCAGCCTTGATGTCTTGTCCAACGGTGAACTTTCCCATCTTTAGATTCTTACAGTCTCACCATCCCCTCTTCTGCAAGGCTCCCAAGGCCTTGGGATGGGGAGAGATTAGGTCGGCCTGACTGGATGCGCCCCGCCGGTCGCAGTCCTCTGCAGTACGCTTGCTGCTGCCGTCCACCTCACGGCTCTTCTGCAGCCCTCGGCTGCATCCTGTCAGGGTGTTGAGATTCTCTATGTCTGTTGTAGAAGATTTCTAGGGAGAGTGTTAAATGTTCTTCAAACCTATGGGTATAAGAGCTATTTTCAGAGCAGTTTGGTGTACTGTCTTCCTACCTATAAGTTCATTGGCTGTTTTTCCCTATTGATCTATTTCTTCCCTTTTTTAGGTTCTTGTTCTAGTTCACAGTAACAGGGATGTGTTCCATTCTGACAAGCGGATCTTGAGTTTAAGCAGAAAGCTGTTGTCTCCTTGATACCATGTCACAGTGTTTGCTGAGGATTTGTCTTTCTTACACTGAACTCTTGATAAAATCACTTGTTTGGTATCTTATCGCACACAGAATACAATCACACAAACATGCATAGACATGCACATGCATGCACACATATGCAAACATATTGCACGCCAACACACGTACATCCAAGACACACATACATGTATGTATGTACTCACGCAGTATCACAAATGCCATCAAACACCATTGCTGCTGAGGCCACTGTCCCCACTGTGGGCCTGGGCTGCCCCTTTCACTCCACAGACAGACAGACCCACCTGCTCCACTGTCCAATTGAATTGGTCACCTATTCCATGGGGAGGTCACTGATTTCCCAAGACAAGATGACAGTCTCAGTGTGTAAATCAACCCACACACACACACACACACACACAGATGTGCGCGTGCACACACACATACACGCATGCCCCCATACACACGTGCACACACATACATGCACACATATTCACATATACGCATGCTCACATATACATACATGCATACCTATACACACAGCACATACACATGCACACACACATTGGCGTCATAACCTCTACTGCTCGCACTGGCAGGAAAGGAAAGGACGGAAGACTGGGTTTCCCCACAAGAACTGAGATCTAACTCGGAAAGCAAAGGGACCCTACGTCGTGGCCCGAAGCACCTCGCACCAGCCTCAGAGCTCTGGACTACTACATTCTGTGGAAAGTGGGTCAGCCGTGGTTCCTGAGTCACCGGGCCTGAGTCACCAACAGATGATGACATTTGCCGCAGTGAGGGGTTACCACTGAGGCTGGGAATCTTCCAGAAAAAACAACTGTGCTGATAGGAAGCTGAGGGGCCGGCGGCTCAGACTACTCACCATGGGGATCGCTGAGGGCCCCCACAGCCTGTCCTGGGCATGTGTCACTCCAGGTCTTTGTTCCCCATCATCTCCCCCCGGGGGGGGACCCAGGACCAGGGCTTTAGAAGCAAAGCCAGAGGTCTGCAGAGGGACGGCGTGTGGCCATGCTTACCTGCAGACCCCAGATCCCCCTCACGTGACCAGGTAACCATGCTGCGCGAGGACAGGCCCCCAAAGCTGGGCTCGGGACCTGGGGAGAGAAGGACTGGAGTTCCCAGCAGGCACTACTCCCCACGCTGACCCCTCCCAAGACGGCAGGGGCAGGTGCCTCACGTCGTCTGGGAGCACCATGGGCATCGGTGACACCATGCGCATTGGAGTCAGGAGAGGCATCAGCTTTGGGGTCCCCAAAGGGTTGTGCCAGCCACTGTGGGGCCCGCTCTCCTTTGTGCATCTTGCTTGTCAATTTCACAAGAATCTACTGCAGCTCATCATCATCGCCAGCTTCCAGATGGAGAAACTGAGGCAAGGCTCATTAAGTACACAGTTGGCAGGGCCTGGAGCCAGGCTGGGCACCTGTGACTATCCTGCCATGGCTGCGGTGGCACATGTGAGAGGGGACCCGGCAGACTCCACCCTCGGCCTCTCGGAACATCCGAGAGATAGACCAGAAATGCTGAGCCAACGTCTGGCCCAGGGTTGGCACACATGGGTCAATTACAGAGGAGAATCTGTCAGAAAGGGCAGAAGTGTGTTATGACTGTGGGCCAGTCCATCCTGCCAGGATCCAGGCCTGCGGTCACCAGGGTCCACCGGGCCACTCTCGCCTCTTTTACCTCCTGAGTACAGGACGGGCGTGTAAACACATGCACATATATGTACTGCCCCACGCCCACCCATGCACATGCAGCACAGGCTGATGAGGGCCAGGGTGCACACAGACACGCGTGTCCCACACAGACAGGCATGTTACACATGAGCAGGCCCTTAAGGCATGCTTGCACATCCCTGTATGGACTTGTCCAAAGTCTTCACATGATGACCATGTGGCGCCACCTTGAGGTGACAGGGACGCACTTGCCACATGCTGATGGGGGGGCACCTTCACACCTTCCCCAGGTGGAATCCTGCTTTCTCCTCCTGCACATCACCAAGGAGCACGCGCACAAGACAGACCCTGAGCCCCTGTGCTCACGGCAACACCTCCCTGCCCAGCCCCGGTCAGGTCTGACGCTTCCCATTTCAAGAAACAGAGACTTGTCCCAGCACCCGCTAACCCCTAGCCTCGGGGGCCCGTTGACGCTGGCAGGATGCCTCAGACGCACAGCAACCTCCCCCCAGGAATGTCCCCCAAGTCACCACCACAGACGCCACATCCCACTAGCACAGAGGCGAGTTCTACCTCCCATCCTGGTGGTCGAAGTGGCAGAAGGCTTCTGGAATCCCCACCATAGCTCTCTCATTCTCCTGGCCTAGGATCTCCCAAAGGAGCCAGGGGCTGGGGACCCGCCAACCCCATTATGAGGGGCTTTCCAGCCAAGGGAGCAGCCCAAGGGAGCCCCCAGGAGCAGAGATCAGAATGTCCTGCCAAGGAGGCGGAGCAAGAGCAAGATTAAAACCAGGGGCTCTGTAATGAGGAGCAAAGGGGACAGCAGCCGATGCTGACAGCCTTCCCAGGAGCCTCACTGCCCCAGGTGACCCTAGGGTAAAAGGAAACATGGTCACAGGGAGGGGGGTACCAGGGAAGGAAGGAGGGGGGGGCACCAAGGCCGGGTGCAGAGGAAGCCTGGGGTCCGGATGGGTCCTGCTGACTGTGAACAAGTCTGGAATTCCAAAGGATCCTGGAGGTCTGACAACCCCCGGGCCCCTTCAGAAGGTGGTAGAGCACAAAAGGAGAGAGGGAAAGGGAAGAAAGGTAGAGAGACACAGGGCAAAGAAGGGGAGAAGGCAGGAAGGAAGGGTACGGGGATGGAGAGAAGGGGGGAAGGAGGCAGGAAGAGGGGGCACGAGAAACCTAACCACTACCCTGGCCAAATGGAGCACGAATTGTCTCTGGGGATCCCCCACCTGGACTGGACCCCCCAGGTCAGGACTGCAGCCCAAGGCAGGTTAAAAGTCCCAGGGAAAAAGTCAAGAAATCAGAGGGTCCTGGGGTCAGGACCATGCAGGCTGCTCCCTTGGGACTCCCCGCCGCTGAGCTTCTGTCCCCTCCGGTCCATGTGCCCAGAGCCATGGGATGGGGGGCAGGTGGGGACAACCCCATGTTGCTTCCAGGCTCTGTGGGTGCTGCAGCCATGGTGCCCCTCACCGGCACTGTTACAGATGGCGGGGGTCAGATCCTCATGGTCCCTGCTCCACGGAACCACTGTAACCCCATAAGATGACTCAGGGTGGGGTGCAAGGATGGGGAGAGACCTGCGGCTAGAGACAGGGGCGGTCAGAATAAATCAGCTGAGCTCGGCTAAGGGTGTGGCTGTGGGATCATCCAGAAATATCCAAGGGGTGGGGTGGAGGGGCGGGCTCTGGCAGTCCCTGGGGCGACATCATCAGAGGAGAAGCAGTGAGCCCAGCCCCAAGAGGGGCCATTCCCACCGCAGCTGGGTGGTCACAGCCAGACGGGGTCCTGCAGCGGCAGTCTCCAGCCAGGGAAGTACAGCCAGGCCCCCGGCTTCTACAAGGAGCTGCTCCCCCCCCCACACACACCAACTGGACTTTGTAAAGGGAGGGAAGAAGAGAAAAAGGAGGGAAGGAGGGAGAGAGGGAGGGTGTGAGGATATCCATGCGGCCAACTCACTGAGTCACAGAAAATTTAACCATTCGATATCTGTCAAGTCTCACAAAACTTGGCCGGCTCCCCCTGCAAATTATTGCAAAAAGCGGTCACGTGAGCCGAGCCCACCAATGGCACGCTGAGGAGATGACCTCAATTTCCAAATATTGGGGTCACGTTTCATTTCCCATACTTTCCTTCCCCGTTAGGACTTTAAGCAGCTCCGAATGCAATCTGAGTTCCCACTCTTGCACACTTGGCCGAGAAGCAAGCAAGAGAAAGAGCTATGCGCACAGAAAACTCGGGAAACATCTGGCAGACCCCGAGAGGGAGCGGAGAGCAGGCCTTGCCTGCGGTTCCCCACCCCCACCCCCGCCTCGCCAGCATGGCGAGTGGACAGCTACCTCTCTGGCCACGCATTGAGGGTGACTTCAAAATGGGTCCCCCTCCCCCCAAAGACAGCGAGACTAAAGAAGCTTCACTCCCAGAAACAGCTTCTTGGCTCGCTTCTGAGTGTGTTTGGTCCAGAGCAAAATGTCCAATGCTACAGCCACAATCCAAGCAGTCCTGGGCCAGCCCAGCGCCTTTCCTTCCAAGGAGCGAACCCTCCCTTGGTGGGGAAGGGAAATGGGGAGGGGAGCTTGAAGCAGGGAAACGGATGTCCCCAATGCCAGGCAGAACTGAGCAATTGGTCCAAATGGGATGTTCTACCTGTCACTGGAGTTAACGAGAGGATTCCCCCAAAGGATTCCCTTGAAGGATTCCCCCGAAGGATTCCTTTCTGAGGCTCCAGGGAAACCCCACTGAAGGAGCCGGATAGGGCCAATCCTTGAGGAGCAGTAAGATCCCCTGCTTAGATCTTCCATCTCCTCTACATGTTTGGGGGGGGTCTCCATCTCCAGCTTACACTGACCCTTCAAACACCCACGCCAGTTGGTCAGAGTGGTGAAGGAATGGGCAACTGCCCACGCCCTCTCTGGGCACTGAGCCAGGCTCCCCAGGATCTCAGCCACCCCCATACCTCTACCACCCCCATCTTTCCACTCCTGCTCACCCACTGGACCCCAACTATGCGGGGAAATGCTAACCTCAGACTCTCCAGGTGAGAAGAGCCTACTTGCTGGCCCAGGGCTGGCCAGTCCCTCTGCCCCCTGCACCCACGGCCCGTCCTGATGCCCACGGCCCGTCCTGATGCCCACCGTTCTTCTTGACCTCATGCCAGCAATCCACATCCTCTGCCCAGGATGAGAGCCAGGGATGTGAGTTTGGGACTCTGGGAGCCTCATCCCACAGCTAACCACCAGGGTGCTCTCAGCAGCGCTCCGCCTGGACCGGAGCCAGGAAGCCCATCAGGGCAGCGACAGTGCGTGGCCCTGCATCCTCCCACGGGAGCAACGCTGGGCTCCTGGGAAGGGTTCATCCCGACAGGAGGACCCCCCACATCTCCCTTCACCTAAGCTCCGGGACCAGACTCCAACCAAGGCTCTTTCCTGGCCTTGCTACAGGCGTCCATCTTTGGACGCAAGCCTCCCCGTGTCAGGCAGTTTGGGGGTCAGATTAGGAGCAGAGCCTGCCTATCACCGCAGAGAGCTCCCCCGTACTCCCTGTTCACTTGGCCAGGACTACAGGAACCCCTATCTCTTGGGAAAGCAGAGGGTCAGCCCATCCTGGCCAAAGTGTGTACAGAGGAAGTCCAATAGTGGGGATTCAAATATCTGGGATCCCCTCCACCCCCAAGGAGTCTGAAGCACTGATGGCCGTGACTCTAGGGGGCGGCCCTGCCCGGCTTTCCGCAAGAACTTTCTGCTGTTAGGCTGCGTGGGCTGCAGCGAGACGCCTATGGTGTGGGACAGGGAATTCGAGGTTTCAGGCACGCGTAGGACCACGTTGAGGCGAGGTTAGCTGACGCGACGGCCCCACCCTGTCCGCTGGTTGGGGAGGGGGCGACGCGCCCGTGAGGATCAAGTTGGTCTCCCTCTCCAGGGCCCCCAACGAATGGCATTCGTTGTCTTGGCCAGTGCATTCCATAGGCCCAGGGGGAAAGTTCTGCAAGACCGGCGGGGATGACAGCGGCGCCCGGGTCCTGCAGCCCCCCGCAACCCAGCCCCCGAGCCCCGAGCGCTCTTACCTGCGCGGCTCAAAGGCGGCGCCCACAGCAGCAGCAGCAACAGCAGCAGCAGCAGGGGCGGCGGGGACAGCAGCTGGGCGCCGTGGCGGAGCGGGCTGCGCGCTTTCCAGCGGGTGTGGACGTCCATGCCGGCAGGGCGCGGGCCGGGGCGCAGGGGGCGCGCGGGATGCACGGGGACGCGCGGGATGCACGGGGGCGTGGGTGACGGCCCGGGGGGCGCACGCAGCGGGGACCGCACAACTTCAGGGAGTCATAGGAAGCTCGGCGCCTGCCCGATCTCCTTCGCGGCGGCGGCTCTCCTGGAAGGGGCGGCCGGCGCGCTCGCCCACGGCGGGAGGGTCCACTGTGGCCCGCGGGGTGGCCGGGACCCCGCTCGCTGGCTGCTCGCGCGCGCCCTGTCCTTCTCCTCCCCCGAGTCCTGCTGGCCTCCTCCTCGCCGCCGCCGCCCCGCGACCCGCTCCCCGTGGGCGCTCCGCTGGAGTGAGGTGCTGAGCCAGCCGCGGGGACGGGGAGTGCGGACCTCGCCTTGGGCGCCCTGCACTTTTTCCCCCTTTCGCTCCCTCCCTCTGTCCTGGCAGACACCGCGGAGGCTGTCGATCCCCAACGCCCGCAGCAAATCAGAGCCCGGCGCCGGGCTCCGCGAGGCCGGCCCCCGCCTCCCACTGGGCGCCGCGGGCCAAGGGGTGGGAACAGCGGGCGAGTCCAGGCGAGGAAGGGGCTGGCCCTGGGGCGGGAGCGGACGTGGGACGGGGGCGGCGCCCCTGTTCTTTCTCGCTGCGCGGGGCGGCGGCCTCGGTACTGGGGGGCCCACCCTGATTCCCCACTCTTCCCACTCCAGGTGCTCCCACCTGGCTGGACTCCAAGAACCAGTGCCGAGGGGCCCCGAAGTTTGATCACTTTAGGTTTAAAAAAAAAAAAAGTTGCAGCTACCACGCCTGACTTTCTCTTTAAGGAGTTCGGAGCTCCCCTTCTGGGCGGAGACTGAACTGCCAATTCTGCCAGATGGGGCTCCCGAGTCTGTGACAGACACGTCAACCTAGAGAAGGGACCCTCCTCCCACCTCTTCTCAGCTAGATTGGCAAGGGTGCCCACTTCGGGCTCAACTTTCCAAGAGGGCCCCAAGTGGACATGGGACATCTGGGTAACTAATCAGCAAGGTTTGGCCTCACCCCCCTCCCCAGTCGCAGACACACAAATCCAGCTGCTTCTGGTGGCCCTACCACAAGTAGGGAGAGGGAAACCAAAGGAAAAGTCTGCTTGCCTCCCGCAGCTGGGGAGGGGAGCGCAGCTCCGAGGTCTCCCTCTGCAGGAGTCCCATAGTTGGGGGGAGGCCAGAGGCTCTCCCAGACTTCTTCAGGCCCAGGAGGCCCTGTGGAAGCCTGACTCACCACTAACGGCCCTGCCCCGCTTGCTCCAAGAAAGAAAGTGAATTAAGAAAGCTTTTCAGTCTTGTTCTTCGCAGCCTTTGACCGCACTGCATCCTGCTTGGGACTTCCCTCTGCGAAATTCCTGGGGTCCTGTGAAATTCCCCAATGCCCTCAATTCCCAAAGTCAGGGGCAGTCAGTGGTCAGTACTGACTTAAGGTTTAGCTTTGTATCTCCCTATGTAGCACACAGAAGGGTGCGCAGTGGAGAGTGGGAGGGGCTGGGATGGAGCTCAGTGGGACCCGGCTTCTCTGTCGATGCTCTACCCAGCATGGGACGGAGGGAAGGGAGGGAGGGAAGGGAGGAAGGAAAGGAGGAGAGAGACAGAGAGAGAGAGAGAGAGAGAGAAAGAAAGAGAGAGAGAGAGAGCATCCAGACTGAGTAGCGCCTGAGATTCAGTGAGCAAAACAAGGTTTTGGGGCTGGGTTTTATGTTCTTCAGCTATAGGAGTCTTTACAACATATGTAAATCATATATGTGATTAGAGGATAATTGTATGTCCTTATGTGAGTGACAGCTGCATGCGTGTGTATACTCTCAGTTGTGTACATGTATGTGCTTTTAGTTGCATGCACTGTGTACTATTAGTTGTGTATCTATGTCCTGTCAATCATGTGTGTGCATGTGCGTATTGCATGTACCCATGTACATGTGTGCGTGTCCACGGTCCTCCAGTGACGCTTTCATCCCCCACTTGGGGAAGGCCAGTTTCTTGTGGACAGGGACACTAACCGATTCACAACCCGGTTATCAGCCTGTAGGGCGGGTTTTCCAGCTCCGACTGGGAACACCTCGATTTTTCCCTCCAAGAGCACATGGGGCTTCTCGTCTGACAGTTTGGACGCTGGTCCCTGAGGAGCTGATGTCAAGTGGCCGCCCCGGGGTCTCAAGGTGCAGCAGGACCTCAAGGAGCTGCAGCCGGCCCAGCCCTGAGGCTCACAGGACAGAAGCATGTTCTCTTCTCGCAAAAGCAAGCCATGGAGCAGTGCCTGGGTCAGGCTGACAGTGGCGGCTTCTAATCAGGTTCAAGCCTGGAAGGAGGTGCCTGTCCCACCAGAAAACCAGGGAGGTCCCAGATGGCACCACCTGCCCTGCCAGTGCAGGACGGTGGGAGAATGGTCACAAGGACACGGAGCACTTCAATGGCGACACGGGAATCTCATCCTCTATGACGACCTTCACCATCTTACCGGAGGTCCCCTCTGCCCCAAACCTGCAGCAGGCCCGTGTAAGGACAAGCATCATTCCTCCTGCCTACAGATAAGGAAACTGCAGGTCCGAGAGGTGAAGGGCTTTCCCAGAGCGCCAGCTCATTGGTTCACCATGACCGTGTAGAGAGCCGGGTCCCCAGGGCTATACCTTGTGGCATCCAGACCCAAGCTGGCCGACCCACCCAGACATAGATAGCTATGGCCTGCAGAGACCTACTGCCCACCAGTGAGCGCCCGCTGCCTCCTTACGATGGCTCATCTGTGGAAATATTTACCGTCCATGTTCTGTTTGCCTGCCCAGCTCCAGGCTGCAGGAATCCAGCTGCTGCTGGGTCCCCTCCCCAGGCCCACAGTGTGACACCATGGCCCGGGCTTATGGGGGCTGGCTCCGTGTCTGCTCCCTGCGGATCCCCCTTCCATCCAGCCTGGCCCTGGGTCTCTGCACGTGGCACCCCATCATGGGAGGCCTGCCCATGCCCCAGCCGACCCTGCCTGCCACTGCCCTCTGTGTGCTTTGTGCTGCCCCCAGCAGTGGGCACGGCGGCCGGCACACCGCGCCTTCCTCCTCCTCCCTGGCCATTGCACTTCCTCCCTTGGAATGTATTTAAGAGGTGCAGAGGCCCCGTGGCAGCACCCAAGGCTGCCCTCTTGCTATCGATGTTTTCTTGACCTGCCCGCGGTCCGCTCCAGCCTCCCGGTGCCATTGCCTGGCAGAGCAACAGCGTCCCCGCAGGCAGAGTGCCCAGTCTGCAGAGCAGCGTGGGCGGCCCATCTTTATGCCCACCATGGGTCGGACTCTGCTGGCCCTCAAGAGGTCACGCACTCGAGGCAGGTACAGCGAGTCGTGGCCCCGTGCTGCGACTGGAGTTGCCCATACCAGCAGGATGGTCTTCAGCTGGCAAGTAGCACCAGGCCAGTGCCAGACTCTCACAGACGCTTAGCTCAAGGCCTTGAGCACATGGGTTTCCACCACGATGGGTCTGTGGCCTGTGAGCCGGGGGGCAGTGCAGCCAACCGGGCATCCTATAAGCTCCCAGGAGGAGGAGGAGGGAGATTTTGGCCCAGAGGGCCAGGACAGCCCTGGATGTGTCTCGCTGTGTGCAGCCGCGCCCTGCCGCAGGCTGTTTCCATGTTCTGTCCACCAGGCTGGCTTCGCTAACCTGGATCTGATGTCCCTTCCCCTCAGGTGCCAAGCTGGCCTTGCGAAATAATGAGCTTTCCAGACGAAGCGGCCCGGGAGACACCAGACTGACTTTGGATGAGAAGAGAGGGTTTACAGTGAATCAGGCGACGGCGGGCTGATATGCAAGTTCCAGACGGCGGCTGGCGCGGCTCCTTCTCCGGCAGAGGGTTTCGGAGACAGGAGCTGACACGGAGGCCCAGGGAAACATTTTTGTCGTCTAAGAACTGTTTGCATAGGTAGATCGCAGTGGGCTGTTCCCAGGATCGACGAGGTCATCCGCTTCAAACGGCATTCTTGGGCCCGGGATAATAAGGCTGCACAGGGTCTCATGTCTTCTGAGCTTCCCCCCTCTCCCCCGTGATGTGGCACAAAGGACAGAGGCAGCCCTGGATCCCGGAGCAAGTGACCTTAAACCTGAAGACCGTCACTCGCCCCGCACAGGAGAAAGGGACAGGCCCGCCCTTCTCAGCGGCCGGGAGATTTGTCTGTGAGGACCAGGATATGGGAGACTCAGAAGTGGCACACGGAGGCCCTACCTTCTTCATCCCCCTTCCGGCACCCTCACCATCCTCAGTGGGCAAACAACCCCATTAGAGATGGAGGCTCCGGCTTCCTGGGAGCAGGGAGCCCTCCTGCTGACTCGCTGCCCGCGGGCCTCTCAGGGATACTACAAACAGAGATGGCACTGGTAGGCACGACTTCTAGGGGGCCCCCAAGACTTCCTGGACACCCCAAAAGACAACGACTCCCTCATATGGAGGAATCGCTCAGATTCCTCTGCAGAGCCCAGAGACCAGCGTCCCTTTGCTGGGTGGCTGGCTGCTGAGGGGTCGCAACTGCTGAGGGGCCGCAGCTGCTGAGGGGCCGACGAGACCTGATCTGTTGCGGTGAGACCCTCCCAGCCCCCAGCAGCTGCAGCCAACACCGGATGCTGACTCTGAAGGGACCCCGGTCCCCAGACCCCACAAGGTGAGTCTGCCGCCACCATAACCTTGTAGAACGGAGACCCGTGCCTACCAACCTCGATCCAGAACGTTCCCCAGGAAGTCCCGACTGCACACAGCCTCGGAGACTTACATCGACACTTCCCTTCCAGACACTTCTGCCCGCAGAGGGGCAGGAGCTGGGCTCCCGGCTCCTAGCTGGCAGGCGCTGTGGTGGAGCAGGGAGACCCCCAGGAGATAACATTGAAGCTCAGACCAAAAGGACACAGGGGAACTGGGCTTAGTGTGGCGCATGGCCTCTAGGGATGCCAGCCCCTCGGGCGCCAGAGCTGTGCGCTGCCAACTCCCAGAAAGAACACAGGAACCCAGGCCCAGGAGGGCATCGGGGGACCCGAGGGGCTGAGTCTGGGGCTGGGCAGAGGTGCAGCAAGCGTCTGCTAATCCAGCCAGCCCAAGCAGGCAGAGCGTTCGGACTCAAGAGAAAGGAGATGAGTATAGAGGGTCCCCAGACAGTTTTGTCAGACCTGAATTCTAGAAACATCTCGAGCTCCCATGAATGCAGAGTGGGTTCCAGGGGCAAAAGCAGCTCTGGGTAGAATCAGAGACATTTCTAGAAAAAAGGGACTTGAACTGAAGAAAGGGGGGATCAAAGATGGGGCATTGGTCAGGGACTCAGGGTCCCCCCACATGAGGCCACAGACATGGACACTAGAGTTCCAGGTATCCGGATGGGTCTCACTGCCGGGGAGCAGAACAAGTCTCAGCATCCTGCCCCAGATACCCCGCCTCCCACCAGCACCTCCTGATCATCCCTAGCATGAGGCTCCAATCACCTGGCCCCAACACTGCTGCACTCTGTGGGGGAGTCAAAGACTCTGCCCCATTTCAAAGATGGCAAAACTGAGGCTTTCAGGAGCCCAATGGTCTGGGGGCAACACAGCCATGGATCGGGCCAGTCTGCGTCCTTCCTTCCCAGTACCCCCTGTCCCTAGGCGCGTCCTGAGCGAGCCTCTCAGAAACTCCCAGGCCCGGGGCTCCTTCTGAGCAGGAGCCAGGAGGGTCATGGATTCCTGGTCCCGCCCATCTATCCAACGACTGACCCTCATGTTGGGTCATGCTGGTAATACTGGGATTTGGAGCTGGGTCTTCTTCCTCGCCCCCACCATCCCACCCGTGACCTCTCCTGGGCCTGAGGCGTGACCACGGGCACATCTTACTGGCTTCTGGATTCCTCGGCAGGCTGAAGTATAAACAGGTGCTGCTTAATGCAGAAGCCCATGGCAGTGAAAGCAGGGGACAGTCTCCCCCTGAGCAGAGGGGGCCTGGCCAGGAGGTACCCAGGGAGGGCACGCTGCCGCCAGCCAGCGGCGAGCTCTGCTTTCGGAATTCTAGGTGTGTGGGCACATTGACCCATCTTGGGCCAGCATCAGAACACACCAGGAGCTTCAAAAAGCAAAACCTCTGCTCTGCAACTTAGAGACCGGTTAGTGAATGGCTGACACCTAGGAGGCAGACCCCCAAAGCCCACCTGAGAGGGATTCTCTCTAGATTAAGGCTGGCCTGCAGACATGCCAACGAGGAATTGTCTCAATGGGATTCGTCGATGTGGGAGGATTCAGCTAAAAGGAGTGATGTTCCTCCCACATCCGGGGTCCTAGGGGGGAGAGAACAGTAAAGGCAAGGTGAGTGCAGACACACATTCCTTCCCTCTGTTTCTGGGCTGCAAATGTGCCGAGCAGGCCCTTCCAGAATCTTCCACTGAGAATTCCCCAGTTAACCCTTTCCCTTCGCATCTGCTTCTCAGCCGGGGACCTTGTCACAACAGACAGGAAACTGGGCCACGCGCCCTCCGAAGGCCAGGGGGGACCCCCTCGACCTCCTCAGCTCCGGGTGGCACCTTAGCCTCCTGTGCCTGCTCTGTCGTCTCCCTCCGTCTCTCTTGGAAGGGCGTGTGTGATGGACAGCGGCGGTTCACCATGGCCCCTCCGCCCGTCTTCAGGTCCTTCACTGAATCGTATCTTCCTGACTCATCCTCAACTGAAGCCACGTTCACGGTTCAGGGACGGAGGGTGCAGACGGAGAGTTAGGGGCCTCTTGACCCTCTGTCATCCTGGACACAGTGGGAGACACCTTGTGCCCCCCACTTCCCAGGCCAAGAAGTGCAGCGGGTGCCAGAGCAGACGCTACTGTCTCCTACACCCCAAGTCTGTTCAGGGCTCAGAGGGCTCCGCTGGCGTGGGGACAGGCGGCAGGGCCAAGCGCAGTGTGTGATGGTGGCGTCTGCCAAACTCCATCTGGGACTGTTGGTTTTTCCAGAAGGCTCTAGCTTTATTTGTTTTCATTTTGAGTATTTAAACCAATGTTTTTCATGGAAATGTCTCCCAGTTTGGATTTTCTTCCATAAGAGGAAGTGGAGAAAGGAATATGGACTTTAAAACCAGACTCCCCAAACAGAGTCTCACCCAGAAGTTGAATTCACTCGCTCCTTAAAGTCATTAAGCGTGGTTCACTGGAAAGACTTGAGAAGAGGATGCAGGGGAGAAAGGGGGCAGTGAGAAGAAGAGGAGGAGGAAGAGGAGAAAGAGGAAAAGGAAGAGGAAGGGAAAGAAGGAAAGGAGGTAGAGGGAGATGAAAAGGAAGAGTAAGAAAAGGAAAAGGAGGAAGAAGAGGAGGAGGAGGAAGAGACTGGTAAGAATCCAACACAGGCTCCCTACCTCCCTAATCAATCTGTGTGTGTATATACATTCATGTTTTATGTGTGCCCAGGGGTGTGTGTGTGTGTGTGTGTGTGTGTGTGTGTGTGTGTGTGTATACGTAGAGGGCAGAGGTAACTCTCAGGTTGTTATTTTTTAGACACAATCTCTTGGCAGGATTTAGGTCTTGCTGATAGACCAGACCTGCTGGCCAACAAGTCCCAGAATCCCCCCGTGTCTGCCACCTCGATGCCCAGCTGTGGGATTACATGCACACCCCGCAGCAGTCGGCCTTGGGAGGAAGACCCCAGGTTGGCGAGGACACTTGGTCGTGACTGTCCTATGACCATCTCTCCTACCATGAGCACAGTTAGGCTCCGACACTGGCCTTATTTGGAAATGGTTACTGCAGAGATAAGCAGAGCCCCCCATGGTCAGATCAGCCTGGACAACCCAGGAGGCTGAGAACAGGTCCCCTTGTAGGAGAGGCGCAGAGGAGCGGGGAGGTCGTCTGAAGACAAAGCAGAGCCCCAAAGGTCCCCAGGAGCTGGAGAAGTCAGAGGGGTCTCCCTAGAGGGAGCTATCCCCCCCCCACACACACCTGCAGTTTGAGACCCTTGGGAGAAGAGCCTGGTCTTACCTCGGACCCCATTCATGCTGTCTTGTCAATGTCACCATAGATCCGAGACCTCCATCTGAGTACATGTTCCCATCCCCCACCTTGGCTCAGAAGCTCAAGAGTTACCAGCTGTAGACATCATCTGGATGCCCAGCCCGGCGGAGGGTGGTGACGGATGTGCATCCCACTGGCCACCCACCCGTGCCCTCTTTTCCCCCAGAAGGAACTGCTGACTTGGCCCGTTTGCTCCCGGGCACCGTCCTCCCAGGTACCTGGCACTGTGAGCTGACCACCCATTGGTAGCTTCTTGGGCTCAAAATACGCTGGCTCTGCAGCCCGGGCTTCTCCACGACATCCATTCCGCATTCCTGTCCCACCTCTGGGTTAGGAAAATCCAAACCGCGCGCCAAGGAAAATGTACCAGAATGTCGGGCAGTACGTTAATGAGACCCTGGGCTTGGGCATCTCCGCCTGCTGCCCCCTGGGGAGGCCCCTCCCACTTACCAGGGCACCCGTCCAAAGTCCACCCCCAGTGAGGAACCCCCCCCATCCTTTGAAGCCCATGGACCTGTGCCAGTTTGGAGCGTGGGGCTCCAGCTCTTCACAGGAGAATAAAAGCAGCCGGCGATGGGGCAGGCTGGCATCCATGCGGCTCTCTTGATCCTTGTCAACAAGGAGGTGGGTTTTAATGAGAGCCGGCAGATCCTGGCTGGAGACTTTCCACTCCTGCAGGTCTCAACAGCAGCAGCCTGGCGTCCCACCCCAGGTGGGCAGCTGCGGAGTCCGCAGACCTCAGCAGGCGGAGGGAAGGAGCAGAGAAGGGCCTTCAGGGTGCGCCGCCCCCCACACCAAGCTGTTCCCTTCAGTCTTTGGTCCAGGTGCGGGCTTCTTCCCTGTCTTGAGGGAAGGGGACCAGGGAACAGAGAGACATGGGACACACACAGGTACTCAATCTCGCAGTTCCGAAGGACCAGAGGGTAGACCCCAGCTAGAGAGATGCTTAGATAGGTGCCAGGAACATTCCCAGAGAGCCCCGTCCCTCGGTCCTGGAGACCAGGACCCTCTCCTTGACCCCTGAGGCCCTAATCTGACCCCGCCTGCCTGTCAGCCAAGGACCTCCCCTTTTCCAGCTCTGAGGAGCCAATGGCAAGCTGGAGCCAGCTGACCGTTGCCTTTCTTCCCAGCTCTGTCTTCTGAGGCATCACGTGATGGCCTAAAGTCTTAAAATCAGGCATGGTGGAGTGTCTGCATCTGGAGGGGGGTAAAGAGCTCAGAGTCTCTTCTCTGAAGCCATCATTCATTCCGCCTTTGAGGAGCGGCCCACGGCTGACCTGGCTCCTTTATCTTGGAAGCTGGGGAGAGCTGCTGTCTCCCTGACTCCTGGCAGGAAGGGTTCTCCCACTTGAAAACTGGGGTTTCCGGAGGGGCAGTTCTCAGACACTCGGTCTCCTCATCAGCTGCCTGAAGATGTCCGCAAGGTCATTGTGGGGAAGAGGAGCTCTATGAAGGCTGGGGGGGGAGTGAGAAGAAGGGGTAGTAAGACAGGAGATGGTTTTTATTCACTCCATATACCTCGGGGTGTCTGCAGACTTCCCAGGCCTGTCAATGGGGACACCTCAAATGTCTGCTTACTGGGCCGGGGAGATGGCTCAGAGTTTGAAGCCTTTGCCTTGTAAGCAAAAGGATCTGAGTTCGGATCCCCGGATCCAGTGCCCAAAGGCCACGAGGATATGATGGTGGCCTGCACTTCGGGCCCTGGAACGTGGAGCCTGGAAAACCCCAGAGCAAAACAAGACGGTGGTAGAGTAATCCAGAATGATTCTGGACGTCACCCTTTAGCCTCTGTAGGCGCACACAGTGCCCTCTTGTACATATACACATGCAAAAAAAAATCTGCTTATTTTGGGAGCGAGACAACACTTTTACCGTGACCCAAGCCCTGTGATGACCTGGCCACCCCCCGGCCATCTGTCCATGTCACCCAGACACACTTCTAGGAACAGAGAGCAGGAGGGCTCAGCACAGGCCTCGCGGGAATCCAGAGCGCCACCCCTGGCACGCGGCAGCCACGTGTGAGCATGCGCTCAAGAACTCGCAGCTCTCAGCATGGCCCAGGAGGCGAGTGCGGGTGGCGCACTAGGTTGCAAGCTGGGTCGACTCTCGGTGTTTGGAGGAGCAGAGATGGAACATCACGTGAGTGGCAACATCTCGTCGACCTTTCCCTCACGATTTATGCCCGTCATCTCTTCGGTGAATCTTCAAGTCGCCCATGAGAAGAACTGGGGAGACTCGGGGAAGCCCAGGGTGGCCAAACCGTGGCTGTGTGTGGGGCAAAGCGGAGGCTCCTGCCTTCTGGTCCCCTCCCTGTTGCCGTGGGGAGGGACCCCTTCCCAAACCCCCATGAGACGGCCCAGTTCCGGACACAGATCTCATGACCTAATCGTGGGGCATCACATGGGCATGCGGCACACAGCACCACATATAATTCTCAACCGTACCCTGCACCCCTGCAGCCAAGGACGCCCCCCCCCCGTGTGGCTCCAAGATGGACCGGCAGCTGGGGGAGGAGCAGGCATGACAGACAGGGTGGAGTTTGGACTCAATCTCCCCTGCTGGGCTTGGTCTGTCTTTCCCCCTTCACTGCGGTGACTCACCGGCTTTGCCCTGTGTGGAGACCACTGGTAGCTAATTTAGATTTTGGAGTCAGGCCCCTATGGGTGGTTGCAGGGGGCAGGAGGAGGGGAGAAGGGGAGCGGCTGTCATTCCCAGCCCTCGGGCGTGAATTTGGGAGAATGCCTTTGCTTACATGGAGACTGGGGGGGGGGGTCAGAGATTGCCTAATCCAGATGGCTGACCTACTTTCCGGTCTCCTCCTGGGGTGAGTTGACTGTCCCAAAAAGACTAGTCCCTGGCTACCAGGCTGAGTGAGTCCATCCGACGGAAAGTGTCCGTCACCTTGACGACCATGAGCAACGGAGCTGAGGGCACCAGAAAGATGAAAACAGCAAACGGCCTCCTGCGCCTAGGGCGAGTCCGCAGACAGACTCTCCCCACTGTGGAGGGCCAGCGGTGACTCAGGGCCGGGAGCCCTCCAGTCATCCTGAGGTAGGTGGGTCCCGAGCAGGGAGGCTGGCCCAGCGAGGCGCAGGAGCGAGGGGGTGGGTCAGGCCGGGCACCGTTTGAACCACCTGCCAAGGTAAGTGCCAATGTGTCGGCCTGTCTGAAGCAACATGGAGGCTGCGCGCGGGCTTCTGAGTGCCCCGGTGCCTCTGTCAGAGATGCTACAAGCAGACGCCAGACAGCCCGTGAGGATCCTGGTCCATTCTCCCCATCAGCTCTGAAGAAAGACTCTGAGGAGCGTGCAGGGGACGCTGCCCAGGCTTCCCGACAGAAGGCTCTGTCAGCTCGCGGGGGACAGATGAACTAACTCCTGGCCGTCCCGTGACCTTGGGTGACTTACTTATCCCTGTGACCTCGGCTTCTGTCTTGCTGGTTCTGGTGGTTCTCACACACTGTGGGCCTCTACGTGCTAGTACAACTTCAGCTGCAAAGCACAGTCCAGCCCTTTGGTACCACCAGACACTGTGGGCTGAGCCCCCTGGATGACTCTGGCTCTGTGTTAGGAGAGGCAGTGGTCACCGGCAATGCCCTCAGCCTTTCCAGACAGTTTTAAGGGAGGCAACTTTCCAGCGCGGGGGGTGGGAGGGGGAACAGCATGAGAGCCACAAGCCAGGTTCTTGGGAACAGATGTTAGGGTAGGCTGAAAGGTACCTCGACTTGGACAGAACTGCTTGTTTCTGGCCAGTTGGTTTATACGTATGCTCCGGTTCACTTGCGTCTGGGACTCAGTGTGACCCAGAGAAGGATGTCGGGCTCCATGTCGGTTCTGCCCCTGTTCTGTGGCACCCACATTCCCAGTGTACTGGAATCCCTGTGGCCTACAGCAGAGCCCGACCTCTGCCGCAGACCATATGCAAATGGTGAGCAACGCTGGGTGTCTCTGCTCCCTCACCAGATGCCGAGGTGCACCAGCCACGGCCCGGCCTGGGTGCCCAGTGTTACAGCTGCAACATGGGCCAGGCACGGCCTTGGCCTCTCAGAACTTCCAGTTTGGTGGCAACAGCCCCTTTTCAGCAATGCAAGACCGTGTGTGTGTGTGTGTATGTGTGTGTGTGTGTGTGTGTGTGTGTGTGTGTGTGGTTTGTGTTGTATGTGTTGTCTATGGGGATTGAGATGTGTGTGTGTGTTTGTGTGTGGTTTGTGTTGTATGTGTTATCTGTGGGGATTGAGGTGTGTGTGCATGTGTGTGTTATGTGTGTGTGGTCTGTGTGCATGTGTGTTGTATGTGTTGTGGGGGTGAGATGTGTACGTGTGTGGTATATGCATCTTGTATGTGTATATGTGTTGTGTGTCTATGTATTGTGTGTATGTGTGCTGCGTGTACATGTGTGTGTGTTGTGTGCGTATGTGTATGTATCTGTGTGTCTGTGTGTCTCTGTGTGTGTATCTATGTGTCTGTGTGTATGTATCTGTGTCTGTGTGTCTGTGTGTATGTATGTGTGTCTGTGTGTCTGTGTGTGTGTGTGTGTGTGTGTGTGTGTCTGTGTGTGTGTGTGTCTGTGTGTGTGTGTGTGTGTGTGTGTGTGTGCGCGCTTTCAGGGAGGTAGAGGAAGGAAAAGCGCTATGGAGCGAAGGAGGAAGCAGGAGAAAAGGAAAGACGAGAGGAGGAAAAGGGGAGGGTGAGGAGGGAGGAAGAGGGAAGGAGGAGGCCGAGAAGGCAGGAGGGAGATCTAAGGGAAGAGGTCCGTGGTGAATGGGCACCGGGATTCAAGGATTAATCCAGAAGTTCACGCCGTGGGTGGAGAGCCCTTTAGATGGGCACATGAGCCTGAGGACGGGAGTAGATGTCAGACGGCCTTGGCTGCCGTCCTCGGCGTGACTTCTGTCCCCAGCTGTCCTAAGTGTGATCTGACCTCCGTGCCTGGGCCTGACTCCTCTGGCTGATAACATGCCCAGGCCCTGTGCTGGCAGACCCAGGCAGTCACCCAGGGGTGCAGGCCACGTGCTCCCACACCGGTGCTCCTGAGACTGCAGCCTGCCCATGTGCCCCAGGCGGCACGCCCACCTTCAGCCCTGTCCCTTGGCCTCCGCCCTCCCCTCATGTCTGATGGAGTCTGGCCTCACAGCACACAGAGGAGAGACCAGGGGGCTTCCAGGCTCAGCGCTGTTAACAGCTGGGGTCTGTTGCTGTGTCGGGCATCGCGGCTGCTCCCCAGCCTCTGCCAGCCCACTCAGTAGCACCCCACTTCCATCAGCCACACAGAACCACCCCCAGACATTGACACATGCCCCCTTGGGCAGACCTGTCCCCTATGGAGGCCCGTTGAGCTACATGGACCCAGGAGGGGTCCTAGGGTGGACTTCTGACAGCCGCATTGCATCCTGGTGTTGGAGGAACAGCGGCCAGCACTGTCGTGGGGCCGAGGGCCTTAGAGGCAGAACTGTGGGAGAAGGGCACTTCTCTCAGTGACTGGCCCTCTGCAAAGTCATCACGCCCCGCAAGCGCCCAGGCCCCTGGCAACACAGGCGACCCACACAGAACCTAGAGAGTCAGGCAGAAAGACAAGAGAATGAGAGAGACTGGCTGGCAGGGAGATGTACGGCTGGCAGGGAGATGTACGGCTGGGAGGGAGAAGTACGGCTGGGACCAGGGTCAGGAGTGGGGTGGGATTGGATACAAAAGGGGTGTGTGAAAACTCATCAACTCGTTGTGTCTGTATATGCGAGTGTCAAAAAATAAAAAATACAAATGAGAGAAGAGAGTACACCGTGGCCTGAAGCCCTCGGAAGCTCGCTAAGATCACGTGACTCGTAGTTCTGACTCGCGGGCCATAGGGTCTCTGCAGCCACCACTCAGCTCTGTCACTCGGCAGGGAAAGCCCCACAACAGGAAAGGGATGGGTGGGGCTGTGCACAGAGGCACATTTTTGTGGACCTTTGGATTTTACATGATTTTCACATGAGGAGAATTCTGCCTTTGCGCTCTCCAGTCATTTGACAACGTATTCCCGCTGTCAGCCCAAGGCCCTGCCTACCAGCTGCTCCGGCTGCAGCGGACGGGCCTGTGCCAGGCTGAGCTACAGGCAGGAGCCTCACATGACACTTGCAAAAGCTGCCCTTGCAGCTGTGAGCTGCCTCCCCATGACCTGCCCGCCTTGCGCCCTGCACCCCAACCCTGGGGTCACCCAGGAAATTTTTATTCTTTGGGTCAGAGTGGAGATGTCTGGGGAAGGGGGCAGCCTGACCTGAGAGGAAACAGCCAGGTTCATTAGGGCCCGTGTTAATCCTGCTTGATGAAAACACCACTCACGTGTGACAACAGGCGGGGAGAGCCCAGCTTATCAGAACCTAGCCACTTCACGTGTCGGGGCAGGGAAGATATTTCCACTGCGGAGCCAGGGGTCCCTAGAGCCACTTGCATGGCAGGGCGGTTCTTCCCTAACGGGTTTCCAAGCCCTGCCGAGACGCCTCACCCCAAGGATCCTGCCCTCCAGGGACCAGGCACCCTATTTATAGCTCTGCCTTGGGCTTCTCTGGACAGCAGTGGCGTGCCCGTCCCCAAATCCCTCCTTCCAAACTGGCACTTGCAGCTGGGGCTGAGCGAGTCAGGAGCCACAATTGCTGGGCTGGACCTGGAGGCTGAGGCCGACACACAGTCAGGTTCCACAAGGGTCTGACCGCCAGCGGCGGGACACGTCGGCTGTGGATGAGGGTGGAGCGGGCGAGGCAGCGGAGGCCTCACAGTGGCACATGAAAGTGGGGAACGCAGTATCACTCGAATGTCCCAGAACTGTTCTAGCCCCCTCTGGCCATACAGATGAAGATGCAGGGGTCCTTGGAGAGAACCTGCTCATCTACAAGGATCATGTAAGACTCTGCGGTCCGCTCCATACGATGCAGGGACGATGGCCACGTGAGAAAGCCCCACTGCCCCAGGCCAGGCCCCAGCCATTGGCTCAGGTGGCAACCAGAGCACATCGGCCAGCAGTCTGGGCTCACGTCCCTTCACCATCAAGCAGACAGGGCCAGCTGGTTCTGGCTTCAAATGTAGTATTGCCAATTCCACCTGACTCCACCTGGCGGTGGGAGAGGGCTGCGCTCAGGGTGGTCCTCCACCTCACGCGCAAGAAGGGGCTCCGATCTCAACTGACTCCTTTCTATTCCGGGCCTTTCCCCATGTCTGTAATGGGAAGCAACCCCAGGTCTCAGAAGAGGCATCCCCGGCCCCAGAGGGGTCGAATGGCCACCTCTGGGCTCACCAAGCAGACACCCAACATGGATACCTCCTCATGCCCTGCTGAGCCGGAGCCCCCGCGTCTGTCAGCGTCAGAAGCCACTCTGGGCCTTGCGTCTGAGAAGGACCAGATTCAGGTCTGTTCTTCCCCCAGACAACTTTTCCTAATCCTGCTGAGCTCAGGGGCGGGGAGTCGCTGAGATAGCCTATCTCTCCAGATGACACTTTGCCCTCTCGCCCACACACACTGGCGCCCACACACACTCCGAAGGTTACCCAGGAAGCCGCTATCCAGAAGCTTCCTCATCCTCGAGATATGGAAGGAGACTGCGGGCCTCACAGGCAGGGGAGTCGGGATGCTGTCTGGCCACGGGGAATGCTCTGCTAGGAATCACCACATGCAGCCGAGGTACAGGGCAGGCCACCCCCACTCCCCTTCAAGTCCCTCCAAGCTCCTCCATGCCCCACCCCACGGTGGTCGTTGAGTCTTCATCCTCTCTGAGCCTGTTCCTGCCTGCAGCTGACCCTCCCTTGACCTTCTTGGCATTTACTGAGCTCCTGCAGTTTTCCAGATTTTCTCAGGCATGCTGAGAATTTCAGTGTGACGTCACACAGGCCCTGTCTGTAAGGAGCCCCACCCCCAAACCTGTGTGGCTGTGGGACCAGGGGCTTTGATCACAGTACACACATTGGGTTTGGGCGTCACCTCCCAGTAACCCTACCTGCCGGGCCAGGACAGAGAATACACTGGGGACATCCACTGCTGGAGGCAGCACTAAACTACAGCCGGCGAGAGACGCTCTCTCTGGGGAGCACCATGCCCATATCCCCGCGGCCCACTCAACACACTGCCGTGGAATCTCTCGGCCTTCTCCAGGAAGCTATACCAGACTTGTAAGACCCAGGACCCCCCTGCAGGATTGCCCCAAGCCATCCTTCTGAACGAGCCAGTACTGGATCATGTAGCCCGATGCCCTCCTGGTCACCAGAGACAGGCCAGAAGGCTGGGCATGTCTGAGACTCAGAGGAAGGGAGGGGGAAGAAAGGACATGCGGATGGACTGAAGGAAGCAGAGTGTCCTGTCCTCTCTCTGGCAAGAGGCGAGGGAGAGGAGGTGACGGGAGCCAAGCAGGGTTCCGGTGCTGGCCACCGCACTCCACGGCAGATGGTCAGAGCATCAGTCGGAGGAGCCAGTGCCTGGCATTCTCCTGCCCTGGAGTCCACATGTACAGGCGGCACAAGCTCATAAAGACCTCAGAGAATAGGAGCACAGCGCCTGGGAGAGGACTCCTCCGCCCAGCGGCCCGGCCTTTCCCGAGCGCCCAGCCGGGACTCCCTGATCGGAAGACCAGGAGCCAGAGACCAACTCTCCAGAGGAAAGCATGCTGGGCAGGCGGGCCTGGAATGCAAAAGGAATGATGGTTGTGGGGTTTCCTACGCAGGGGAGAAGGGGCCAGTGATCCTGCCAGGGGCTGTCGGAAACACCACTCAGCGTGGTCAGGAGTCTTGTCTGTGTCTAGAAGGGCCTGTCTGTACCCAGAAGGCTGCCTGCGCCAATCAGAGAGAAGCTGAGGGGTCCTGGGGTATCGGGTGCTCTGTGGGGGCCACAGTAAGGCTAGCCTTGGAGTTCTGCAGCACCCGAGGGCCAGGCTGGCTCCACCCCCTGAGCTGCTGTGTGACTGTCGACCTGGCCCTGCTCCTGAGCAGAAGACTCTGGTCTTTCTGATTTTCCCCGAAGAACCAAGGGCTGCCCCATCTGCCAGAATCACCCCCTGTCCTTCCCATGGGGGAACAGCCCTCCAAGGTCAGCTCGAAGGGCGAGAGCTGGAAGGGAAGGCCCCGTGGAGACCGTTGGACCAGCAAGACCAGAAGGTTTCTCAGGCCTGTCCCTTAAAACTGCTTTCCTGACCCCCATCATGCAGGTCTGCTCTGTAGACTGCACCCCAAATAAAGTGCAGCATGCAGGCCTTCTCAAGCCGAGACCCCTAGTCTCTGAGCCCATGGGGAGGGGCACGGAAAAGGCAGTAGAAAGAATTGGGCAGATAGCTTGGTATCACACCTCAAGGGAAGCAGAAATAAAAATGCTCTGAGTCAAGATCATTTTACGAGAGCTTCCTTTCCTGTGCGCCGGTGTCCTCCTCAGACTTCACAGCCGAGACTGCGGGTTCTCAGGCCACAGTGATACTATCAGGTCCCCCAAAGGAGTCGGAGATGGTTCAGTGGTTCCCTTTTGAATAATCCCTCCGTCCAATCAAACGAGAGGCAAATGGAAACTAGCAGAAATGGCCTGAGTCTTGTTAAAATGAAGGAAATAGCAGGGAAAGGCCAAGTGACATCGCAGCACAGCCTCAAGAGCTGCCGACCTGCAGAGTTCGAGGCGGAGCCTGGGCGCGAACATCTCTCCACAAAGCATCGTCTCCCGAGGCCTGGTGTACGCCCGGAGTGCGAACGGCTCCAGGAAGAGCTGTGGATGCGTCTGACAGAAGCTCACGATGGTGATGCTGGGGGCTCAGGAGGATTTGCTTGGGGTGGGAGGAAGTTGGCTTCATAAACAAAAGTTTTCATTTAATGCCGTTTTAATGAAAATGCATATCATTAAACAATCGTTACAGAAACTAGGAAGCGCCTCGTTACCTATTGGCGCAGTTACGCTTCCTGCTGCCCTGAGACGACGCTCAAACACAAGCAACTTAAAGGGACGAAGGGAGATTTATTTGGCTTTTGGTTCCGGGGGGGAGACGTAACCATCATGGCAGAAAAGCCCTGGCAGGCGGCAGAGGCTGATGGCGATTCAAGCGACGGCAGCATCATGGAGGCGGAGAGGGCAGATAGCGCACCGCAAGAGCAGAACGTGCTAGAGGAAGCTGGGGGGCTCCCCAATCTCAAGGCCCGCCCCTGTGACCTGCCTTCCACCAGCAAGGCCCCCTCTCCTAAAGGTGCCACAACCTTCCTGAACATTAAATCAACTAAGGATTCAAGCACATGACTCTGTGGAAGACAACTCACATTTCACCCCGGCACCTATCGTTGCTAAATAGTAATAGAAATAGTAATGTTCCTAAATAGAAATAGGAATACGTTACACACGCACACCGGGGAGTCTTACTGGAATCTCCCTGTTCAACAGATGAACGGATTTGAGGTTCTGTCACTTCCAATATAGGAATCTCTCCATTTATTTAGAACATTTATCCTCTCCGAATGAAACTTACAGTTCTCTCTTTTGCAGATGTTATTCCATTTTTTCTTGGTATTTTATATTTTGTGTATTTTCTTTTTCTTGTGTGTGTGTGGGAGGCACACATGCATGTGCACATGTACACATAGCAGCCCACTCGCTCTGAAGGTCTGTGTCTGCCTCCCGTGGGCTGGGTTGTCGCCCGGCTGTGACACACACACCCAGCATTGCCATGAATCTGGGGATCTCAGCTCCTGCTCTTGTCCTGGGATGCTGTGTGAGTCGCGGTCACTAGAGGAGCAGAACCAGCCAATGATATACGGGGACTTACTGGGCTGGCTGGCGAGATAAGGTCCAGGCGGTCCGGCAATGGCTGCCTGGAGCTGCTCAGCTCGAAACCTGACTATCTCAGCTGACCGGGTCGGTGCCGAAGGCTGGAGGATTCCTGGAGAGACCCTGGTCTTCGGTGTGTTGGAGGATCGAAGAAACTGGGTTTTGATGTCAGTGAGGAATGGCGGCAGGAGGAAGGGGAGTTTGCCAACACAGGGGGGAGGGGACAAGAAGGGGGGAGGGAGAATTCCTCTTTTTTACACTTCCTTCTAACTAGTCTTCTGCAGAAGGTCCCATCCACATTTAGGGTAGGTCATATTTGTATTTCAAATGTGTTAATCCTGATAATCTCTTCAGGTCGGCCCCTGGCTAATCTGCTAGTTAGTTCCGAGTCCAGTTAACTTGACAACCAAGGTTAACTATCCATCTGGCAAGGACTTTAACCACCTAGCCAGCTCCCCAGGCCAGAGCTTTACATGTGAAATGATACGACTTCTGCTAATCATTACTAAAGCATACTTAAAAAAAAAAAGCACAATTAGTTTGGTAAATCCCAGTAGTCCCCAATGTTGATCACAAAGGTCTTGGCACACTGTGCCCACACGCCACGTCACTGGGTGACAAGCATCCAGTTCACTAGGACAGCACTGTTCTGGCTTCACGCCCTGGATGGTAAGTTAGGCGTCACCCCGCCTTCCTTCCTGGGAGCCCGCTTTTCTCTGTCATTCTGAGGACTGTCTCACCATTTGGGGGTCTGCATTTCCGCATGTGTCTCTACCACAGTGTGGTTTTCCTTTACCCTGCTTTGGATTTGATGGGCATGAAGACCGGGCTCTTATACCACCTCTTGGACCTTCTTGACCGTTACCTACTTCAGCAAGCACTGTCTGTCCCTCCTCTGACTGGGGGGAACCTCGTCAATCTGGCAGGGGGATTCCTCACTCCTTTTGGACTCCTGCTCTTTGTCTTTCTGAGTGCTCTAGGATTTCTCTCTGCAGCTCCATCTCCCAGTTCACTGATTCTCTCTGTAGCTGTGTCTAACACCATGTAACCCACCCGTTGAGTTTTTATGTTCAACTAAAAATTTATTTCAAATTTATTCAAATTTATTTTCTGTCTGTTCCAAACTTGCAGTTTCCATGCAGTTACTCTTTCTGCTGCTGTGAGATGACACTCAAAGACACGTAAAGAGGAGAAGGGGAGATTTATCTGGCTAGGGTTCCAGAGGGAAGACACTCCACTAAGGTGGGGGATCCCACAGCAGAGGGCACAGTGGGCCGCAGAAGCCAAAGGCAGCCCAGGTCACCAGAGAATCATCAAGGAGTCAAGAGCGAGCAGCAGACTGCTACGGCGACTACTAGAGGGAACAGGGCAGGGCTCCACGACCTCAAAGCCCGCCCCCTGTGACATGCTTCCTCCAGCAAGACTCCACCTCCTGAAGGCGCCACAACCTTCCCAAACATTAACACAGCTAAGAATGCAAACACATGAGCCCGAGGAATAGCTTGCATACGTGAGCCGTGGGTCAGGTCACACACATGAGCGGTGGGTCAAGTCACACGCGTGAGCCATGGGGACAGCTCGCACACATGACCCGTAGATCAGGTCACACGCGTGAGCCCGGGGACTGCTCACATTTACATCATGAGTGTCCTCTTCTTCAGTGGGCAGGGTGGACACACTTGCATTCCTTTGTTTATTTTACTTCCCTTTGAGACGTGGTCTCATATAACCCAGGCTGCCCTCAACTCCTTGATTCTGCTTTCCAGGTAAGATGAACCACAGATCAGCGCAGCCATGTCCGCTCGTACTTCCATTCCTGCCTGGAGCTTCTGCTTGTGAGCCTCCGTGGTCCCCGGTTATTTCACTAAGTTTCTTTGGTTTTCATTTGGTTTCATGGTTTTCACAATCCATGTAGATTGTCCTCAGGGGGCGTGTTCCATGTGTGACATGAGCTTGAGCCACATGAAGTGTCTTTCTTGGGGGAGTCATAGTTAGGCACAGGTTTCAACTTGACAGTTGAGGGTTTGAGCTCTGGGCACACTTGTAGAGAATTAGTAGTTGGGTTAAACCAGAGCAAACCTGCAGGAGATTGTCTAGTGGATGGGAAAAGCCCTGGACAGGTGAATAAAATAAAGGGAGATGTAGCAGTTCGCTGGCATAATTGCTGATAAATGACCATAAAACAGCTTAAGGGAACAAGGGGTTTATTTCCTTACAGTCTGGTTACAGTTCTCAGTCCAGTTTGAAGGAAAGCACGCACCAACACCAGGGCCGAGGGAACTGGGCACTGTCACCACATAACGGCTGAAAGATGGACGATCCTTGCTTGCCAGACCAGCATGTCTGGTCAAGTGAACAGAAGGATGCCGCCTTCCTCAACCAACTCTCTGTGATTTATCCAGGGCTTAATCCCACCCATCATGGGCTGGGTCTTCCCCAGCAGCCAGACAATGTCCTTCAGGTTTGCTCTGGGCTTAACTCAACCATCAACTCTCTACAGCTGTGCCCAGAGCTCAAACCCTCAAGAGTCAAGTTGACACCTGTGCTTAACTATGACAGGAGATGATGGCGGAAGTTGGCATCCTTGGGTTCACTTGGCCTGATGTGTTCATATGGTAAGTAAGGATCGCCCCTCTCTCAGCTGTTATGTGGAGATGGTGTGGTCAGTTCCCTCAGCCCTGGTGTTGGTGTGAGCTCTCCTGCCAAGCTGGACTGAGAACTGTAACCAGGAATCAAAGGAGAAAATAAGCTCCTTGTTCCCTTAAGTCATTTGAACTATGTGGAATTGGGGCAGTTGTGTTGTGACATGCCTGTCATCCTAGTTGAGACAGTACATCCCTGTCACATCACCACACACACACACACACACACACACACACACACACACACACACACGCACGGCTGGGGATGTGGCTCAGTTGGTAGAGTGTCTGTCTAGATGCACAAGTCTTAGTTTGGTCCCCAGCATCATATTCCCAAGCACAGTGACACAAACCTGTGAAACCAGCAACTAGAAATCTCATCCTATTGCAAGGAATGGGAAACCCAGAGGCACGGCAAGTGGCTCTCTCAAAGGGCGAGCGTCCAAAGCCATCCAAAGAGAAGGGACTCTTGAAAAAGACAATGGAGAGTGACCCCCAAAGGCCCTTCAGAGACTCTCAGGTTGTCCGGAACACCAGGGTGCGGGGGCAGGACAAAGCACTATAAACACAGGAGCCCTGGATTCTCCCTAAGACCCGACACTTGCTCCCCTCGAGTTCGGCTCCTCGCCTCTGTAGCAACCCTCTTTAGCAATCCCATGCTAGAGTCAGGGCACAGGGGTCAGCCCTGGGGTGGTCACCCCTGCACAGGGCACGGGCAGTAAGCTATGGCCGCACGTGCGCCAGGCCACCTCTGCCAGCTGGCGGCTTCACGAGTCAGGGTACCGCAGCGGCCCCTACTCGGAATTCCCAGCAGAGCCCAGGTACCCGGCCCAGGCAGAAGACCATGTTCAGGACAGAGCTGCCGGAGTCCTCACTAGTGAGGCCCGAAGCACTCGTGGACAGGGCCGGCACCGCCCTTCCACAGCATCAGAACCACGAGTGGGTGGGTGACCACAGTCCAGAGATCTGCAATCTGGCCACGCGCCCAGGGCAAGGAGCTCACAGCCTGGGCTGATGCTCGGCCCACGGAGGCAGGGCGCAGGGTCAGAGCAGCTTTGTCCAGAGCCGAGACGAGATGCTGCTTGTCCTGCCGGGCTTCCAGTTCACTCCGGACCAGTGGCTTCTCCCGCGTCCCCTCCTGCCCACCTCTCCCTCTGCCACGGGAACGGCTGCCCCACGCCTGCACACGCCTTGCATTTCAGAAGCCCACGACTTTGATTTCTCAGGTTCACAGCTGGAGGGAACGTTGCCTCGGGATGAATCATGCCTGGAGTCTCAGCCACGTCTGATTTAATAGAGGAAAAGCATAAAAACAGGCTTTGCGAACCCGCGGGGACAGGGAAGATACCCACAGTGTCATCCAAAGCGACACAGCAGAGTGCCCAACAGAGTGATGTGCAGAACCCACTCAAACAGCACGGCTGCACGTCAGACCCTGTGCCAGGTGGGGGGGGGCTGTGCAGGAGGGGGGAGGGAGACAGGGAAGGGAGAGAACGGGGAGGGAGGGAGGAGGACTGCGTTTGAGAGGGAAGTCTGGGCTGGAGCTGAATGTGCATGAATGGAATTTTAACTCACAAGGAGCTCGTTCCAAGTCCCAACTCCTGGAAGCAGCGGGCCTGCACGCCCAGCACATTTCCCTCTTGAACATGGAGTCTGGAGAATGAGAGGAAAGAAACCTCCTGGTGTCGGGAAGGTTCTGTAAGCTGTGGAATGTGATAGTTCCCCCCTTTCCTCCCCCCCTCAGACATCTCCAGCATCTTTCCACCCCCAGGTCTCTTGTTAGGCCCATAAAAATGAACATGGCAGGGCTTCAGAGATGGCTTAGTCAGTAAAGTGCTTTCTGGGCAACCATGAGGACCTGGGTTCTAATCCCCAGTGTGTACCTAAAAGATGAATGTGCCAGTGCACACCTGTAACCTCCGCATGGGGGAGGCAGAGAGAGGTGGCTCCCTGAGGCTCATTGGCTGGCAGCCCAGTCAAATTAGTGAACTAAAGTCTCAGTGTGAGATCATGACTCAAAAAATTAAGCAGAAAGTGATGAAGGGAGACACCCAACATTGACCTAAACATACATGCAAGACGTATGTCCACTTATATACACAACCCCCCACACACGAAATGCATGTATATCTGTGTGCCCAACACAACACACACACAATGATGTGCACCTTATGCACAACACACACACATAATATGCAGCACATGCACAATGTATGCACAGCTATAAACACAATGCAACACACACGTAATACACATGTATCTGTATGCACAACACACAATGCATGGCACCTTTATAGACAATGTGTGTGTTCCTTATGTACGATGTAACACATCACACACAATGCATGTATACCTATATGCATCACACATACACAATGCATGTGTACCTGTATGTCCAACACAATACATATTACACAATGCACGTGTACCTTATACACAACACACACACACACACACACACACACACACACACACACAGTGACTGTGGCTCAGAGTCTAACTTCAGAAGCATCTGTTTGGAGACACGCCCTCCCCGGTCACCCAGGGCCATCCACTCACTTCCTCTGAGTTGACCCACTGTCCCTCTGCCCTGCCGCACACACTGTCACCGGGACCTCCTTCCCCATCACACCCCTCGTGGTGACTGTGTCCGCCGGCCTCCATGTTTAGAAGCGGAAAGCTGGCCCATTGTGGCCTTCACAATGGCCGCCTTGTTGCTCCCTGGTCACTCAGAGGCCAAGGGGACCGCTGCCTCGCCGTGGCCTTCATCCCCCATTGTGCCATGCCCACCCCTGCCTGGGCCAGGCCTGTTCCGTACCCCAGATGAAAGGCTTGGGAGAAAAGAACATGTCGCCACGGGGCACTCGGCAGTCAAGTGCCCGCGATACTCCTCTCCGTACCGGCTCTGCGAGAACATGGCGCTAGCGTGCTCACAAGGGGCTGCCTTGTTCGGGAGACTTGGCAGGAGCGGGCCGGACAGCTCGCCCGCTTGGCCTCCTGCTGCTGGAAAGGATCAGGGCCGAGGAGAGCCCTCGGAGTTCAGTGGGGGGCGGTGGTCAGCCCCAGGCTGATGAGACCCCAATCATCCATCATTGCCGGGCTCGTCAGAGTGAACGTGGACGGGTCTAAGGAAAGCAGCCCGGGGGGGGGGGGGGCGAGGGCACTCAGCAGCTCCTGCCGCCCATCCCCACTTCCTTGCGATAAGAACAGTGCTTCATGCAGGAAGAATGTGTGCTGTTTGCCCGTTCTGCTGCGAGCTGCCCCAGAAAGTATGACCGGGGCCTCTCGGAAGCGCAGACGGTACCTCAGCGCTCGGGTTTCAGAAGTTCCAGTCTGGGGTCTGGGACGTGAATCATGCTTCGGGTTTGGGTTAAGTTGCAGAACCAAAGCCGAGGCAGGCCTGGGGCCCACCCAACTGGGCTCACTCTGGGCGAGGGCATGTTTCAGAAGCTACCACGCTGCTGCCCCAGCTCAGCTCTGTGGTGTGGGCAGTTCCAACAGGCCGGGAATGAGACTGAGTCACAGGCCACGTGGGCCACGGTAACCCAATCCACGTAGTCAGCCCCACGCCACCCGTGTGGATACCCAAGCCGAGAGGGCTCCCAAGGATGCCCCACGCCCCCAGAATGAACCTGCCTTTCCGGTAAGCACCCAGGAAACCCTCAGAGAACTGTCATGCAAGACACTGTGAACATTAGCAGGAGACCAGATGCAGGGTGATGGTGTTCCCCACATTGAGGGTCAATACAGTCCCTATCACCTGACAACAGATGAAGAATCCCCTAAAAGGTGAAAATCCTCTTTTTCCTTTCTCAAACAGGGAAACTGAGGTCTAAACAAGAAAAAGGAGACCCCGCTCCCAGGCTACGGAGTCCTAAAGAGTTGCACATGCGCTCTGCTGCAAATGGTCATGGAGGTCTGCTGCCTTGTGACCTTCTGAAGCCTGGGAGTACTGCTCAGTTCCAGGCCCCAATCTATGAAGACTCAGGGGGACTGAGGCGGGCATACTTCCTCTCCCCAAGACCATGACTTCCTGTTTCACATCTGGCCTCTTTACACATCTGGAACTCCCCTTTCAGAGCTTCCAGAAGGCAGCCATCTCAGGAGGAACCTTTCTGCACGGCCTCCATGGGCACAGGGCTCAGAGCTGTACTGAACTGAAGCTAGGATCGGGGCACCCTCTCCTGGGCACAGAGCTCAGGCAAGAGCCCAGTGTGCCGAGCACACAGCTCTGGTTACAGTGTGCTGCGCCAGGCACGTGGCTCAGCGCAGAGCCTATGGTCCTAGGTGTTTGGCAGACATCTTGGGATTAGCACGAGGCTCAGCTCTGAGCCCGCTGTGCCAGGCATGGGGCTCAGTTCAGAGCCCGCTGTGCCAGGCATGGGGCTCAGTTCAGTCCTACGCATCTGGTAGACACCTCAGGGTTGGTGCGGGGCTCAGCTCAGAGCCGTAATCCTAGGCGATTGGCAGACACCTTAAGGTTCACGTGACTCTGGTCCTCTGCAAAGGGCCCTGATCCCTCACCCCATGAGGATGGGCGGAAGCGGCGCCCATGGCTGCTCGGCTGAGGTCTCTGGGGTCCCAAGGCGTGGACAGACCCGCACTCTGGCTTCGTCCCATCTTGTCTCCGTCCTCAGCTCTTTACTCTCCCTGCAGAATTAGCACCTGTACCATCTCCACATTCCTTGTAGCTGGGGTGCAAGTCTCTCTGGACAGTCTCACGCCCCTTCCCTGGAGACTCCAAGCCCGGGCAGCCGTCGTCACGGCCACCATTGTGCGCAAAGTGAGGATGCTGCATCTCCCCAGAAGCTCAGAGTCACGGTTACTTTGAAGGCAGGAAGGCCAAAGTCTCTTCTTGGAGGCCAATGAGCCAGACGATCCCAGGAGGAACGAGGGCCACCTATCCTGCAGAGGTCGGGGGTGGGGAAGGCGCAGCGCACACAGCCGTAGTCAGCCCGAGTCTGCCCTGGGAGCCGGGTCCCCGACCGTGAACTTGATGGGGAGCCAGAAGGACCCAAGGTCTCTGTACTTCAGGGACCCCCAGCTAGAACATGGTCCCTGTAGGGGGCTTCAGGGCAGCAATCATTCCCAGGATAGGGAAGTGGGGGGCAGTGGGACCAGTCCCCTGGCTCTCTCTCAGCTGCGATTTGACCACTTGGGAGCCACTGATGGACACACACAAGGAAGGGGGCATGGGGAGCCCGGGGCCACACAGGACCACAGGTTAGAGATGCGGGACCCTCCTGCAATTTCCTCTGGTCCGAATGGGGGCTCTGGACAAAGAAGTCAGGGTTTCCGCTCCCCCTTTGTCGGGAGAGCTACAGCCTGGCTAGAGCAGGGTCATCTCACTTCCTGAATCTTCAGCCTCCCGAAAGTCTTATCTGATACACATCATGTGACTGAACTCAGGCTGGGGGGAGAGGGTAGCTTTCCGATCCGAGCGAAGGCGCTAGGATGGCCATGGCGTCCCCCAGCCACCACCCTCGCATCTGTGTGTGTATGTCCTCCCTTCCTCCTCTTCAGACAACAGCACATCCGGTCTCCCAGCTCAGCCGCAGCCGGTTGAGACACTGGGAAGCAGTTACTCTGTGTTGTCACTGATAAATTACCACCAATCGGCTCAAGGGACAAGGGGCTTTGTTTTCTCTTGCGATTATCTGGTTACAGCTCTTATCCAGCTTGGCAGGAGAGCTCACACCAGCACCAGGGCTGAGCTGCTGCACCATCTCCACGTAGCGGCTGAGAGAGGGACGATCCTTACTCACCAGACCAGTATGTCTGGTCAAGTGTACACAAGGATACCGACTTCCTCACCAGCTCTCTGTATTTGATTCACCTGTTCATGGGCCGGACCTTCCCCATCAGCTAGACAATCTCCTGCAGGTTTGCTCTGGGCTTACTCAACTACTAATTCTCTACAGATGTGCCCAGAGCTCGAACCCTCAACCATCAGGTTGACACCTGTGTCTAACTGTGATAGATGCTGTGTGTTTCAAGGTCACAAAAGAGACCCACCTTCTCCCTGAGAGGTCAGAAGGGGACACTCACCCACCCCGGGACTCACCCTGGGTCACAGTCAGTTGCTCAGACCGGAATGATTGTCCTAAGAGAGAGCTCCTGCTCATGGAAAACATGCTTCATGGAGGCTCTGGTCTGCTCCTTCCAGAAAGCCAGTGAAAACAAGCTGGCGACGTCGCTTGGTCAGAGACCAGCGGGCTAATGACAATCACAGACTCTCTGGAAGCGCCAGGCTGGACGCCACAGACGCGCAGCCTCGCCCCTTCCAGGCCTCATGTTCTCTGGACTCTCCTTGAGAACTTGCCAGGTCGGACGACAGTCCCAGCCAGAGGGGAGCAGCCCCCTGCGATGCGCCCACTCTTGCTGTCCCACAGCAGGAACACGCAACGCATGCATAGGGTCTTGTGTGCCAGTGGGGGATCCTCCCATGTGCAAACCTGCACAGCTGCTCTTGATGGAGAAGCCCCCGGGACAACACCATGTTCCGCTCGTCCACGGGAAGGCGGGAATGGGAGACCGCGACCACGCGGGATGACAGGCTAGAGATCTACGGTGCTCCTGTAGTCGCCTGTGGTCCAAGGAGGGTTTGGGGCAGAAAAGTCACGGTTTCTCCTCTCCCTTTGTCAGGAGAAATGAGAGCAAAGGAAGGTGCCCTTCTCCAAAGCCTGTCTAGGGCCTCTGGGGTGGGGCAAGGAAAGACAGCGCTGGACCTGCCCTGGACAGAGGCGTACAGGGAGGTCCCTGCCTGAGAGGGGAGGGAGGGCAGAGGCCACGACAGGCAATCATCTACGTGCTCCACGTGTGCTCCACAGTTTCTGCAGGAGCTGGCACCATCACAGACCCTGGCGAGGACCCAGCCTGCCCCTCAGGCTACAGACAGAGAAACTGAGGCAAGGAAGGAAGCTTCCGGTTCTGCCTGGTTTCCTAAGTCTTGTCTCTTTGAATCTTTTTTTTTTTTTATTCAATTGTGTGTGTATGCGCGTGTGTGTATGTATGTGTGTGTAGAACCACGGGCCAATTCAGGAACCACAATGGACCGCCTCTATCTCTTCCTTGTTTACTCTGCCCCAGGATTCACAGGCTCCGCCCTACCAGGACCAGAAACACAGACCGCCCCGTGTCTATACGAGGGGTCTAGGATCCAAACTCATGATCTTTCACCTGCAAGGCAGAGGCTTAACCCCTGAGCCACCTCTCCAGCCCCCCATCTCTTTGAATCTTAAAGAGCAGCTGGCTCGGTCATAAACAGGAGCACTCCGCAGCCAGAGCTGAGGCAGAAAGCCATGGGGTGGGAAGTACCTTAGGTCACTCAGCCATGCTTGGCATTCAGCGCGCTGGATGGAAACAGCGAGAAGACTTGCAAAGGAGGTGCAGACCCTTCTGCACGCTTCCAGAACATACCTGACTCTCTGTGTTCCCTGGATGGGTCCCTGGAGCTGTGCACTGCATACCCTGCACAGCCGTCCAGAGGAAACCTAAGTCTGCCACAACCCATAGTTATTCTTCTCCCAGAACGCTAGGTTAATGTTCTGTCACAGAACACTTGGCCTAAGTCGGACCTGCTCCCTGCCCAGCCAATCCTTTCTGGAAAAGATCTCACAGTTGCATGCAAATGTGTGCCTTGTGAATACCTTGAACACGTATTAATCCAATCAGCATGACAATCAAATTTGATTATCACAGACTGGAAAGATGGCTCAGCGGTTAAAGCTTTTGCCTCACAAGCAAAAGGGCCTGAACTTGGATCCTCAGAGCCCATGTAAAATGCCCAGTGGAAACTGAGGCATCTTGCAATTGTATTCCTAGAGGATGTAGCCTGAGAAACCCCAAAGCAAAGCAATAAAAAAAAAAAATAGGGCAATCAAATGACTACTGATGTCACCCTCAAGCCACACAATTCAACCGTCTTGTCGTGAGCACACCTGGGGGGCCTGTGCCACTGACTTCTACCTCCCCGGAGGTCTATGCCACCCAGCAATAACCACACCACACAGGGGCTTACTGATTGACATATTCCAGGGCGCAGGTCTCGAGCCGAGACAGGGACTGGATGAAGGGCCGTTTCCGCGCATTGCCAGAGCTGAGGGTGCCGGACGATCAACGGTCACGTCCCCAGGGTAGCAGGGCGTACTTTGGCTGGAACTGCATCGGGGAGTTGGGCTGCCAACTGGACAGAGTCTCGGGATGCTCTGTCCCTACCGAACTGAGGTTCTTAGCCTGTCCCTTAAATACTGTTTTATTCCACATTACATCATTGGGGTACAGGTCTGTTTACAGTTACAATACAGTTGTTTTGCCTCATTTTGATATTACACATTTTCATTTATTATGTCCTCCCCAGTTCGTATCACACCACAGCTAGGCTGATGCAGAGACCTACTTATCTATCACATAGTATAGGCTGACACAGCGGCCCACTTATCTATCACACGCAATTACATACAGTTGTTTTCACATTCAGTTCTGTTCACATTCTTTTAATATTACACATGGGCTTTCTCATTTACTAGCCTTTCCACATTCATTTCTTCCTCACTGAAACTTTCCTCATGCTTTCCATACTCTTGAATATGCATGTGCATGCATGCACACATAAAAAATATAAATAAATAAAACAATCAAACTAACTGTCACAGCTGCCACTTCAGGACCCTGGATTTGGTGTTTTTACCGTTTCACTTCTGTGAACGGTAAACTCCTTAATAAACAGGTGATTGATACCGTGAAAATGCGGTGGCCAGGGTGCAGGAACCCCGGGGTGTAGAAGGAGACGCCTACCCAGCAAAGAAATGCCCGGAGTCTGGCCTGTCGGGGTCATCACTGTCTTTATTACCCGTGAGCAGATGGGTTTTGCAACCACAGCACCGCGAGGATGGGAGACACATGTCTGGTCCCCTAAGAGAGGAAGGCTGTGCCCAGACCTATGTCAGGACCCAGGGACAGGCTATGGCGGCTTCCCTGACCCTCGGGCATATACCAGACACCTGAGACACGCAGTCGCCATAGGCGGCAGATCCCCAATACCTGCCGGCCACCAGGAAACTATCTGGGGCAACCTCAGAGAAAGACCACAGCGCCAACCCTGCAGGGGGCTGCACAGACCTGTCCCAATGGGTCTTCAGTAGAGACACTGCTCAAATGCTGACTGACCTGAGGCCGAGACCTCAGGCTCTCTGCTGACTGGCCGCCCCACAGACCCTGCAGGCTAATTCTGTGATAAACGCTGCCTTGAGTGCTAGGGGAGGAAGAGACAGGGAATGGGAGTGGGAGGAGGAGAAGGAAGCAGGTTCAGCCTTGGGATTCTCAGAATGGCAGGAGAGAGGGGTAGATGGCGTGCCGGCTGGTGACCATCCGGTCCTGTGTGCTCATGGAGGGGAGGGCCTGGGCCCGGCCTGCTTGCAGGATGGTGAGTCGGAGCAGACGGGATTGTCTTTGTGCACATACAGGCCACCGCAGCCACACGGGTGGAGGCTCTGCTCCCTCCCCACCAGAATGGAGATGGGGGATAGGGGAGGTGGACAGGCAGGGCGGGCCACAGACGCCAGGCTCCTTAGAGTCAGTGAGCATGGAGATGAAGAAAGTTCTCTCTTGTTCTAAGAACACAACTTCTTTGGAGCAGCTGACCACAGACGAGAGACCAGATAAAAATAGCCCACTCCTGAACGAGGAGGATGGTTGGCGGATAGGGACACAATTACAGGGACCTATAGCTGGGTCTGGGACGGGCAGTCTGTGGACGTGGGATCATGGCAAAACATGGGCGATGACAAGCCTGTGGCTCATTTAGCCAACGGTCACCAAGACTAACCCAGAATTGGGGTACTGTGTTAGAAGTGTGTGACAGGAGGCGGGCGGGGTGGTCCAAACCTCACAAGTGCCCCCACAGCTTGCTCTTCTACTTGTCGTCGCTCTTATGAGCCTGGAGTGGTCGTTAGCCACAAGACCGAAGAAAAACCCAGGACGGAATCAGAGGGTATCTGAGCCCTTACCCACCCCTATGTGCCCCATCCCCGACTCACAGACAGGGTGTCATTCTAGCATGGCACGTGTTGGCTGCGATTCAAACCAGGCCGAGGCAGGTGCTGAGGGCGCCTGGGCACAGGCTGCCTGGGCAGAGGAGCCCTGCTGTGCTGAGATCTGGCCCCAAGAGGTGACACCGGAGACCCAACGCCACCAGAAGAGCTGAGTCCCCGAGGAGGGGCTGCGAGGAGACAGCAGGGGTGGGAAAGGAGGAGGCTGGGGTCTTTATTGTGGTCTCTGTGGCATGGTCAGGGCAGCAGGGCAGTCGGAGCCAGCTCTGGGGGGGGGGGTTTGCTGTCCTGCCAGCACACAGTTCGGCTGTCTGGAGCGTGTGCACACAGGGGGTAGGTGGGTGGGCTGGGGACCTGCCGGGTGCTGTATTACTAGAAGGCTGTTCTTGGGTCATGGCTGGCCGCCTCCAGGACACTCTCCCAAGGATATCAAATCGCTGCAAAGTGACTAATGGGGCAGACACTTCGCCATACACTGCTCTGGTCCATGTGCTGCCACTCCTGGATCTCCTAGGGCCCCTGTTGGGCTCGGAGGACTCCTCCATCCTGAAGCATCCCTCGGCTTCTTGGGGTCTTTTCCTGATGGTCCTCTGCCTCTCCCCCGGGGCTAGCTGTTGTGTCACTGATAGACCCTCGGTTATCTCCTGGTGGGGTGCACAATGAGCCTCCACGGCTCGCTGACCACCCGCCTCTCCCGAGAACGTCACAGGGGCCCACCTGCCACACCTCTGACTGGCTCAGCAGATGCCAGAAGGCCCACCCCCCACGTGTTTCCTGTCTCAGTGCATGAGGAAGGACTCGGCCCACCCTAGGCCCTTCCGCTCCTCCGCAGACCCCTGCCACAAGACTCTGAGCTCATTCCCACCCGCCACTTCTTCTTACCTTCCTGGCACTCAGTTCTTTCCCTGAGCTTCGGAGGCGCTTCCCACTTGCCTGTCTCCCTTAACCCGTGTCCCCCATCTGCCCTAGTCATCTACCCAAACTTCAGGACCAGACCCTGCCTGATGGTGTTGTACTTTCTCCTGCTCCCTGAGGGGAACACGAGGGCTGTAACTTGCTCGTCTCCCCCGTTCTGGACAACCTCATGGCTCTAACTGACTCTACGGGCCACTGTGAGCCAGTCCTGCCGACTTCCCCAACTCAGCAAACTGTCTTGATCCTGGACTTACTTGCCTTTCCACAGGCCGGCTTGGCTGAAGCCCTTATACTGTGTCCCCGCGCCCACCAGGGCTGACTCGAGGTCCCCTAGGGTGCTCCTGCCTCCTGCAGCTCTGCTGTGACCTGGATGTGTCTGGAGAGCTACTTCCCACAGTCACACCTGGCACTGCCAAGGTGCGAGAGCCACGGGACAGAGACAGAGCATGCAGTGCGAAGCATGCGGCAGTCTCCCACGCTGGAGACTGTGGTGGTACAATCTGCAGCGCCAGGCAGCTGCGGGTGGAGACCCGGCGTCAGGCAGCACTGTGCTCGGGCTTGAGCGCGAGCCCTTCCGTCACCTTCCCAGCCGTGACTGGCCAGACTCCTCCAGGAAGCAAGTCTGTCCCGGGCCTAGGCCGGGGGAGAGCCCTTCACATGGGTTCACCATCTGAGCGGGTCCCCAGACAAGCCACCTGGCCGCACCTCTCTGGGGATCTGGGAGTTCTCGATCAGGAGGAAACTGCCCGCTTTGCTGACCAGGTCAGGGAAGTGTGAAGTGTGCAAACGCCAAGCCCCGTGTTCAACCACCATTAGGACCTTGAAGACGACAGCAGAGCTCAGGACGAAGCGGATCTCTTCGATGGGCTCTGAGGCCACCCATGCAAGAAGCCAGCTGCGCCCAGCCTGTCTACCCCCAAAACACTGCTGAGCCCGGGCCCCTCTGGTCTGCCGCTCTGTGCGCCTGACACCATACAGAGGAAGATGGCCGAGGGTGTCCAGGCCAGGCTGTGGCTCCTTCTCTGGCCGGCTGGAGACGTCTCAGCTCCATGACCCCACCTGAACGGCTGTGGTTCCCAAGGGCTCTGGTGTCGGGAGGCGCCCTGAGCCTTTCTTGGGAGGAGGAAAGAGCTGATGGGCCCTAGCTTTCCGTCCCAGCCAGAGGGAAGGCGCGAAGACCATGAAGCTCCCATTCTGCAAACCTCAGCCCGGCCCTGCCGGCAGGCGTGGCCTGGCATCTCTGGGCTCCGCCCACTGGACACCAGCCACAACCCCAGAACACCTCAACAAGGCCAGGCCCTCCTTGTAGACTCGCCCTGGAGACCCTCCCCCCACCTACATAGGGCGCATGTCCCGCCTCACTCGGTCACGGTTCTCTTGGGAAAGGCTCCTAATGAGACTAGCTGCCCCCCAAGATGTGGACTCACTGGCCCACAGCCTGGGTCCTCCCAGCTCTGTACCCACCTATGTCTAGCACATCTGGAAGAGACAGTCCACACACACTCCTTCAGTCTGCCGCGTTTCCCCTTCACACTGCCTTGACATCCAAGCCCACAGGGCCGAGAGCGGCTTGTAGCCGTGCTGAGGTGTCCCTGTGCTGAGGCGTCCCATGAGAACACCCCTCACTCTGCATTCAGAGGCCGCGGCTGCTCCCTGCGGGAATGCACGTTGCTTGACGTCCTACTTAGCAACCTTTGTTTCTCGTATTAGGCCAATGTTTCTTTTCTTTCTTGCCATCTTTTTCCTTCATGAATACCGAAGTGATTTCATATCATTTGATTTGTTAAAAGTCCTTTTGCCAGGACCAGGAAGATAACTCAGCAGGTAAGGTGTCTGCTTGCAAACCTGGTGGCCTGAGTTCAATTCCTGGAAGCACATGTGGGAGGAGAGAGCTGACTTCTGAAAATTGGCCTCTGACCTTCACCCATATATTCTCTCTCTCTCTCTCTCTCTCTCTCTCTCTCTCTCTCTCTCCCCCACAGTTCCAGGTTGCCTTCAGACTCACTGTGGATGATGTTAAACTCCTACTTCTCCACCTCCCAAAAGCTGAGATTACAGCTTGTCCCACCACACTGGGGCAGATTGGATCAGTCCTGGGGACTCCTACATGACAACCCATCTCTTTCCCCTTGGGCTTCACCCCCCAGCCCGTGTTTGGCTTTCTGCACCTCAATAATGCTTTGTAGCTTACTACAGACAGCAGATGTGTGGTATAACTTCTAACAGCTTTAAACACTTTGAAAATTTGATGTGCTTTGCTACAGTATAAATGGCATCTTTAAAATTTTTATAGGTCAACTAAAAACATGGAGAATTACAGTGTCGTGTGTGCGCACATGCGTGCACGCACACGCGTGTTTGTGAGTATGGGAGCACATGTGACATGGCGTGAGTGTGGAGGGGGGCACCACATCAGGCGTGGGTCCTTGGTGCTCCACCTAGTTTGAGACAGGATCCTTCACCCCTGGCGAGTCGGGGTCCCTGTAGCGTGTCCTCTGGTGACGAGGGGTGGGCTGAGGTTCTGTGTGTGACTGATGGCTTAGGATGCTAAATGATGAATTCTCCATGGAAACGAAGGTACTAAATGTCGGTCCAACCCACTGACGCTTCGCAGTCCCTTCTGATATAGCCAAAGGTTAGATGACAGTTTGTCATGGACATGAGAGATCACCCAGCACCCGGTCTCAGAAATGCTGGTTTCTCCTGACGTCACGCTCTGGCCGTCCGAGCATGCACTGGCAGAGCAGGAATCTCGTCGTCTCTCTCGCCTTTTACAAATCAGAGGCCTTAACTGGACCTTGCGACCCTTCCCACATAAACCAAGGCTTCCGGAAGTGGCAGTGGGAGACTTGCTGCTCTCCAAGCAGGAGCCTGTGACCTTCCCCATCCACTCGGCCCCCTTTGTTCTTACCTGTCTCATCTCTGTGGTATTTCTTTTCTCCTACTGTACTGGCTGAAGCTGTTTGGTTGAAAATTTATCAGCAAACTGAAACCATTAACGTAGCATTTGACTTGCTTCTTCTATCTCTTTCCGTAGCTGTTTTATTTTTAACACATTATTTAAGGCCTGTAGGATCTGTTGTGATGTCTCCTTTCTCTTCTTACCAGATGGCTAACTTGTTTGTTTGGTCCTTCCAAGTAATCCACACTTGTCTCCACTGAGCCATGCTTAAATATAATTTATGCATTGAATTTGTACATGTATTTAATATACATTTATATATTTTATATTTATACATTTATGTATGTACTATTATTTTGTAGTGCATTGTTTTGGTGTCTTTCCTCCTCTTTTTTTGAAACTTATTGAAGAACAACTTGTGTGTGTGCGCGCGTGTGTGTGTGTGTGTGTGTGTGTACAAGAAGGCACCTGAGTGTGTGTGCCTACGGAGACCCAGGGACAACTTCAGGAATCATCCTGGATTTTTCTACCTCCTTATTGCTTTGCTCTGGGATTTCCCAGGCTCTGCCTTCTGGAAGTGCAGAACACCATCATTTTTGCCTGACGTTTTTTTATGTGATATCTGGGGATTCAAATTCAGATCTTCTGCTTTTAAGGCAAAGGCTTTAACCACTAAGCCATCTCCCCAGCCTGAAGATCCACTTTTAACTTCTTGCAAATTACATATAAATCACTGATTTTCAACTCGTTTTCCTTCCACAGTGCTTGCTGTAAAGACTATGAATTTCCCTGCAGGCACAGCTTTTGCTACATCCATACATTGTAAAAATATCATCCCATTGCTCCTCGCCAGTTCAAAGTATTTTTTTGTTTCTTTATTTCTGAAGATGGAACCCGGGACCTTGCACATACAAGGCAAACACTTTACCTCTGAGTTACACCCCAGCTCTCTTGCCCTCTTAACAGCTTTCAAGAGTCTCCTACTAATACTAAACTGCCTACACAGGCTTCAAATTTATAATCCACCTGCCGCAGCCTTCCCAGTGACTGGGATTATAGCCCGCAACATCCAGATATCATTTCTTTTTCTACCTGTGAGAGTTTGGTTTCTGTACATATCAGAATTGCCTCATGCAGACAGACTCTGTCTGTCTGCCTGCCTTTCTGTCTGTCTGTCTCTGGCCCAGAACAGATATCAGGAATGTTGATTCCCTGGCTCTCAGCTGGCCGTCTAAGCGCTCACTGGAAACCAGGAGAGCTCTCCTTCCCAACCAATCAGAGGTCCCACGCTGGATCTACATGCCGATTCTTAGCTCCCTGATTTTCCTGGCGGGGCTGGGCAGTGGAGTTTCACCATTTCTCTCTCCAAGAGGATAATAAACTTTGCCATCTGTTTCAGTTCCACTTTTTCTTCTATTGCCGTCTCCTCCATCCTGGGTCCGCTTGATGGTCACCATGCTTGGACACGACACACTTGTAGACTTTTAGACTTGTAGGTTTTAAGAAGGGATAAGACTGAGAAAACGCTCCGAGCCCCCAGTGTCGAGAGACAGAGAGTAGATCCGGACACCTACCCCGTCCATCTTTATAGACACCTACCTGCCTCACGTACAGATGCACCACTGTAAAGGTCTTCCCTCATCAGTTCACTCAATCTCTCACAGGCAAGCTTAGCACCCCTTCTCCCAGGGGTTCTAGTTTGTGTTGCGTTGGCATTTGAGACCACAGAACCCATCGATCTGTGTTCTGTCCAGTGAGGCTACAAATAGGATTCTGGGAATGATGTTCCTTGATCTTTCGTGCTCACGGGAATGCTGGTGGGGTCTGTCAGTAACATATCCCACAGCGACATTTGGCACTCTGGACCTGGGGCAGGGGACGGGCCCTTCCTGGTCTCCTTGTTGTCTCCAGCATTGCTCTGGCTTTCATACCCCAGCCCCACCCCCCGGCTGCAACAGTCTTTACCAGGCAGAGGCGCCTCACGCCCCCTCCCTCATGTCCCTCGGACACAGGCCTGGCTGATCTGCCACAGCCACTACCTCTATGTCGACTCCATGGTCCCTTTCTGCTCTCCCGCCCCATCTGCGTGGCCAGGGTCCCAACTTCCCTCTGAAGCAGCTACTGCGGCTTCTGTGTAGCTGGACAGAACTAACGTGCCGTTCTTGTCTCAGAGAATCTTTACATGACACCGTCTTCTCTAGGTGTCGTCTGCCTGAGTTTCTTTGGACTTTCTTCCTCTTTAATTTTCTGACATTTATTAATATACCTCACGAGGGTGCGGCGGGTGGGCCCACGCATGCGTGGCTCAGCACGTGTGTTGACATCACGTGCAGGAATCAGTCCTCTCCTTCTACCCTGTGAGTGAGGAGACACAACGCAGGTCATCATTTGGGTAGCGAGTTCCGTACCTGTTGAGCCATTGCTCTGTGGCCTCTGATTTTCTTTCTTTTGTTCTGTTTTGTTCTTATCTCCCATGTCCTGTTGTGGGAGGTGCAATTTATTTTTCTCTTCTGCCAGTGTCTGTGCCCAAGCATCCGTTCTCGACATCTCAGTCTAATAAGTCTTAGAACTTTTACCACTCCGAAGACAAAGAACACACCTTAGAAATGCATTTACCATTGCTCTCGACTCATCTACCACTGGGCACCTGTGTTCTGTTTTCCACATCTTTTAAGCTCCACAAGATGTAGCCTCGATTTGGACCATCAAAACCATCTTCCTGCTTCTGTAAAGCTCAGCTTTGCCATTTGGGGCAAACTTGCTTCTCCTCAAAGAAATGTCTTTACCATTTATTTCAAGTAGTACTAATCAGCAGAGAACAAATTCCCTGGGTTTTCAATGGCCTGCGGAGTCTCTATTTCATATTCAGTATTAAGGAGTCTTTTTCTGCTAGGGACGAATTCTTGGCCAGAGGAGTTTTCTTTTGGTCTTTTCTCTGTGTTGAGACCCAGTCGCCAGCCCAGGTTAAACATTCATAAATAATAAGTGCTTCTTGTCTCTGGGTTTCAGACTGTTTGCCGCACTTTAACGAGGCCTAGTTCCCTTTGAATGTATTCTGTTTGTTGGAGCACTTCTGAAAACTGTGGTCCTCGCCTTTGAAGCTGGGGAAATTCTCATCGACCACTGTTTCTGCCTCCTCTCTTTCTCTCACGCCCACGGCTCCAACCCCGAGTGCTGACCTAGTCCATCGTAATCTGCACACCCCCACATCCCCTTCTAATACTTCTTTCATTTTTCCTGTACGTGTGTCCATGGGGTGTGTGCACATGTGTATGTGTGTTGTATATGTGGGTGGGCGTACCTGTGTGTGCCCATGTGCATGCCACGTGTCTGCACACGTGCGGAAGCCTGGGATTGATATCAGATCCTTGATCAGTCATGCATCTTTTTCTTTTGAGCCTGGGTCTTCAATCAGACCCCGAGTCTGCCTATGGACTAGTCTGCCAGCCAAGTTGCTCTGGGGACTCCCAGGCTCCACCTTCCTGGGTAGAATTACAGGGCCGCGTGCCTGCCTGGCAACTTTAATACAAGAGCTGGGGATCCAAACTCTGGTTCTTTCGTCTGCGCTGCAAGCACTTTAACGGCTGAGCCGTCCCTTTACCCCCTTTTTTGCTTCCTTTCTTTGCGTCTGGCTGCGGAGCCTGAGATCCTGAGAGCTTTCTCTAGCCTCACTCTTGTAGTGAACAATCCGTGATCTCCTCATGCTCAACAGCACGTGTTTCAAAGAAGCTTCAGACTATTGCCTGCTCAGCCCACCCCAGAGCCGCTCAGCCCACCCCAGAGCCCGCTCAGCCCACCCCGGAGCCTGCTCAGCCTGAGAATCTCCCAAGAGAACCTGTGTCCACCTTACTCTGTGTCCCCAGGGTCCTGTACTCCTGGAGGCATGGATGACGTCACCAGCCCCCACTCCACACACAAGCGCTCGGCTCCAGCGCTAGCCTCACCCTGCACCGGCCTGGGCAGTACCCACAGAGGGGCACTGTCTCTGCGAGCAGGAGCCAGTTTCTTATGAGGCCAATGAAGGCGACGCGATCATGGTGGACGTGAAGGACGCAGGCCAGGTTCACCGGGCAGCCAGCGAGTGGAGAAAGATGCTCGAGGCACCAGGTCCAGAGGACACAGGAAAGCTGGCCTGTCCCCAGAGCTGTGCGCCTGTCCCCAGCATGGAATGAAGGCGTGCCAGATGGAGGGGGGGAGGCCAGGGGCTTTCTGAGGTCATCAAGTACAGAACCTCACAGGAACCTGTGTGCATATGGCATGTGCGATCATAGGTGTATGTGATGAGCACTGTAGGATTAGATGTGTGTGATATGCGTGTGTACACTTGTACATGCATGTGTGCATGCTTGTGTATGTGTGATGTGTATATGTATGCTTGTGTACATGTTTATGCTTTGTGTGATGAGCATTGTGTACACTTACGAATGCATGTGTGCGTGCTTAGGCATGTGTGTGATGTGCTTGTGTACATTTATGTGTGCATGTGTGCGTGTACGCCTGCACTGTGCACGTGTGAGGTGAGACTTGCACACATGATTTGCACGTATGATGGCAGTCTTGGGGCGCAAAGCTGCAGGCCTGGGGCTCTCTCTGTGTCAGGTTCGGCTTTGTGCAGATGAGTGGACTCTGAAGCGGACCCCGTGAAGCCCCACCCCTGCATGGCTGCCCCTCCCACCCATGCTGTCTGTCCACACAGACCTGCTGCCGCCTCCCTGACCCGTGGTGGTCACCTTGCTTTGTGGTTGTCTCTGCTTCTGACTCTCGGCCTGAGAATCTCCCAAGAGAACCTGTGTCCACCTCATTCTGTGTCCCCAGGGTCCACACACGCTCCGCTAACCCTGGTCCCATCAATCAACAGAGTCCACACGCTTGAAAGCAGTGGGCTCCTCCGTGGGAGGCAGCGACCTGAGATGCTCACCAGCAGCCTCGCAGGGCAGGAGAGCAGAGCAGAGCAGGAGGAGAGGAAGGAAGCACCCAGAAGTGAGATCTGACCACCACGACCACACACGCATATATACAACCACACACGCACACACAACCACACACACACATACACACACAACCACACACACACACACAACCACACACACAACCATACACACACAACCACACACACACACACAACCACACACACACACAAACACACACACAAACACACACACACAAACACACACACACACAACCACACACACAAACACACAACCACACACACATACAACCATACAACCACACACACAACCACACACACATACACACACACACATACACATACAACCACACACACATAACCACACACAACCACACACACACATACACATACAACCACACACACACACCACACACACAACCATACACACACACAACCACACACACCACAAACACACACACACACACACACAACCACACACACAACCACACACACAAACACACAACCACACACACATACAACCATACAACCACACACACAACCACACATACATACACACATACATACACATACAACCACACACACATAACCACACACACAACCATACACACACACAAACACACACACATACAAACACACACACACAACCACACACACATACAACCACACAACCACACACACACAACCACACACACATATAGCCACACACCACACACATACAACCACACAACCACGCACAACCACGCACACAAACACACACCACACACAACCACACATACACAACCACACACACAACCACCACACACACACAACCACACACACACACAACCACACACACACACACAACCACACACACACACACATAAGATGCAGAAGTGACTGAAGAAGACCTCCCTTGGACACACACATATACACTGCCCCCCAAAGAAGGAGAGAGGGGAGCAAAATGAGGAGGAGAAGGAAGAGGAGGAGGAGGAAGACGAGGAACTAGAGAAGAAAACAAGTGTGTCGTCATTCTGATCAACCTTCCAGGATCCCACCACCTCCAGGCCAAGAGACACAAGTGTGAGCCCCGGCTCCGGGCTGCCCCAGCGGCCTCGGGGTCCGGCAGTTAACCACCCGCCCGGCTGCCGGGTAATTGCCTCCTTCTCTCTCTTGGGAGCTGTGCTAATTATGCAGCCCTGACCACACGGCGGGCTCTATTTGGACGCTACATAAACGGAAGCACACGGTTTTCCGATGGCGGCTTGCTCCCTGCAGACGTCCGCGTCCAGGCTGGTGCCGCTCCCGTGTTCAGCTTATTCCTGCCTGGGGCGTGCGGCTTTGTGGGTTTTGTTCTGCTGTGGTGGTTTGGATTCCAGGCAGGACGCTCATCGTGTGAACACAGCACCCTGGGATGGCGCTGGGTGCTGGCCGAGCCGCTGGGACCCTCAGTCTCACCTTCTGACCATGGGAACTCGGGCTATGGCCACCGGAGGAGCACGCGCTGCTCCCGGGCAGGTGACCGGCTTGGGGAAGCTTTGCCTCCTGCGGACATGGATGTGGGCAGACCAAGGTCTCCACTGTCATCTGTCTAGTGAGCACACCATGCTGCGCATACACTTCACCCTCTGCAGGGATCCCAGGCCGGGTGCCAAGGCAGAGGTAGCAACTGTCCCACGCAAGGCCTCCTCGGACCCAAGAGGCACATTAGAGTCACAAGCTTCCTCCCCGCCTCGTTCCGGCTCATTCTATCATTCCTCTGCCTCCGCCTCCTTTCTTCTTCCTCCTTTTCCTCTTCTTCTTCCTTCTCCTTTTTCTCCTCCTTTTCTTCCTCCAAATCTTCCTGTTCTTTCTCCTCCTCTTCCTCCTCTTCTTTTTCTTTTTCTTTCCTTGTGTGTATATGAAAGAGAGAAGGTGTGTCTCGGGAACCCAAGGCTAGTCTCAAACTCTGACTCAGAGGATAACCTTGAACCCTTGATCCTCCTGCCTCTGACTTCCAAGTGCCAGGGTTACACCATGTGCCCCCAACATCCGTCGCTGCCTGGATGGTGAGCTAGCGACAGCTCCCTTGCATGTTGAAGCTCAGGCTGGGGACGGCTTCAAGACACTAGATCACAGCAAGTGACATTTTCTCTCTGCTGCGATTTGGGTCTAGAGTGTCCCCCAAAGGCTGGAACACTGAGGCCGTGGTCCTTCATGCAGCAGCGCCCAGAGCTGAGGTCTTGGTGAAGGACCGGGATGATGGGTGTTGACCTCATTGGTAGGTGGGTCCATTGCAGGTGCATGTCCTGGTTAGGCACAGGTGTCAACTTGATGGTTGAGGGTTTGAGCTCTGGGCACATTTATGGAGAATTAATGGTTGGGTTAAGCCCAGAGCAAACCTGCAGGAGATTGTCTAGCTGATGGGGAAGGCCCAGCCCATGATGGGTGGAACTAGCCCCTGGGCAAGTGCATAAAATACTAAGAGTCGGTTGAGGAGGTTGGCATCCTTTTGTACACTTGGCCAGACATGCTGGTCTGGAAAGTAAGGATCGTCCCTCTCTCAGCCATTACATAAAGATGGTGTGGCTGGTTCCCTCAGCCCTGGTGTTGGTGTGTGCTCTCCCGTCAAGCTGGACAGGCTGTAACCAGACTGTCATAAGGAAATAAGCTCCTTGTTTCCTTAAGCCATTTGATGGTCATTTGTCAGCTACCATGCAGGTGACTGCAACAGTGCATAACTTAATGAGGGCTCCTGGAGGTGGTAAAAAGTGTAGCCATGGGACCCAGCTCAAAGCAGTGGGTCCTTGGGCAGTGTAGTGTGTCCTGCCCCAACTCCCCCTTTCTGTCCTCTCTCTCTTTCTCTTTCGCTCTCTCTTCCTGTCATGTCTCTGTCTATCTCTCTACTTTCTCTCTTTCTCTCTTTCTTTCTCTCTCTTTATCTTTCTTTCTTTCTCTCTCTCTCTGTCTCTGTATCTCTCTGTCTCTTCTCTCTGTCATCTCTCTATGTGTCATCCTTCTCTCTCTCCTCCCCCCTCCTCCCTGGCTGTCATGGCATCAGCAGCCTCACCTGACACTCACCCCCCCTGACGCATGCTCAGAGAAGCTCAGCTTGGAGCCAGCTGGCCATGGACAGAAACCTCTGCAAACCATCAGTCTTCCCTCCTTCCAGCTGCTTGTCCCAGGCTTGTTGTCACAGCCACAGAAAGCACATCCTTACCTTCCCTAGCCCGGTGAGCTGGGCACATCATCTGTAGGCACGGGCAGGCGAGGGCCGCTTTCACCATACAGGCTGTTGGCAACACCCCTGAGCTCTCTACTGAGCACTGAGGTCCTTAGATCGGGTCACCTGTCACTCCTCCCAGACTCTTCTGCAGTGCCCGAAGTCGCTGCTGTCACTGAGCACTTGGGCATCGCCGTGCTCAGGCGGTCTCTCCCTCAACCTGCGCACAGCTGGCAGGGAACCTGCACCCTCGTGTGAGCGGCAAAGTCCCCAAGTTCCTTGGCCAAGTCTCGTGCCTTGCCCACAAAGCTGAGAATGAACCTTAGGCGTCCGGCCTTGGAATCTGGGCAGAAGATCCCGGCTGGGCCTCGCCCCCGCCTCCTGCCCCTCCCCCAGCCTCCTGCCCCTCCCCCAGCCTCCTGCCCCTCGCCCCAGCCTCCTGCCCCTCGCCCCAGCCTCCTGCCCCTCGCCCCCCAGCCTCCTGATCCTCACCCCCAGCCTCCTGCTGCCTAGTCCTCCACTGTGTGGGGACAGAAAAGACTCATGTGAAGGGAAAGACGGGCTGGGACAGCTGTGCAAGCCCAGAGCTTCTCTTCAAATGCATGTTGGATTTTAGAATGGCCTTGAATTCCTAGAAAAGCTACACCTCGCCGACTGAGTGTTCCTGTGAAAGCTACACCTCGCCGACTGAGTGTTCCCGTGGACCCCGTGCCAAGCGCCCCCACTCTCAGCATCAGAGTCACTGCGGTGGGTGCGTTCCATCGCCACGTGGGCAGGAGAACATTGTGCTGGTCCAGATAAACGGCTGGTGTAGTCTGGGTCGCCATGGTTGCCAGCATCCTGTCTCCACCAGGACCCTCCGGGTGTCAGTGGTGGTCCCTGCTCCCTCAGCTTCCGCGACACGGTGAGCCTCTCAGACACTTTTCTCTTCGGTGACCTTGCATCTCACAGGGGGGTGTTCACTGCGTTCTGCTCAGCCCTTGATGGCAGCCATGTTTGCCCCTGTTCCTCCAGGTGGGTGGCAGCTTCTGCTGCCATATTTGGATTTCTATACAGACAAGTGAGATTGGATTTGTGCACACACAAGTGCGTGCATGTGCATGCGGAGACCAGAGGGGATGTCAGAGGCTAGGTGTCTTCCTTTATTGCTCTCTACCTTCTGTGTGTGTGTGTGTGTGAGAAAGAGAGAGAGAGAGAAAGAGAGAGAGAGAGAGTGCATATGTATGTAAGTACATATGTGTGTGAGAGTGCATGGGGCGGGCATGGTGTGTCCCTGTGGAGGGCCAAGGGTGACTTTGGGAATCATCCTAGATTGCTTCTACCTTCTTTTTTGCTTCACACTGGGATTTTCCAGGCTCTGGCCACCAGGGCTGGAAGTGCAAGCTGCCATTTCTGTGTAATGTTTTCATTTGGAATCTGAACTCAGGACCTTCTGCTTGTGAGGCAGTCAACACTTGAGCCATTCTCCAGCCCAATGTTGAGTTTTAACAGCTCTTTATATATACTGGATATTAGTCCTTTCTTTGGATATATCCTGATCTATCGCTTTTCTTTTTAAAGATTTTTATTTATTCATTTGCTTTTTTATTTATGTGTGAGAGAGAGAGAGATCATGGTGCATGTGTGAAGGTCAGAGATCAGCTCTCTCCATCTGCTTTGTGGGCTTCTGGGAAGTGAACTCAGGTCACTAGGTTTGGGCACAGGCACCTTACCCGCTGAGCTATCTCACCAGCCGACATCACTTACTTGTCTTTTTCGTACACGTGTTGAGTTTCCTCGGGTTCTTACTTTGTTTTTTCCCACTGTAGACCCTGCACACGGTTTGCTAGACTTAGGGTTAAGTCTCTGGATTTTCAGCAACCTATTTTTGACAGTGAAGACAGTTGAGTGAATGAAGCAAAGCTGTTTCAACGGCATTGCTACATTGCAGTGAAAGGAAAGGAAAGAAGCAGAAGACACAAGCTGAACCTCTTCTTGCCCTGCACCCTGGACACACACCGCCACACGGGACTCGTGGCTCCCAGGCTTGCCAGATGCACCAAGTGGTCTAACACCACCTGCCTCATGTCCCCGGACAAGGTAGAACTAACCTGCCGCGAGGCCACTAAAGACATGCAGAATGAGCTCAGTCCCGGGGCTCCCTGAAGGCTGAAGACCCTCCGCTGCTGAGCTGGAGCTATGGCAACGTCCGTGCACGCCACTGTTTGGCTCCTACACCCCACTCCCTGGCTGCATTCCCTCTGGCTCTGCTAGGATCTTGGGAACATGATCTCAAGGGTGAGCCCTGTCTCCATTACCAAATCCCAAGGAGTGCCCAGGCCAGCCCAGAGCTGCACCCTGTGCCCTCCATCCTGGCCGGGGCCATGTTGGCTTCTGTGAGTGTGGATTTGCCTGTGGATGAGTCAGGAGACGGGGATGCTCCTGTCGCCCGCACAGCTGTGGGGCGTAGTGAGGATTTGCACCACGAGAGCTGGAAGCTGTCTCCACTCCACTGTGCTGTGACCTGCTATGTTTGGTGGCGTTCGACCCCTAGAGTCGAGGAGGAGGAGCCTGGCAGTGGGGGTGGAGGTGGGAGAGGGGTGGAGCTGACTGGACAGAGCTGCCAGGTCACAGGGCAGGCACCGAGCATCCCTATGATGTCACAGAGGCAGAAAGTGAGAGAAGATCCAGAGGTTGGGGAGGGGCGGGTATGAGAGAGATGGGCGAGGTCAGGAGTGCAGCTGGGAGAAGGAATGACAGCTCATGCCCTGGAGTACAGCAGATTAGCCACACCAACCTCAGGTAGCCACAGAGTCAAATTACCTGCCAGGGGTCTAGAATGCCCACACAAAGAGATGGTGATTGCAGGAGGAGACAGATATGCTAATCACTTCGCTCTATCATATACAGCAGTAAACTGTCTCACTGTGGTACATACTAATCATATTGATACATTGTATTCAGTATTAACTGTCTCACTGTGGTACACACTAATCACATCGATACATTGTATTCAGTATTAACTGTCTCACTGTGGTACACACTAATCACATCGATACATTGTATTCAGTATTAAACTGTCTCACTGTGGTACACACTAATCATCGATACATTGTACGCAGTATTAAAGTACCTTGTGGTATACATTAATCTCCTTGACACATTGTACATGATATTAAACTATTTCACTGTGGTACACACTAATCACATTGATACCATGTACACGGTATTAAATAAATGTCTCCCTATGAAGTGGTGGGTCAGCACCAGTGCTATTCATCTGTAACCCCAATACTTGGGAAGTAACAAGCAGGAGGATTTTGTTTTTGTGAGTCTGGGACCATCTGGGACTACAGATCAAGACTCAAAAGAAGTTCACAGCTAAAAATGCTTCTGGGGCTGACAGACACAAAGGGCAAAGGCTACATAAGTCTGACAGCTCTCTCCTAGAACACCGTGAGGATGTGAGGAGAGCGTCGATCGGATCCACAGGCATCCTCCAACCTCCACACACTGCATGGTGTGTGAGGCAGTTCTTGTACACACTACACATGCCATGCATACCCATGTGGCAAACACGCACACACACACACACACACACACACACACACAATTATAATAAAGTTTTTAAATTTTTTCAGTTCCTTATGATAAAGTATTTTTAAAAATAAAATCTATAAGCCAAAGAAAATAAATTCAGAGCTCCATGGCTGCATCCCTGTCTGTACCCATTACTCAGGAGACGGCAGCGGGAGTCCTGGGTCCTCTTCCTACGACACGGGGGGCCACAGGAGACCCTGTCTCAGAACAACAGCAAAGTCTAAGCTCACTCCATTCCCAGAGAATCATTCTGTGTACAGGAAGAAATGGAATTCCAGGAAAGACGGAAAATGTGCGGGGGCCTCAATTGACATGGCGGCCAATAGTGGAGTTCAGCTGGGCAGGGGACAGGATAAAGACTTTTCACACTGACGTGATTGCTGCTCCCACACGGGCCCCTCTGCTGTCCTCAGCACACATCTGCCGGCCAAGTGTCTCTGCCACGAAGCCCACTGGCTGGGCGGGGACCTCCTAATCTTAGTGTAGAGAACAGAGCAGGGGGCCCAGCCCCCAGTCACTTCCTACCCTGCTAGAACATTCACCAGCCCCCTCCAGGGAGAATCTGTTTCTTTGCAACGCACGTATCTCTGCCGACGAATAACATATAGAGACAGCCAGGCCATCTGGGCCTCGGTCTGCAGCCCGGGGCTGACGTGGTTCAGCGCTGGCCGGACCACTTGGCTCCGTGCTCAGCCTGGCTGGCAGGTTTCCCCGTGGCCTTCCGCCGGCCAGCGTCGGCTGCGAGAGACCCCTCCCCAGTTACAGCCCCCGCGGCACCCTGACGTTTGTCGGGAATCTGTCTTCTCTCTGGAGCACACCGCCCAGATGTGCAGATCCTATACGCTGGGTGGGAGATCTCCCCCCTCCACCCCGCCCAGGGGCTCCATCTCATGTAGAGAGGATTTCATGGAGCTGCTGGTGGGGAGGGCTCCCAGGCAACTGTGCCCCCTCCCCCAGGCATCCTGAAACCTGTACCCACAGCCTGGACCCAGCCCAGACAATGCGGGGTCACTACTCTCCAGATGAATGGGCAGGAGATGAGCTGGGCTCAGCCAGCTTGCTCCTTAACATCCCCACATGACTTGAGAGAGACAGCCCCCCCCCCAAAAAAGCAAACTTTTCAGGGGACCTTGATTCTGCTCACCTCATGTTGGTCTGGCCTCGTGAGACCGGAAGCGCTCAGAGGACTCGCTGAGTGGGGAGGGATCATGTGAACCACTTGAAGCCAGTGCCGTCCACTCAGAGCCAGCCTTGGAGACCCTTCCCTCGAGCCACAACATGGTCTACCTGCCCTGAACGCGCTCTGAGGTTCGGCAAAAGAACCCCGCTAGACCCTGAACTTTCTTCCTATACCTTCTGGGCACATTTGCATCGCCGCGTCACGTTCCCTCGGCTGGCCCTCCATCTGTGTCATTTTAACAACTGCTGGCATAGGAAGCAGCACCCGCTAGGAGAGTGACGAGAGTGATGCCAAGACGTATAGGAGTTCATAAGGAGGAAAGTGAGGGCTCAGAGAGGGCAAGTGAAATGCCTACGGCTGCACAGCGGGATGGAGGCAAAGGCCTTCGGTTCACTGTGCGCCCCAGAGGTCCCCAGTTCTCTTACGCTCAGAGCGCTGAGAACCCAGGACAAGGAACAGCTGAGAGAGCAGGACCTTCTACATGGTGGGCTGCATGTCTATGGACCCCTGACCCTTCTCTGCATAGTTCAGACCTCGGCCTGACCTCCTCCCCACCCCCAGGCACGGGCTGGCGCGGGATGCTGGGAGGGAGCTTGGCCCGGCCCCAGGATGAGCTCAGCCTCTCACGTCTGGTGTCCAGATGCCCAGCCAGGGCCTCCTCCCTTCGCAGGCGATCCTCTGGCCCCTGCCCAGAGCGCATTCCACAGCTCGTCCTCAGGAGACAAAGGTCGGCACACGCGGCTCTGCTCAGCACGCACAGCAAGAATGTGGCGGACGCTCAGCCAGCAAGGCCGGGGAATCTGTCCTGGGACCACCTAGGAGCCAACCATGGGCAACTGCAGAGCTGAATGCAGGGACCCAAGGGCCAGAGGACTCCGACGAAACTGGCTGCACTGGGTGGGAATGAGTGTGGCGATCGACTGGTGATGCCTGCCACGGCAGTGGACGGTGACAAGGCCTGAGTACACAAGGAATCTTGGTTCTCATAGAAGGTCTGTTTGCTGATCCAAATGAGGCCAACGAGTCCAGGGCTCCACCCAGCAGTGCCCTGTGCTTGCTGCAGCCCAGAGGCCTACACCTGCACCAGCCCCACGCTCTTGGGACCCCAACTTCTAGAGCTCTCAGCCATTCCTGTCAATGAACTTCCTGATGCTCTGGAATAGTATGAAGTATGACAGCTCCATGGGAGACAGACTGAGACACTGGGACACCCCGGCCTGTGACTACTGTCCCCCACTTGGTAACAGCTGGTCTTTCAGCGGATGAATGGAGATGGGGTGTGGAGCAAGGGCAGTAGCCTGTCTCTCAGGTGCAGCACGGAACCTTAGGATGGAGAAAGAGGCAGGGAAGACCCCCAAATGTCTCTCAAGCCTAACTGATGGGGATCCCTCTGAGGCTCTGCCTGCCTTCCGTGGACTAGCTCAGAACCCCTACCTTCTGATATCTCTCTGTTTCCATGAGCCCCAAACACCTAACTCACCATTATCCATCTCTCACTGCTTGCCTGAGTCCCCACTCCTGCCACAGTGACCCCCTCACCTGTCCCTCTGAAGTACCCGCACCTTCTACCATGTCAATCTGCCAGGCTGGCCGCTACCTCTGCCTCCCCCTCCCACCATCTCCTGAGTGGATGCAACCCCTCCTTGCCACAGCCCTGTGATCCCCTCTCTCCTATCACCTCCGTCCCCATACTTTGCCTGGAGCAATTACAGCAGGAACATATAACAAGGCAGGACTTCTACCTACCGCCTTGGAGAGGGTTTGGAACCTTCCAGAGTCACGTAGGTCAAGTAGGTGCCACACCTGGAAGAGCATTGGTGAGCCCTGAGGAGTCAAAGGCACCTGCGGTGAGATTCTCTGTGGAGGAGAGAATCACATAGCCTTGGCCTCTTTCTGGGCTTGAAGAAGACGCTTCTTCCTTGCCCAGCCGATGCTGAGTATATTTATGGGCTACTTTTCTCATCTCTGTGGCAAAGTTTTGACAAAAAGAGACTAAGAAAGAAAGTTCTCTTTGACATAGTCGGAGGTTCCATTCCGTCGTGTGTGGAAGTCAGCTGGCGGGAGCCGGGAGCAGCTGGTCACCGCGGTCACCACCTGCAGCCGCAAGCAGCGAGCAGTGGACGCTGGTGCTCAGCTCGCTTTCTCCTTATTATGCCACCTGGCGCCCCAACCCACTGCCCCCACAGTTCAGGTGGGTCCTCTCCCCTCGTTACCTCATCTAGAAACGCCCCCATAGGCACACCCGGAAGTTTGTCTCCTGAATTTCTTCGGGTGACCAATCTACTAACCATCCCACGAATCCATCTCGAAGAATGCACGACCAGAGACGGTGGATGGCGCCCGGGCCTCAGGGGCACCCAGGGTCCAGGAGGACGGGATGGAAGTGTAGCTCATTCAGCTGCCTGGACTCTCCTGCCCCAGCCCCTGATCTGACAAGGAAGCCGGGTTCACACTTCCTCTCTTTCAGCCAGGACGGAGCCGGGCTATGTACACAGTCGGCGCTCAAGGGGTGCCTGCTGCGTGCGCGTCTGGGGACCAGAGGCATCTCTGCAGCAGACACTCCAGGGACACTGTGGGACCTGAACCCACTGTCCCAGTCTCCCGACACCTGCGGTCTGGGGCTGAGCTGGAAGCCCGGGGCAGCCACTTGGTGCCACATCACTGACCGCAGCTGATTGTGGCCCTGGCTCTTCTCTCCACTGCCCTGCCCAGCCTTGCCCAGCCTTGCCCAGTCCCTGCCACCCTCCAGAAAGAGAAAGGTCGCCGGCTGGCTCTGGGGGAAGTGTGCTTGGCTGGGAGTTTGGGTCGACCGTGGGCTTCTCCAGAGGCACGGTCCTAACCTGTGTCCAGTGGCTGTGCGCAGCTCAGGGACCCCGGAGGAAAGGCCCAGGCTTGTCTCAGGCAGGTGCTAAATGGGGCAAATGGCACTCAAAGGCTCCGAGGATGTCCCTCTGCACCCTGCGATCATGGCGCTGCGAGGAGCGCACGGGCCGGGGCCTGCAGCCTGCGCCGCGCGGCCCTGGACCCCGAGGGTGGGCGCCGAGCGGACCTGCGCACGCGGCTCTGCTTCCGGTGCGTAAATTCACAGAGAAACATGAACGTCTAACAACAGAAGGGTGTTGGAACAGTGGGAATCAGCAATTTTGCACAGGAAGCTTTGGGAGATGTTGTCTTCTGCAGTCTGCCTGAAGTTGGGACACAACTAAAAAAGCAAGATGAGTTCGGTGCTTTGGAAAGCGTGAAAGCTGCCAGTGAGCTGTGCTCTCCCCTGTCAGGAGAGGTCACTGAAGTTAACGAGGCGCTTGCAGAAACCCCAGGGCTGGTCAACAAGTCGTGTTACGAAGACGGTTGGCTGATCAAGATGACACTGAGCGACCCTTCGGAGCTGGACGAGCTCATGAGTGAAGAAGCCTAGGAGAAATACATCAGATCCATTGAGGAGTGAGCAGCGCCCGAGGAGCGTCCGCCGCTTGTGCAGCAAGCTCTCTTAGAGGCGGAGAGACTTAACTAACCCCTCGGTACTGATGGAAGAAGCTGTTCCCAGCACTGCTATGGGAAAACATCCCAGCTTCCTAATGTTGCAAATAAACAGTACACTTTTTTTTAAATAATACCCTAGACTAGGTATATAGACCAGGCACTCAGTTCTGGTACTCAGAAATCCCAGGATCATCTATGGTAAAAAGGGGTAAAGAGAATCCTGGACTTCAGAATAACAGTGCTATCTGAACCTTAGATAATACTGTAGCTTGCCGGTGTGTGTTCCTGACAGGAAATGACTGCTGTGTGGTGTCAGATGGAGGACAGGGCCCCTAATGTTAATACACTGCATTGGCTGGGGCTGTTTATACAGCAAAGCAGGAAAGCAGCAGACAAATAAATATTCAGCCTCTTCATTCATAAAAAAAAAAAAAAAGGCTCCAAGGATGACCCTGTTGAGACCACCCAGAGGTCACACAGATGACGCTGGTCATGTTCACCTGACCTTCCTCATGACGATGAGGGAGCTTGGCCTGTCTCCAGCCTGAGGGGACCCAAGGAGGCAGACCCCAGCGTCAGCACAGCGGTCTCGCGTGGCCAGGGCACAGCCCCCGCTGCTGAACTCAGCCCCCCAGACTTCCTTTCCCCTTACAGTCTCAATCACGGCGCAATTTCCTCTCGGCGTCTGAACACGGATTCCTCCCAGATGGCTTCTGCCCCCCCCATCCCCCTCTACCAGGTCTTGGGCCAAAGCCGGTGGCTAAGGATTGAGCAGGAGCATCGGAGTCCCGTTAGAAGGTTGCTCCATGGCCCGCAGACAGACGCTGGCCAGCGCAGTGCTTGGGCAGAGTGTGCCCCCGAGGGAGCCGGGCTGCGGCTCGCTGGCCACAACTAGGCCCAGAGCACATTTGGAGACTGTGAGTCAACAGTTAATGGAGCGAGGAAGGCTGACCCGTGCGCAGATCTTCCCTGGGAACAGCGGAAGGAGTCGGCTCTGGAGAAAGCTGGGGAGCAGGAAACGGTGGAGCCCCCTCCCCCCATCTCTGCCAGCTCTGACACTGTCCCTCGCAGAGCCTATCTGGGCTCTACTCTGCCAGGCCCTTGGAGGCCAAGGGATGGACCGGTCCAAACTTGATACCACATCGAGCACATGCGCAAAGGAGAGTTCTGAGCTTCAGAGACCATCCGTGCATCATCTGGGCCCACAGAGTGGGACCTCAGGCAGGCAGTGCGTGTCCCACCACACTGTCCAGATGTCAAGACCGCCGGAGACACACACACCCCACGCGCATGTGTACCCCTTCAGCTCTGGGCCAGCAGCCAGGAAGTCCGATGCCACAGAGACAGGGGTTGCAGGACAGCTCAGCAGCCTGGTCCTCCACACAGGCGGGGAGCGGGTCTCTGCTCAAGGGGACACTGAGCTGTCACACAGGCTACTTGGGCAGCTCCCAGCACCCCTGGGGGAGGCCCAGGCACCGGATCTTAGCTCAGAGGCTTGTTCAGTCTTTCCACACACTACCCACAGATCCACCACACACCGGCCTGGCTACCTGTCTGCAGCTGGGCGCCCTGGGTAATGCTGCTCTATGAACCTTCTTCACGCAGTGTGAAGTGGGGCGGGCATGGGGTGCTCGGGGAGGCTGCCAACGAAGCCACCTTATCCCAGGATAACAATAGCCTCCCGCGCACCTCCCTTACCTCTTCCCTGAGCAGACACCCTTCGCTGAGCGCAGCTCTCCTTCCTGTGGATTCGTGCTGTGGCTCCGAATACCCCTCAACACAACCCAGGAAGCCAAGGAACAAATTCTCTATCTCTGCGCACCACTGAAGGAACCAAAGCTTGGGAAGGGACGGGGTCTCACCTGGAGCCACCAGAGGGATGACAGGAGGGGCGAACCCAAGCTTCAGAGGTTAAGAACACTAAGAAGGTTGGGGTTGAAGGATGAGCTCCAGGGGGAGGCAGAGCCCCCAAGGCTGGGGAAGACAGACCCACCCAGACCAGAGAGGGCGCCAAGGGGATGGAGGACCAGCTGGGGCTGTGTGTGTGTGTGTGTGTGTGTGTGTGTGTGTGTGTGTGCGTGCGCGCGCACATGTGTGTGGTGTGTGTGGTGTGTGTGTGCATGTGTGCGTGCGTGTCTGTGTATGTGTGTGTGTGGTGTGTGTGTAGTGTGTAGTGTGTGTGGGGTGTGTGTGTGTGGTATGTGTGTGGTGTGTGTGTGGTGTGTGTGTGGTGTGTGTGTGTGGTATGTGTGTGGTGTGTGCATGCATGTGTGCATGTGTGTGGTGTGTGTGTGGTGTGTGGTGTGTGTGTGTGTGTGTGCATGTGTGCATGCGTGTGTGTGTGGTGTGTGTGTGTGGTGTGTGTGTGTGGTGTGTGCGTGTGTGTGGTGTGTGCATGTGTGTGGTGTGTGTGTGTGTGCATGTGTGCGTGCGTGTGCGTGTGTGTGTGGTGTGTGCATGTGTGTGTGTGGTGTGTGTGTGTGGTGTGTGTGTGTGTGTGTGTGTGTGTGTGTGTGCGTGAAAGGCAAGTCAAGGCCAGCACAGTACCAGGCAGGGGGGTGTTAGACGCTCAGCAGCGAGGTCTCCACCAAGGCTCCAGAACAAACCAGAGACGGGTCAGTGGTTTACGCGAAGGTCCAAGACCCTGTCTTTTTTTTTTTTTTTTCTTCCATGGTAAGAAAAAAAAATGTATTGACTTGGCTCAGGGACTTGAAATGAATGTTCTGAACATCCAACCAGCAGGGAAAACTTCTTAGCCAGAAATCCTGGGAAGGCAGTTGGGGGAATCCTGCCCAGGGTCCCCAGGGAGAGGCAGGGCCAGGGAAGCCTCGGGAGGCCCGCGCACAAGCACGGAGTACGCGTGCTCCAGAAGGGGAGGGAAGCGAGTCCCCCTAACACTTCGCTTCCTCTCCTGGCCGCGTGGCTTCTCCCTGACGGCGCCGTGGCCCTGTGGCAGAACACCTGCCCAGCCCCAGCAAAAGACAGGTCCACCCCATCCTACACGCATACAGATGACGCTTTCGTAAAATGTCCCTGTCTTGTTTCCTTACTTTTTTTTTTTTTGCCCGCCATCATTGTTTTGAGTGTCCCCATGTAGCACAAGGGCCACGCAGTGCAGCACGACCCACAGCTTGCTCACAGGAAGTTCACCCGCCCCTGGGAGCAGCATGGAGGGGGGAAGCAAGGGCACGTGGGCGTGAACACGCTCTAGCACCCCCTGCTGGCCAGGCAGACCGTGCTGCTGGGGGCGCCTTGGAAGGGGCAGTGCAGTGCTGTGAATGTGTGTCCCCTTCTGTAGCAGAAGCAAAGCAAGCCTGGGGGCCGGGACCCACTCTCATGAATGGGGCCTGTGTCCTTTGGAAAAGACACAGCTAAGTCCCATCTGACCTCCTAAGGTTTTCCAAAGTAAGACTGCCACACTCGACAGGTGTTCAGGGTGCCATCCTGGGGCAGAGACGGAGCCCTCTCCTGACACCCGCAGTGCCTTGACCTTGAGCCTTCCCGCCCCTGCACTGTGGAGCAATAAAGGCAAACAGCTCACACGCTCCGCAGCTTCTGGCATTTTGTTATAGTGTCAGCAAGACACTAAAGCAAGGAGGAGGGGCGTGGCGCCCTCCCACGTGGGTCAGTCGGTGTCCGTTAGATGGCGCTGTGCTCCTGGGGGGCACAATTCCCAGCTGTAAACATAGGAGAGGAGGCCCCAAGGCTCAGGGGACATCATGGAAGGGGCCAAGGAGACTAAGAGCTGAAGGCGCACGGGCACAGCCAGACACTGTCTTGTGCTTTTGAACACGACACTCGCTGCGGCTGTGTATCTTCCACGAGGCCTGCACAGGATTGTCTTACTCACATTTCACGACAGTGTATGCACATGTGCTCTGGGCTCTGGCCAGGAGGGATGGGCAGCGTGGTCACCCGCAGAAGGCTGGGCAGGAACGACCATCCAGGTGAAACACGTGCAGCAGGGGATGTGAAGGCAGAAGGGAGGGGCGCCCATTTGCTTTGAGACCGACTGCACGGGGCGGATCAGCCCTGGGGAAGAAGTGGACCCAGCTCGGGGCCTTGCTGTGCCAGGGCCACGTGCCCTGGAGGGTGAAGCAGGAAAGACCACCTGGCAGTCCCTGTGGCAGCCCTCTCAGGGCCATGGCGGCTCTGGCTGGGCACCTGTCTGGACTTCGGTGGCTACTGGCATCTGGTAGCTGCCCACGAGGTTGCCCCCTCTCGCCTGAGCCAGGACCACGCCAAGGGACCTGCCAGATGTGGGACTTCTAGGATAATGGCAGCTGCTGTGGCCGTCCTGCTGCTCAGTGTCCTTTCTCCCAGGCCTGAGCCCCTGCGCTTGGTACTGGTCCCGGAAGCACGTCCCCCAACCCCACCGGAACATACTCCTCGACCTCCGAGGCTTCCAACGGACCCGTCATCTGTCACGCAGCTGTGGCACGGCCAGAAACAAACATGAAAGGTCTCCAGCAGGGCATCCGCAGAGGCGGCAAATGTGGAGACTTGCGTGGCTTGATCACACCATGCTGGGAGAAGCCCCTGGTCACCCCAAAACACCTGTGCACCCTCCTTCCCAGGACCTTTCCAGTACACACAGGACAGAGATGCCCTTCAAATGCCATAGGTGATCACCCGTGGCAGAGGGCTTATCTGAGCGGCCTGCCCTGCGCATGGACTGTGCTTTTAATTACGTGTGCAAAAGCCTTCAGAACAGCTATTCATTCATTGTTCAAGGACTTTCTCTCTCTAAATCTCTCTCTCCTCTCTGCCTCTGTCTCTGTCTCTCTGTCTCTCTCTCTGTCTCTCTCTCTCTCTCCTCTCTGTCTGTCTCTGTCTCTCTGTCTCTGTCTCTGTCTCTGTCTCTCTCTCTCGATGGGTGGTTGGAAGAATAGGTGGCACATAAACTAGCCATGTAAAAAGGCAAGACTGCCTTTCAGAGCACGCGTGGCACTCTGGCCTGGGATGTTGGGCGTGGTCTGAGCCAGGCTTCCAGTCCTCTAGGAAGATGTCGGAGCTTCTGCTAAAAAAAAAAAAAAACAAGGAATTATTTTGTGTCCACACTCTGGGCAGGTGCCCTGGGTGGGTGTCCCACGTGAGATCAGGCCTGCCTGCCTTCGACTAGCCAGACAGGAATGTTCTTAAGTTTTTGAGAAGCCGGCCCTGGAAGAGGGGGAGATTTGATCACATTCCCACTTGTTTCAGGGGAAGCCCTAGGGAAGGGAAACATGGGGGAAGGGGGACATGGACTTCCAGGGGTGGTTTCCTGGGGCGGAGGAGGCTAAGGAAGGTCAAGGCAACTGGGATATCAACGACAGCCATGTTCTCCAAGAGCCGGGAGCAGCCAAGACGTCAGACAGGAGCCTCCGTTGCCACGTGTCCGCCGGGGTACCTCCCCGCCCAGCTCCACGTCGGCAGCACGCTGGGACCACATGGCTGGGGGAGGGTAACCATGGCAACGCTCCAGTCAACGCTCAGTGATTCTTTCAGAATGTACAATCGCTCTGTTTATAGGAAGAATGCTGACCATATATTCTGGTTTTCCGTGCACAATACATCACTAGGAAAGAATGCGGAGCCCACCAGAAGGAGTGCAGACTGTACTTTTCCCCAGGCTGCCGCTGAGCCTTCTCCCGGCCGATGGGGAACAGGGAGGCTGGGCTCGCTGCCACTGCGCCCCTGAAGGAGTTGTGGGTCACCCCAAGGGACCATCATTGCCCAAGAGAAGGGCGCAGTCACGCAGCGTCCGGTCTCCCTCCCTGAACCTCGAGGGGCACACGACCATGTCCCACGCTGTGTCTGGCAACTGTATTCAGGCCAAACCACCACAGCACTGATTCGTCAGAGTGAAATTTCATCCCAGACTGGATGATGGTGGGTGACTGTCTCCTCCTTAGGGGAGGCCACAGCGTTTCTTTGTGACTTTGGCCCAGTTTCTGTTCTCTGGGGGAAGGTACACACATGAAGCTCGAATTTAGGAGGCAGAAGATGAATTTCAGATGCTAAAAATAATCATGAGGAGAGATGCAAAAGGAAAAGAAGTGGGCGCCCGTGGGGCTGGGCTCCGAGGCAGCGTCTCCATCCCCAAGCCCCTCTTTGATGGACACAGTGTTAATAGTCCAGCTGCATCTGTGATGTCCTGAGACCACGAGCGTGGCGGATGCAAGGTTTAGACCGCACAGTGTGGAAAGAGGGTGTCAGCAGAAGGCGCACCCTTTCTTTATAACAAAACCGCCAGAGGAGGCGGCTCAGGGCTGAGGAGACGGCTTAGGGGTTAAAGGATCTGCGTTCTGGTGGGCACGCTGGTGGTCTATAACTCTGATCCTGGAAGGCAGAGTCTGGGAACCCCCAGAGCAAATCAGTAAAGTGGAAGAACAATTCAGACTCCTGCAGTCACTCTTGGGCCTCCACAGGCACACACACTCAAGTGCCCTCCTCTTGTACACACACACACACACACACACACACACACACACACACACACCTGCTCTTTATAACAGACTTTCAATTCATCAGAACGCCACCCATGAAGTCTCACAGGTACAGCAGCTGAACACACTCAGGTCAAGGATTAGGAGGGGTTTTCTGTCCTGGGTCTCCCTGCTGCTCCCCGCCAGGGTCCCTCTGGTCTCCCCTAGGCACAGCCCTGCCCCCCACCCTGCGCTCCAAGCTTCTGCCCACCCCAGTGCTGCAGCCCGTGAGTCCTGCTTCTGAGTGGACTCCCCACGGCTTGTTCCCTCGCGCCACGGCTGTCTGATCCACTGCTGATTCTGACAGGACGGCAGCTCGTCACGTGACTTCACTGGCTGTGCCATCTGCTGGGAGGGCGAAGCTCTGTGCCCTTGGGAACACAGGGGCAAGCAGGCGGGGGAGGAGGTGTCTGTCGGGGATGGGGAATGGGATGTCGCCAGGCAAGAGGCAATACTGAGGGACAAGCACGACAGGTCCTGATGGGGCCCGGGGAAGTCAGATGATCCCTCGGAAGCAACCCTTTCCCCGCCCCCTGGAGGAAACAGTTCCCTGAGCAGGAGCGCGCAGCCCAGGATAGCCCGGGGATGGCCTCGGCTCTTCTTTTCCTTCCCCTTCAACTATTAACAGCCCACGCGTGACTTCCCTTCTGATATCTTCTAGACTGACTCCAAGGAGCTGGGAGGGCATCTGGGTGACTTCAGGCTGTGCTAATTACCAGCCAGCACCTCCCTGCAGCTGGCCGGGTGGGGTTACGGGCCAGCACCCCGCCCTTCGCTCAGCCTGTCTGTGTTCCCTTTGATGGGGCACGAGAGGACAGCTACTCTGGGATGTGCAGGGCGTCCCTCCACACTCCACTTCGCCCTAACATCTGTGGCGCAGCTTCTTAAAGTGTAGGTTGCACTCCCTATCGGGGTCACGTAATGTACTGGAGGGGGGTACAAAATGGTTTGAGAGGGGTCATGAGACATTTGGCTGTTCGTTGTGAACAGCCACTAAAAACTAATTTGAAATCAATCAGGTCTCCATCCCAGATGTCTGTGGTGGTCCCGTGTTGCGTTGTGTGGCTTCACGCCATCATGCCACCAATGCCGGTGAAGGCCGTCCAACCTGGAACACCTGCCTCAGATTTGAGACCGAACCGCAGTGATCTAGGGATATCTTCTGTGTGGACAGCGAGGGTGGGGGCGGACACAAGGATTTAATTACAAACAGACACTTTCCACACGTCCTGCCGCCTGCTGGCACAGAGGGTTCACATCTTGGGACTGGATTGTGTTCGAATGTTTCGCTTTTTCAAATTGCCGGTTGAGCTTTCTGGCTTGAGTTTCGAGGAAATCACTCGGTGAATTTCGGCTTGGGATCAGGACAGGATTTTCAACCACTTCCTAAAGGGCTCTAAACATACTTCTGCCATTTTGTGCCCCGTGTTTGAGCAAAGCGGAGTACGCAGCACCGATGATTGTAAAATCAGAGACTCAATCAACTCTGCAAAGCATCATCAATTCTCTGTACACTGTGCTACCAAATACTCAGCCAAGACCCGACTCTTGATGTAAAAATAAACAAGCACACCCACTCATTAATATGTAAAAACAACAAATACAGCAATTCATTAATATGGTCATTTGTCTTCATCTTCAATAAATGATGAAATTACGGGTATACTGAAGAATTGTTTTCAAATAAATTTATGATGTATGATCGGTAAATGTTTCATTTGCCATGTGTATTTTATAAGCCTACAAGTCCAGGGTCATATAAAACGTTCTCTGCTGAAGAGGGGTCATGATGCATATTTAAGAAGCCCTGATCCACAACACCGGGCATCCCGCAGCAACCACACTAGGGCAGAGCCCAAGGCTGATGGAGCCCACCCTACCCCAGGCTCCGCCCCAAGTCAGCACCACAATCGGCTGTTCCACAAGGACACACCCAGCAAGAAGACGGGAGGAGCAGAACGCAGGGGCCGACACTAGAGCTTCACGACCGCCAGACAGGAGCGTGTGAGAGCTCGCTCTAGAGATAAAGACGGAATAGGAAATGCCTCATGGGTAGGGGCAGTAAATACGAAACTTCCTCTTCCTCTCAAAAGGGTCTAACTCAATCGGGTTCTGCTAATTAAAAATCCCACAATGAGGCTGAGGACGTGGCCCAGGGGTTAGAACCTTTGCCTCACAAGCAAAGGGACCTTGAGATTGGATCGCGAATCCCATGTAAAAAGCTGGGTGGAAATGACAGTAGCCTGCAATTCCCACCCTGGAAGGCGGAGCCTGGGAAAACCCAGAGAGAAGAATAAGATGTCCCCCTTGGGCACACTAGGGCAGGCGCCACCGGCTGAGCTACACTCCGGCCCCAGTGGCCGTCTCTGATCCTTAACACATTTGGAGACCTGCCCCACCCACGGAGCTGAGCAGAACCCAGAAATGGGCCCGGTGGTCCCTTGCAAGCTTCGCTGTTAATAAGCGGGAGGGAGAAAGCGCCACGCCCTATAAGCCATCGTGAGAGTGTGACTTGCAGGGAGAGCGCTCAGGAAGGAGTGAACCCCTCCCGCTTCCCCACAGCACAGCACAGGACATTTTCAAGGTGAAAACAGAAACAGTAATAAGTGTTGCAGGAAATTGCACGAGGATTCATAACGCTGTCAGAAAGTAGGAATGCCCATTCTAGACCCCTCCCCTGAAAAAGTCCTGTCTGGAAATAGTAGTCATGGGCTTACATACATAAAACCCGGAAGGTTCCAGCCAGCTTGATCCACACAGCATGGGTGTGGCTTCTGTATAACAGGAGCTATGTGCATGTGTGTGTATGCATGTACACACACACTCACCTATAACTCAACCTGATGTATTAAATATAAAACAAGTGTAAACACACAAAAGTTGTTTGCAAATAGATTTACAATGTATTGTCTGCTAGTGAACATAAAAGGAGCAGGCATCTCAAGGGATAGAGGCAGCTCAGAAGACAGAAAGTAAATCAGCTACCGTTGTGCAAAGAGATGCAAAGTGACTCTAGTTATTTCTGGTCTAACATTACAGCAAAAAAATTGAGAATATTCATGTCTGGCATGGGCGAGGGCATGGGAGGAAACAGACGCTGCGGTGGACACAGTATTCTTGCTGGCAGAGCCGTCTGATCACACGGTGGGCATTTGGGCACGCAGATCCTCAGTCTTGCCATCAGAGATCCTCACGGTGATTTTTCCTCTTGTCACAAAAAGGCTGCCACTGCACCCTCAGGAGGACCTCTGTGTCCCGTCGGTTATGCAACGAGTGCGGGCAGACATGGCCGTGTTGCTCAGAACGCTGACAACGGAGCCGACCCAGGGCGTCTGAGGGGAGTCAGCTCAACCTTTACAGACAAGAAACAGAGGCACGGACAGGTTGGGGCCAGGGCCACCCGCAAGCCCCCAGGATGGGCAGGGGCCACCAGTACTGCATCCAGCTGTGCGGGGAGGGCGCTCGGTCCCGGCAACTGGCGCCGTTATTACGTGACAGACACCAGCGTTCTGCTGACCGGTCCACTTCTTGAAGCGATTTATCTGAGGTCGACTCTGCCTCGCTGAACATTCTGACCCACAGCAAATTGCAGGGTGGACCCAGCAGGCCGACCGCGCTGCGGCCCGCGGCGTCTGTAGTGCTGACGCGTGAGAGCGGACCACGTTGTGCTGGGCACAGCAGGAGGGCCAGGGCCACGCCGGGCAGTGCGGGAGGGTCAGGGCCGTGTCGGGCAGTGGGGGGAGGGGGGAGCAGGGCTGCACCCGCAAACAGGGAGGGCCACAGCCACGCCGGGCAGTGGGGAGGGGGGAGGAAGGACAGATGGCGGCAATGTGGGGAGGGGCAGGGCGGCAGATGGTGGGCAAAACTGCAGCCCTGAATGCACGTGGGGCTGGGCGGCCAGAAGCTCCCTCTTCTGCTGTCCCAAATACAACTCTGCAGAGAGACAGCTTCCGGGTGGGGACTTGAAACAGGCCACCAAGCCAGAGGCCCCTCTCTGGTTCCAGAGCATCCTGAAGCCCTTCTGGAAGATCTGCGGCAGCTGGTAGAATTTCCACGCTTCCCTGCAGCTGAAACCAGGCGCTCAGTACGGAGAAGCTTCGTCCTACCACAAGGAGCTGGGTCCCTGACTCCACACTGGTGGCTGAGCCTACACACACACGCAAGCATGCACACACAAGCACGCACATACAAACACACAAGCACGCACATATACAAACGTACACACAAGCACACACATGCATACAGACACATGCACGCACATATGCGCATATACACATACACACAGACATGCATGCGTGTATCTATACATACACACACCCATGCACGCATGCACATATATGCACATACACATGCATGCATACACACAGACATGCACATAGACACACACATATGCATGCATACATACACACACAGACACAATACATACACAGACATACATGCATATACACAGATATACATAGACACATGCACACTCAAGCACGCGCACATCCGCATACACGTGCATACAGACACACACATACAAACACACAGATACACTTGTATGCACACATACATACACCACATACACATGTACACCCATCCATGCATGCATACATACATACCCACATACACATGCACACACACACACACACACATACATGAGGGTCATGAAGGTCACGGCCTCAGTCCCAAGGTTATACACAAGACATAAGAGATTCATCCATCTGCCCAGGAAGCTCTGGGACCCCCATAGGACCCCTGGCCGTCTTCAGGGTCAGCAAGCCTGTGAAGGGGACCCCAGGGCCTTCTCTGGAAGTCCGAGTGAACATGGCATCACCTTGAGGCCAGACTCAGACTTAACTCTTCAGGCGCCCGGGCCCTCGCCAAAGGACGGGCAAGGGCTCCCCATGATGAAATACCCCCCCACTTCGGCTCTGGTGAGCCAGGGCATATGAGGGGACGTGCATGCACGTGTGTGCAAGTGTGTGCGGCTGAGAACAGGAGCACACTGCGATCCTTCCAGCAAGGAGGTAACGACTCAGGTCATCCCAATGCAGCAAAGCATGGCCCCGACACTGCCACCATCTAAGGGCCAAAGTCTGGAACAATGCGGGGAGGCAGGATGGGTGCCAGGGCTCGATCACCCGCCGAGCAGTCTCGAGGAACTTTCCCGCCGGTCCAGTCTTCTGTTTCCCCAACTGGGGGCAGGGGTGGGCTGGATCAAGAGTTTGCAGATGCTTACAACGGGTCCCCCGTGGGCTCCTTCAGACCTTGTGGGCATCTCTGCGGATGCCAGGGTACCAGGGATCAGAGGACAGCTGGCCGCTGCAGGGCCGTGGAGCAGCAACCAGGTCCCACGTGTCACAGGGCTGGGCGGGGAAGGCAGGGGCAGTAGAATGTCACCAAGAGGCTTTGAAGCATCTTTAGACACGCCCAAGAGGACCGACATGCACACACGTCCTGCGTGGAGAGCAGAGGAAGATGCCGGCCTCCCCCAGGGACAGCCCTTGGGCCGGGCATCAGGATCGTCCTGGCCACTAGCTCAGATCCTTGCACAGTGGCCACTGCTGGGTGGCAGCCACCTGCATCTGAGTCTGCACCTCCCTTTGTGTGGACGGGTCTGGGCTTCGGCTGGAGTTTTGTGCCAAGCGATGAATACGGCATGTCTACTCTCCTCTCTCTCTCTCTTCTCTCTCTCTCTCTCTCTCTCTGCCCCCCTCCCTTTTCCAGGGGAGCAATGAGCAGAGTCTCTTGCAAAGACAGCTGCCCTCAGAGCCCCACCTCATGGGACCCTGCACAATCAAGGCCGTGTGCCCACAATGGGCGACCTTGGGGCTTGGGTAGGGAAGCGCAGTCTATCTGTCCCCACACCAGCACCCCCACCCCCAAAGCCCGTTTGCCCGCGATGCACCACGAGTCAAGCAGGTCACTGGGCCACCTGGAGACCCTGCCACCCCGAGTTTCTCCTCCATAAACAACACAGCCCCTCGCGCAGATGGCTGGAGGTGCGGAATAAAACAACACAGATGGAACCCTGCTCCCCGGCTCAGGCCGTGCCCGGGGGTGTTGTTGCGAAGAGAGGACCTTCGCTCTTCCGCCCACCTTCTGCAGCTGACATGTCATGGGGGTCCCAGCAGACCCGCCCTCCTCACATCTGTCGAAGGCGGGATGGCCCTGGGGTGTCCCTCCCCCAAGAAGCGCAGGTCCTGTGTCTGCCTGCTGATGTTGGGGTCTGCAGGGCTTGTTGGCCGTGCAGGCTCCACGGGAGGGGCTGGCCCGTGTTCTCCCCCGAGCCCTCTGGCTTCTTTAAAAGTTCACACCCGAGAACAGCTGCCTAGTAGAGGCGATTTTCATTCATTTCTTGGAAGATGGTGTTTTCCTGTCGCCTGGGGAGCCCCAGACGGCACCCTTGTTCTGCTGGGTTCCCACGCTCTTTGTGTAATCGTCTCCAGCCCGACATCCCCGCATGGAGAGGACGGGAACAAGCGGGTGGGGTACTGATTGGGCTTCCACAGTCCCAACCCCCCCCCGGGGAGGGGGGAGGGGGGTATTGGGATAGGCCAGGGCCTGTCTACCCCTGGAGGGGTAGAATCAGAAGGTCCTTGGAGCACAGACCCAACGTCCCTTTACTGAGGGAGTACACTGCGGCCCAAGAGCCTGAGCGGACGGGTCCTGAAATGCACCATCTTGTTGGAGATGAAGTCTGGCCAGCTCGCAGCTGCGTGCTTCCCTCGGGCATCCACACACTCATAAACCGCTGGATCCTGGTCACTCTCAGGGCGTGACCAGGGCGTAGAGGGGATGATGTCATGAAGTTGAGCAGTGGACAAAGCCAGCTACCCCGGCAGCCCCCACCTGAGCCAACCCCAGCGGTGGAGCCCAGGACCACCAGGGCGGAGGGCTCCGGGCCGCCTTCAGCTCTGGGTGTCGCCGCCTCCCCGAGCCAGGCATCCGCGTCAGCCCTGTGGAGATCTGGTGTCTCTCTAGGGTCGTGCAGTTAGCCTCAAGGCCTGTGGACTCTGACCCAGACCTCCCGAGGACCACGAGACCTAGGGCAGATCACCTCTAACTGCCTTTCTCAGGAGCATCTGCCCACCGGTTGTGACAGGGATTGGATGAGCTGTAAGCTGGCGCGGGAGAGCTGAGAACATGACAGCTCCCCAGAGATTCTCCAGGAGCAGTGGGTCCCTTAGGAAAGCGCACAGGAGGGAGGCCGGATCCAGGTGGAGCTGCCAGCCCTGCAGGACCCGCTTACATCACCGCCCAGGAATGGCAAACCCAGGGGCCTTTACGGCCTGTGCGGGCACCCAGCGGCTCAGCAGCCAGACGGCACTGCAGAAGGGGTGCAGGGCGGACCCCTCTCAGGCAGCGCTGGAAGGAGCCAAGGGTGCTCCCTCCTTCCCGGCCCCAGGCGTGGCTCATGCAGCGCTGGGCAGACTTCTGCTCAGCTTTTGAAGGGGCTTTGGACTCCAAGGAAATGGGGTCTCAGAGCACTCTCACCGAGGTGGGCAATGGCCACGCCCACCCTCCTCCCTGGCTGTCCAGCCCCAAGGGCTAGACCCCAGGTCTGAGGGCCCTGCCTCTGCACCCACCCGGCTCCCACCCCACCCGGCTCACCTGCCATCCCCTGAAGCTCCAGACCCGTCTGCCTTCAATGCTTTGCTTTGGGCTCTTTGAGGCATTTCTGAGTGTAAAACATCGCTGACCTGCGGGTAAGAGGCAGGCAAGAGCGCTGACTGCTAAGGAGATCGTGAGGACGGGAATATTCTCTATCTGTCCCCATCGAATCCTGTGCCCGTGGGCCACGTGGGCCTGCAGACGGCGGGCCTGAGAATCTGCTTAAGTTGACTCAATTCCTGTCTGTTCTGGGGTCTGGTGTGGACAGGCAGGGACTGCTGTGGAGCACGGGATGGGGGGGAGGGGGCTGAGACCTAGTGACCTCAACATTCCTCAGGTTTCTGTGCTTCAGAGGAAGAGGATGCTGTGAGGGAGAGAGCAACAAGAAAACAGCTTGGGGGGTGGGGGGAGGGGAGAACTAGGGAAGCCTGGGATTCCATCCCAGCGCAAAAGAAGCAAGTCAATAAAAGGCCAAGCATGTGTGAATTCCTCAGCCAGGTCCCCAAGCAAGCTAGTGAGGGGCAGCCACAGATGCTCAGGAGGCAGAGGTGCGAAGGACCGCCGCCCCCCCTGCCCCCACACCAGCTGAGTGGCTTAGTGGCCCCAGGCTGTCAATCAGGAATCTCGCTGGGCCAGAAAGGAAAGGAAGGAGCCCACTGGATGACAGGGCTGGGTGTACAAAGCCTCAAGCCAGAGCCAGACTCCAAAGGGAGTGGAACCTACTTTACGAGCCGTCCAGACTAGGAATAGTGCACGGAGACTCACGGCAGCCGGGGTCGGGCTGGAGGGCAGTGGGAGCGATGGCTATCAGCTTCGGGTTGACCTGGGTGGTGATCTAGAGAGAGTCAGGGCGGAGGGGTGAGGGTCAGTGTGAGCGTGCTCAGAGCGCCACGGGAGCACTGTCTGTCTGTCTGTCTGTCTGCCTCCCTACCTGCCTGCCTTGTTTGAAACAGGGTCAATCTATGCAGCCCAGGCTGGCCCCAAATGCTGTGTAGTGCAGGCTGACTTCAAAATCACAGCTTCTTGCTTCAGCCTTCCAAGGGCCAGGATGCCAAGTGCTCACTGCCAGGCCCAGCTGCCACAGCTGCTGTTCACTTTAAGATGGTGAGTGTTATGAGTGCGAATTCTGCCTCAAGTGACAGATAGACAGACGGACAGAGAAGAGAGGGACAGAAAGAGAAGGGAAGAGATACAGGGAAGAGAGGAGAGAGGAGGAGAGAGAATAAAGAAAGAAGAGGAAAGAGGGTGAGGGAGATACAGGAGAGGGAGAGAAGGAGAGGGAGGGCGAGAAGGGGAGAGACCATAAAAGCAGGTAAGGCACCTGCTGGAAAACCTGGAGACCCCTGGAAGACAACAAGATAGAAGAACTGGGGGCTGGAGAGGTGACTCAGGGGTTAAGCCTCTGCCTTGCAGGCAGAAGGTCCTGAGTTCGGATCCTAGACCCCACGTATAGATGCCAGGCGGAAGCGGGGGCAGCCTGTGCTTCTGGTCCTGGTAGGACGGAGCCTGTGAATCCCGGGGCAGAGTAAACAGGAGGAGGTGGAGGCGTCCATGGTGGTTCCCAAATTCACCCATGGTTCTACACACACACACCCCCACACACACACACACACGCATGCACAATTGAATAATTTTTAAAATTTTTTTAAAAAAAAACAATTGATTTCTGAAAATTGTCCTCTGGCCCTCACCAGTGTGCCATGGCATTGCATCCTCTCTGTCTTGTCTCTCTCTGTCTCTCTGTCTCTCTGTCTCTCTCTCTCTCTGTCTCTCTGTCTCTCTCGTAAATATATGAAAGTCACAATAGTGATTTAACCCTACTTTGGGCAGATGACTAGTTTACAATGTGGGCAAAGGGCTTTCAACATGTTCTGCCCTTTGACCCTCAGTAGTCTGCCATCATTTGTCTGCTCAAAATCCTCATGTACCACGGGTAACTGTTCAGATGGTACGTGAACACACTGAGTGCTCTAGACAGAGCACATGCAGTGTGGACAGCCAGAAGGTGCGTGAACGCGCCGTGTGCTCTAGACAGGGATGAGTGCAGTGTGGACGCACTGCAGCCCTGATGTGTGGCTAGCAGATGTGTGGCTCTAGACTTACTAGTCTTACTTTTCTTGTGACTGATAAAATACCTGGTACAGGCAGGAAGGGAGAAAGGGTTCACTGTGGCACAGTTTGGGGGTGCACTCCACCACGGTGGGACAAGCATGGCGGCAGGCACTGAGGCTGCTGGTCGCATGGCGTCCAGAATCAGGAAAAAGCGATGACTGCTGATGCCCCGCTCACTTTCTCCTTTCCAGAACCTCGGCCCGTGGAGGGTGCCGTCCTCAGTTAGGGTGGGCCCTCCGCCTCCGTAGCCTAATCCAGAAGCCCCTTCACGGACCTGCTTGTCTTCCAGGAGATTCTACAGCCTGTCACACTGGCCATCACAGCATAGTACAGCGGAGATGCAAACACCATGCGTGGCTGGCACACAGTGGGGCTCCACTCAAGCTGCCAGAGACAGGCTGACTGTGGCTCAGCGAGCGCAACCAAACCCCGGCCTTCGCACCGCTGGGGGCCTTGGGCGCACCTTTCTGTTCCTCATTTGTTGGTTGTAACGGTACGTGTTGAACCCAGAGGGACTCCCACGTGTACCAAGCCCCCCACCACCCAGCTACGTTCAGCCCTCTTTTCACTTGAGACAGGGTCTCGTTGGATGGCCCGGCCAGTCCTTAAACTTACTGTGTACCCAGGCTGGTCTAGACGTGCGGTTTCTCCCATCTCGGGCTCCTGGGTGCTGGGCTCGGCCGTGGTTCAGCCCAGCTCCACTTCCCTGTCATAAGTGACTCTGGCCGCAGGCTCGCTTGTCAGTGTTTTCTTTTCTTTTTCAGGTTTGTACTACTGCGGTTAAAATACACATAGCCGAACTTGTTGTCCTGCCTCCACTAAAAATTTCAAGAACATTTGACTCCAGATTCTTTCGTGTATTTACACATCACACTCGACGGTACCTACTTCCTGGGAGCTGCGATGGGTCCCCAGAGAGTGAGGCAGGGGCACACGGGGGTTGACAGATCTGGTTGGAGGACTGAACACGCCTCGCACCTCCACCTCCTCCACCCCTGCACACGTGGGGGCACCATCCGCCATCCTCCCTCCATCCTGGTGGCCAAGTACCCTTTCCACAGACACGGGGACCCCCAAGGCTCCCGTTCTGGGGGTGGGAGTGCCTGTGGCGGCCGCAGACGGCAGAGCTTCTGTTTCCCAGGGTTACACAGGACAGTTTTGTCCCCTTGGCTGCATGGGCTGCTTCTGACTGAAGCCAGAGAAGCCGGCCAGGGCCCGCGGCCAGCATCCCAGGAAGGCCCGAGGGCAGCTGTGACCCCCGTACCGCCATTTCAGGGCACATCATGGACTGGGTTGGGTCCAAGAGGACCCACGTGGAGCACTGGGCAAGGGAGGTGTCCCTGCTCTTCCCCCACTGCTCCCTGGCCTGTATCCCCTGCCTGCCTCCCCCACACCCCCACACCCCACACCCCACACCCCCGCTCTGGTCTTTCTGGCTGCAGCTTTGCTAAACACTGAGTGGAAACATCTGAACAGGCTCTAGCCAGGGGCAACTCAAACACAGCGGCTTCAGCCTCATGGCGGACCCGGCTGCCATCTGTCAGCGTGCACTGCACTGCTGTTCCCGGCAGCGCTGCAGTGAAAGGCCATGGAGCGGGGACGGCAGCCCAGCGCAGCCCAGTGTGGCCCAGGACAGCCCAGGACGGTCCAACATGATCCAGGATGGTCCTGCATAATCCAGTATGGCCCAGAATGGTCCAGCATGGCCCAGGATGGCCCAGATGATCTCGCATAGCCCAGGATGGCCCAGGATGGCTCAGGATGGTCCAGCATGGCCCAAGATAGCCCAGGATGGTCCAACATGATCCAGGATGGTCCTGCATAATCCAGCATGGCCTAGGATGGCCCAGGATGGCCCCAGGATGGCCCAGGATAGCCCAGGATGGCCCAGGATGTTCCAGCAGAGTCCAACATGGCACCATAGCCCAATGGAGCCCAGCACAAGCCCAGAACGCTCCATCCTGCCCTGGATAAAAATGCCACAAAGGGCAGTTTTGAACAACTGTCATTGGCTTGGGGGCTTTGATAGCCTGGGAACCTGCAGAAGGCCCACGGGAGAATGGGGCACCGTAGAGCAAACCTTCAGGCTCGGGACTGAAGGCAAGAGAAGAGAAGATAGAAGGAGAAATAGGAAGAGGGGAGGAGGGAAACAGGAGAGAAGAAGAGAGGGGAGGCAGAAGAAGCAGAGGAAAAGGAAGAGGAGAGGAGAAGAAGGAAGAGCGAAGGAAGAAAGGAGCAGAGGAAGAAGGGAAAGAAGAAGAGGAGAAGGAGGAGGGAGAGAGAGAGGAAGAGGAAGAGGAACAGGAGGTTGCGTCTGGAAGCTGTGCTAAGGGTGCCCTGAGAGGAGCTGAGCCCCTTGGCCGGGGGCCACCCACCTGGCCTGCCCACCCTGCCAAGTCCTCTGTTGAGTGTGGGCAGTGGCCACAGGACTTTGCTTGTAGTTTGAGTTGAACACCAGAAGTTTCAGAACTTTAATAAAAACACGAGTGCTGGAGCGCGCAGCCCAGGCCTGTCATCCCGCCAGCTACTCAGGTGTGGAAGGCAGGAGGGTTGCAAGTTCGAGGGCAGCTACAGGGCACAAGGCCACATGGGCAACAAGGAGGACCCTACTAGCATACACAAAGCCCTAGGTTCAATTCCCAGCACCTCAACAATAACTTAATACATGCACATACGCATGCAGACCAGAGGTTTCACCCCCGTGGCCCCGAGGTGCTAGGCCTGGAACTCCTGCATGCAAATTGGTCCCTTAGCATGGGCATCCCAGAATCTGGCTGGGTACCCCAGAACTTGGCTGGGGTAGAGAGGAAGCCCAGGAAGGAAGGAGGGAAGGCAGAACTGGATCTGGGATGAGGCTTTGGAGACAGGGGTCTGCGGCTTCCACTGGGCGAGCCACGCGCTCGGCTCCCGGGCCGGGAGCTCCAGGCAGTTCCTAGGCAGGGCTGAGGGCCAGCTAGGGCTGAGGCACCCGAGCAGAGGTCAAGTGTGAAGAAAAGAGATTTCGAAGGGGAAAAATAATAAAAGAAAACATTTGAGCGCTGCGAGCTCTGCCAGTCACGTTACCACTTGCTTTATGGCTTCGCGCTGCTTTTATTTGGAATGACACGGCCGCGGGAGGCTCTCAGCGATGGGCTCCTGGCGGCATCTGCCAGGCCTACGGGCTGAAGGCAGCGAACAGAGCTGGGGGACCCTGAACATATGCCGTGTAGACACAGGCCCCGAGTGGGGGGCAACGCCTGGCACACAAAGGTAAGGGCAGACCCAGCCAGGGCCAGGCTGGGGCAGAGACCCACCGGCCAGACACAGGCTCAGTCTAGTCAGTGCCCAGCCGAGCCTCGGCCTCACTGGCAACAGAGGAAGGGTACAGGTGCAAACCAAGGAGGGGACCCTGGGACACCCGCATCTCTGAGGAGCAATACAAAGCGCCAAGAGGAACGCGTGTCCACAACAAAGGGGTAATCTTGCACACACGAGCTCCTAGACCCAGCCTTGGAGGGGAATCGTGGGACTCCACTCAGTACTAAAATGGAGCACCCCACGCTGCACTTCTTCGAGGTGCTGCACCTCTGACTCAGACCAACTTGGCCATGCTGGCTGAGCCACCCTGATGACTAATCTCGACCGATTGGGAATCATCTGAAGAGAGCGCTCTGGCAGGCCCTGAAGGCCTGTTCAAGAGGGACTCCCTGAGGGCGACCGTCCCCAGGGAGGGCAGCGCCTGCTGGCCGTGGCCCAGAGGCAGGACGTCCAGGGAAGGCAGGACGGCTCGCCTGCGGCTGCTCATCTTGCTCTTACTGCTGCTGCTGCTGATAGTGCATCAAGATGATGAAGATGAAGATGAAGAAGATGATGGTGATAAAGATGAAGATGATGATGACAATAAAGATGATGATGATGATGAAGAAGATGATGACAATAAAGATGAAGATGATGATGATAAAGAAGATGATGATGATGATAAAGAAGATGATGATGATGAAGATGAAGATGATGATGAAGATGATGATGAAGAAGGTGATGAAGATGAATGATGAATGATGATGATGAAGATGGAGATCATGAATGATGATGACGATGGTGCTGTCTCCGCCCTCTTCCACTGCCATCAGATTCCAGCATCCTCAGCCTCCGATGTGCCCTGGAGACTAGCGACCTCAGGACCCAGGCTAGGACTGCTGGCGACCTGGCCTCAAGGACTGAGCAGCTGCCGGTTCTTGGCCTCTGCGGGATGCAGAAGCCATTGCTGGGCGCCCAGCCTCCGTGTGACGGGGTGTTGCTCATTGTCCACCCAGGAGCCAGGTCCCTCGGCCACCCCAGAGATAGTCTCTAGATTAAGGTTGGCTCTGGCTACACTTGTAGGAGACTGTCTTGATTGATGATTGATGTGGTCCTAGCTCAAAGTGGGCGGGACCATGCCCTGGGCAGATGGGTAAAGACGAGAAGAGTGAGTTGGGCATCAGTCAGCAAGCGGGCAAGCAAGCAGCTCTGGTCCATGCCCTCTGCCCTGTTGGGGATGCCATGGGGCAGCTCCCCGGGCTCCAGAGCCCTGCCATGACAGAGCTGGGACTGTGGGCGGAAGAAAACCCCTCTGTCCCTCATTGCTTGGCTCAGGCGACTATCGCACCAACACTGTACAAAACCGACACAGTCCTGGAAGCCGACGCAATGAATCCCCTTGAAGCCCCTATTTGTCCTGTGAACTCCGGCTAGCGAATCTCCTCACAGCACTGTCCACATAGGGCTCTGTCTGTGATCAATCCACTCGCCTCCACATGCCTCACCAACTTCAGCACGCGAATCCTTTACTGGGAGCATATCATGTCCCAACCCCAAGAGAGGTCGCCCCTACGCGGACTGTCATAGAAGGGCTCTGTGGGTGGTATGGTGTTTTGTGACAAAGATGGCTGACCTTCGACCAGGATAGCCACTTACCTATGTCAAAATCAAAAGAACAAGACACGTAAAATGGGGTGAGGGCGCAAGGTAGCCCAGCGGGTCAGGCACCTGCTCAAAAACCTGGTGACCTGAGTTCCAATCCCAGAAGCCCACAGGGTCAAAAGAGGCAACCAACTTCTGAAAGTTGTCTCCTGGCTCTACCCCTGCGCCATGGCATGCATATTTTCTCTCACTCCCTTTCTCCCCCCTCTCATAAACAAACAAATAATTTTTAAAAAGAAAGGTAAAACAGAGGTTTTATCCATCACACAGGAAAGAAAGTCAAATTCTTTTTCAGTAAGGGTTGAAATACTAAAAAGACATTTCCCACACAGCTGTCAGTCAGGAGTCATGTCCGGATGCAAGGATGGCGGATGCAGGATCCAGGCAGAGAAGCTGAGGGTTGTGATGGACTCACTCAGGTGACCCGCAGAAACCCACTAGGACACAGAGAGGTAGACAGAGGGGCAAGCGGGGAAACAAGGTCTTTGAGGGCCGAGGTGGGGAAGCTCGATGCGCAAAGAGGGAGGGAACAGTTAGCCAGGCCAGGACCCCACGGACACTTGGAGTGCTAGAAAGGAAGCCCCCTGTATCACCAGAGAGCTCACAGATAAGCTAATGCTAAATGAAGGATGGGCAGGGAGAAGTGTCCACCCTGATCCACCATGATCCATCACCAGGATGTCACATACCAGGAAGATAACGCTGAGCGATCAGGTCCTGTCTGCACTGAGCTGTGTGTGTGGGAGTCAGACTCACAGCGAGGGGTCGCTTCCTGTCACCAACCAGAGACCAGGAAGGTGGCTGGTGCCATAACTATGTGGGGGAGGGAGGAGCCTGGTCACAGGGGGAGGAGCCTGGTCACAGGGGAGGAGTCTGGTCACAGGGGGAGGAGCCTGGTCACAGGGGGAGGAGCCTGGTCACAGGGGGAGGAACCTGGTCACAGGGGGAGGAACCTGGTCACAGGGGAGGAGTCTGGTCACAGGGGGAGGAGCCTGATCACGGGGAGGAGTCTGATCACAGGGGAGGAGTCTGGTCACAGGGGGAGGAGTCTGGTCACAGGGGAGGAGTCTGGTCACAGGGTCTCACAAATCATCCTCCTCTTCTGTATATTCCATGCCCACTCATCTTTCTGGAAACGCACAGACAGTACTCGACCTCCAGCTCCGACACAGACCCTTGTGTAGGCTCCTGGCCTGAGTCCACAGCCCTCTAATGGGGTTCTGGGGTCAAGGAAGCCTCAGTCTGCACAGTGCTGCTTCCGGGCCTTGGTTTTCTCATCTGTGCAGGGGACAGTAGCATCTTACCCCGCAGAACTGCTGCTGGAGGCTAAACACAGGCTTTCTTGTCCCCAAAAGCCACCTCCCAGCCTGGCACCACCGTGTTCTGGGGTACCCATGGAGGCAGCCGGCTCCTCACCGCAGCCCTCTCTGGGTGCTCTGGGGCTTCGCCATGGCTGCCTCCTTCTGGGCCCCTCGGCTGTGGACACCTAGCACCAGATACAGGGCCTCTTCCACTCGCAGGAAAGGAGAAACGCCCCTGGGCCAGCCCAGGACCTGGGCGTGGGGTTGCACACCTAGCAACGGCCGCAGCAACCAGAGCCGGCGCCCCTAGGGAACAACTCGCCCCAGAACAGAGACCCCACCCCATCTTCTCACTGTGCCTGTCTCTGCTTGAGCCTGTTTTGCGCCCAGAGGCAGCAGCCTGCGTGGACGGGAGCAGCTGCAGCCCCCTCCTCATTCACGGGGGTTCCAAGCAGAACCGTCACTGATGGACCCACTCCAGCTCCCGCCAGACCCGAGCCACGATGACATCATCCTGGCCCGGGAAGCCGTTAAGTAGAAACAGACAGCGGCCTCCATCCTGGGCTGGGGGCCCCAGAAGGCTCACGAAGACAGCTCACCACGGGGTGGGCCCCAAGTGACCAAAGGTGCCAGGACGGCTGGCCCAGTCAGGGGCCCAGAGCCTGCCTGGCGCTTGGGAAATGCCACTGGGTTGATCTCAACGAACCCCCCCCCCCATTTTACATCTACCCATAACTCAGAAGAAGGCTCTGTTCAGAACAAGAGTCTTTGCAGCTGTGTCCAGTAAGAGACCAGCAGAAGCACATGCTGGGTTAGCTAGGTCCTGAAGCCAGTGGCTGCTAATGATTGGCGGAGAGGTTTGGATGCCAGGCGAGAACAGGGGTGGAGTTAGGAGCCTCTCCAAGCAAGTCCACCTGCAGCGAGACAGAAGCGCCTCCGCCCCTCTGAGCCTTGGGGACAGCGTGTCCCTGGGATGCCTCCACATTAGGTCTCTGTCCTTCAGAAGTGGAAGGACTGACGGCGCTGTCGTTTCCAGCCGCATGGTTTGAGGTCATTTGTCACCGCGGCCATGGGAAGCGAATGCAAGGAGCCGGAGAGGCGGGCGTGTCATTACCGCTCAACCAGCCACGCAGAGACACATACCAGCATGCCCTGGTGACCAGAGGACGCGGTAAACAGAAAGGTGAATGTTCGTGGCAGCTACTCTGCATGTGGCCAATAAATTTACAGCCAAGTGGCAACTGGTGGAGCAAGAGGGTTTATTTTCTCCTACTGTTATCCTGCTATGGCGCTTGGTCTAGATTGGTAGGAGAGTTTACAGCAACACCAAGGGCCAAGGGAGTCAGCCACCCCACGTACGCACGTCCACAGGACAGCTAGAGAAGGACGATCCCCACTTGCTAGACCAGCATGTCTGACCAAGAACGCCAAAGGATGCCAACTTCCTCAACCCGTTCCTCCACCTTATTCACCTGCCTAGGGATTAGTCCCCACCCACTAGGGGCTGGGCCTCCCCGTCAGCTAGACCATCTCTTGTAGACTTGCTTGAGACCTAACTCAACCATTAATTCTTTAAAAAGGTGCCCAGACCTTGAACCCTCAACCATCGAGTTGACACCTGTATCTAACCTTACGTCCCGGAGGAGAACCAATAAAACACAGGGGTGCAGAACCACCGGCATCCATGATTTCACCACCGCTATAGAGACATTCGTAAGAACTGCACCGAACTGCACATCAACATCACACCATGGAGGCCCCCTGAGAGGCCATGAGGACCGGTGCTGAGAGGGGGAGGCCACTCTCCTGGGGTACACCCACTGATCTAGGGTGCTTGGCGGAGCATGAATCGTGGCAGGCATAAGACTTCAAAGACAAACTAGATGAAACACAGTAGGCCACACAAGTGAAAAGATTTGAAAATAAGGAGGAGTCTGGTGGGGGAAATGAAGGGGAAAAGGAGGAGGTGGGAGAGGGGATTAAGGGGTAAAAATATTATAAATTCACTATATTCATGAATGTAACACTAAGATTTATATAAAAATATAAATATATATAATTAGAAAGTACAGTAGATATGAACTCTGACACCCAGCAATTCTATTAAACTTAAAGTAGATGGAAGTCAAAGAAAGCAAAGGTATGGCAGCACGCAACTGTAAGCCCAGCCCTCTAGAGGCTGAGGCGGGGGGAGACTCTAGGGTGCCCTGTCAGTGAACTGCAAAGTCTTATCTCAACAGCAAAAGCATCCCTCAGACAGGTGGAGCAAAATAGACCTCAAATAATATGTGCACAAATGCCCCTCGCAATCGCCCATTCATCAAGAAAAGCAGACAAAATACAAACCCAGTCTGTGTATCTATCTGCCCCAAGACAGCCTGGAGACTAAAGGCCGAAGCTTGGAGGCTAGACGTCGGCGGGGAGAGGGTGGGGGCACGATGGGACAAGCTTTGGTGGCCAGCGGCCTGGTACCCTGGTGGCTACAGGCTGCTTGGTTCTCAGAAGCACACATGGAAACTTTGGGAACACCAACTCCACCCCGAGGCTAAAGCAAGCCTCAAGAAACGCATCCAGGACAGAAATAACTGGGGTGTGCTCTCTGACCATGACGGGAGACCAGCTTCCAGAGTTTAGAGTTGGCAAATGCTTGACATCAGGATTTCAAAGGAAGCCATGAGGAGAATTACTCAGAATGTGTTTTTACTGAACACCAAGCCCACGGACAGCAGGAAATACAGGTAAAGTGGCGTATTGAAGATGCGAGCTCATGACACAGTGCTGCTAGAAAAAGTAGTAAGAAGTTGAAGATGATTATGGTAAGTCCAGATCCCAAAAAAACAGAGGAAGCCTGGCCCGGTGGTATGGGCCTGTCCTCCTGGCTGGAAGGAGGGTCTGAAGCTTGCCCGGGTTACAACAGGAATTCAAGGGGAGGAGTGGGAGAAGAGGATGGAGAGAGGGGAGAGGAGGAGAACGGGAGGGGGAAGGAAAGAAGGCAGGAGTTTATAAAGCCAGATCCCGTCTCAAAAAATAAAATAATGGGATGGGGATATGGCTAGGCTCAGGATTAAAACCTTTGCCTTCGGCAAAAAGACCTGAGTCAGCGTCTTAGATCCCAGGTAAAGATGGGAGGTGGAAATGGCAGCAACCTGCACTTCCAGCCCTGGAAGGCGGAGCCTGGGAAACCCCGGAGCCAAGCAACAAGGAGGTAGAGCGATCCAGGGTGATTCCCGTTGCAATCCTTGGGCCTCCACAGGCGCACACTTGCATGCCCTGTTATACACGCACATATAACCAAAACTAAATAAATAAATAAAATTAAAAGTCATAGGAGAAAGCATGTGAGGGGCTGGCGACATGGCTTGGAGGTAGAACTCTTGCCTAGCACACACAAGGCCCTGGGTTCAATGCACCCCTCTGAAAGTAAAAGAAACAGCAAAGATGATCCTTTTGCAATCACTTTACAGAGTCACTGATAAACTCAGGACAGAAGGGCTTAAGTTCGCTCTGTCTTCCAACCGTCTGGTCACAGCCTTCTCCAGCTCACCAGGAGAGTCCACCCCAACCTCAGGGGCCTAGCGTCATGTTTGAAATGTGGGTGGTTTGGGAAGACCACGGCACCTTTAGGAGGTGGAGCCTCGCTGGAGGAAGGCATCGCAGGGGGCGGGCCTTGGGGTGGGTCAGCCCCACCCTGCTTGAGTGAGTGAGGCTACTCTTGAGCCTGCAGTAGCAGCTCATGATGTCTGCAGTGACCTAGGCCGCCTCCCGCGGCCGCTACCAGCCACGCCTTTTCCACCATAAAGGACTGTATCTCCCCTCTGGAACCGTAAGCTGAATACATCTCCCTGTGTCCCATTAAGCTGCTTGACTTTGAATGTTGTCTCACAGCCGCAGAGAATCACACACCTAGGGAACTGGCCACGTCACAGCCACAGGAGCGCTGCGAGCAGCCAAACTTCCTTTGCCAGACGGCGTGTCTGTCTGTCCAAGTCTGCTGAGGAATGACAATGTACTTAACCAGTTCTCTGCATCTTACCACCTGTCCAGAGGATGGCTGCGTCTCCACCCCCCACCCTCAGACAGTCTCCTGCAGGGCTTGCTCAGGGTTTACGCTGCCAATTCTTTACAAATGCGCCCAGAGCTAAAGACTTCAATCAACCAGTAGCTGTGTGTCTGGCAATCCTGAAAAAAGAAGAAACAGTGGAGGAAGTGAATTAGAAAAAAAAGATGCTCATGAAATGAGACTATATGGCGTTCACACGGGAGAGTGAAAACCCAGGCAGCTTGCTGGCAAGACTAAGCGAAGAAGCTCATCTGCCTCTGGCAAGGCTGAGGGGAGAGGTGCGGGTCTCTCGCCCTGAGACCAGAGAAGACCTACGCACACGCTGGGCAAGGTGACACCACGTCATGGAATGTAGGCCGGTGAATGGAGGTTTTCAACCAGATGGGCTTGCGCCTGGAAAAATACAACCGACTCCAAAAGGAAAGATCTAGAAGGACCTATAACCCCTCGAGGGGCTGAATCACCCATAGAAAATCCTCCCACGAATGAAACCTCAAGTCAGAAGAATTCTCTGGAATGTGCATCTTTCACAAGTAACAGGGAAAGAAGAAACCCTGCCCCCAACACAAGCAGCAAGGGTCACACAGACGCAGCCATCATGGGTCAAATTCACTCAGGAACATTAGTGCCGATGGAATTTTAGCAAACCAATCCCTACCCCACACGGAGGATGATGCCCCATGGCCATGTCAGGTTTAACTAAGGAACACAAGAATGACTGATGTAACCTTCAAAGAACTCAGCTGTGCTGGAGCTAGAGGTAAAAAGCACGGGCTCTTCTCCCTGTGTGCAGAGAGAGTTATTTGCATTCCACAGATACATCCACGGTGCTTCAATAAAACGCTATCACAAGAACAGCTTACTGGCTCACAATGCAAAGTACGGTCCATCGTGGTGAGGAAGTCATGGCGGCGGGAGCTTGAAGTAGCCGATCATGGGACATCCACAGTCAGGAAGCAGAGAGCCACGCGTGATTTCACCAACCAAACAAAAAAGTTCATACCACGCATTAACGGCTTGGAAGTTTCAATATTGCAAACATGTGAACTTCCCCTAAGGTGGTTGATGGTTTCAGAGCAATTTGCACCAAAGTCCCGAGAGAATGGTTTCCCACAGAATTGGCGGATGGTGAGGTTCGTGGGTAGCTGGAAGGCCAGAGAAGCCATGGGGCTCCGGAAGAGCAGACGGGAGGGCTGCCTTCCCTTCCAGGCACCAAAATGTAGACTGAAGCCGGACGACCACTGCCATGTGGAATCCGCAGCAAGAATAGAGGAAAGTCCCAGAAAGCCCCAAAGCAGAGAGTTGGGGAAGAGTCGCTGGCTATCTCACAGATGATTGAGACCCCTCAGGGCAAAGACAGCCCATAAACGGTGCTGTTGCGAGTGACACCCGGCCCACGCCAGGGAAAAGGAAATGGAAGTGAGAGTCAGACCCAAGCGGGATGAGAATCAAAATACAGCTTAGCAAGCTGTCTGCTGCTCTCACGAGCACCGCTCAAGCCAGAAGCCAAGACCAAAGGACCCAGGGGAAAGGCAGAGGAGACCGGGAGGAAAGAGCCGCAGACCACGGCCATCCCAGCGCACATGCGCGCTCTGCACACGCTGCGGGAACCATTGTTTTTCTATTTCCATGTGTCTGTGAGAAGAACATGTGTGCCTATGTGTATGCACATTCACATGTGAACATACAATGTGTGGGTGCATGTGGAGGCCCTGGGCTGGTGGGGGGGTCATCCTTGATCTCTCTTTCACTATATTTTTTTATCAAGCCCGGAGTTAGCTGCTAAAGCTAGTCTGGTGAGCTAGCTTGCTCTGGGAAGTCCTTCAGCCTCCACCTTCCAAGGTGGAGTTACAACCACGCGGCCACATCCACCGGGAATTTTACAAGGGATCTGCGGATCTGAACCCTGGCCCTTTCGCATGCGCAGCAAGTGCTTTAACCGCTGAACCCCAACACAAGACCAGTGTGAAAAAGAGAGAAGAGCTGGGGGAGATGGCTCAGAGGCTGAAGCCTTTGCTTCCCAAGCAAGAGGACCCGAGTCCAGATCCCCAGATCCCACGTAAAAAATGCTTGTCAATCGTAGTGGTAGCCTCTAATCCTGACCCTGAAAGGCAGAGCTTGGGAAACCCCGGAGCAAAGCAATAAGGAGGCACAGCAATCCAGGACGAATCCCAAAGTCACCCTGGGACCACACACACTTAAGTGCTCTCTTGAATCCACGCCCACATACACACGTGCATCCACCACATGCAAAACACACACACACACATACATGAAAAAGAAAGAGAACATATGATTTCAACCTCTGTCCTCCACATCTACACATGTGTAAGTGTACCCACATGTACATATACACCACACACACACACACACACACACACACACACACACACACTGAAACACAGTGGTACAGAGGGAAACCCTTCCGGATTCTTCTCTCTGATCAGCCAGAGAAGAGGCAGAGACTAGGGGTCTGTCCGCACCCCTGGCTCTCAGCTCTCGCCGCCTGCTCTGGGTGGTGGCTACCCGCTGATTCAGGACGTGAGTAAGCAATGGAGTAGCGTCTAGTCGCCCACAAGTCCAGCAGGAATCGGGCAAGGAGTGACTCACAGCCGCGGTCTGCAGCCGGCTGCTTGGTGGCTTTGGCCATCGTGAGAAGAGAAGCCCAGGGGACAGACACGGTGTTGAGGGGGTGTGCTATGGGGCATCTGCAGGACACCCCCGCATAGACACCCCCGCGCAGACACTCCCGCATAGACACCCCCACATGACACCCCTGAGTAGACATCAACCAGTGAGATTAATGGGGCTGGGGGTCCGGGAGATATGAACTGGGAGGTAGAGAATCTAGGGTCTGGCAGGAAACAGAATTCAAATTCTGAGTCTCAATCCCAGCCCGTCACACTGTGGCTGCTTATGGGATAAGCAGGAGTTAAGGAGATGGAAGATCTGTGGGTGGGACACCCAGAGGTCATGGAGGACGTCCTGCTGTCCCCAGCCTCCAGAGAGAAGTCTGGAGGGGTCAGGTGCAGACATGTGTCTATGCAGAGATCTCTGCAGACAGAGACAAGGACCTGACATCCTGGGGACCTCATGCATGCCCCTCCTTTCTCTCGTCTCTAGAAATGGAGAAAGTAATGATTGGGCTCTGGGTTTGATTAACAGCCCATGTCTGGCAAAAATCACACACACTCAGGGCTGATGTTAAATTAGAACCACTTCTGTTCCTATGTGTGTCGGCAGGGTCAGGATTCGAACCTGGGGCTGTCTGTTGGCTCTTTAGCTCTGCTCCTATCCGTCAGGTCATGACTGAGACCCTCAGAGAGCTGGGGGGGGGGGCATAGGATGGAGTCCTGTTGGTTGCACAAGATCATGGTGTCTAGGATACAGGGATGGGGAAACTGAGTCAGGGAAGACCAGGGAAGTCACGTGTGACGAAGGAAACTTCTGGAAGAAGAGGTGTGGACAGGGAGACTTTACATAAGCAAAGGCCTTCCAGGATGCGAGGCTGGGTGGCCGCGTTTCACACCGGGCAGTGGGGTCTGGCATCCTTGAGGCCGCCATATCCTTCCCGTCCTGATCAAGAGCAAATGCCTGGCAGGCCCCAGAGTGAGCAGAACATTCTGGAAGTGGCATCCCACTGAGGGGGAGAGTGTGGGTGGTGGGCACCGGCTCCGGTTCTCACATGTGACCTCTGGGGGGCCGCAGACCTCAGCAGACGCATGCTATGCTGACTCCGGAGCTTCAGCATGTAGATCTGATTCAGAACACCCGTGGGCCTCAGTTTCCCCAGGTTGCTGTAGTGACAGGGTGGTGAGCAGCCTCCAGTGCCACGGCTGGGGGACGGCTGCCCTGGTTTTCCTGGACTTTCACCTCCATCTGCCCTCCATCCTGGTAAGCCCCTAGCGAGGAGGGTGATCATCCTAACAGACAGTATGGGGGGGCATGGGAATGGCAGGGGGAAGTCCCCCCTCCTCCATTACACTGACCCACCAAGGGTCTGCTGCGACCTTTCCCCTCCCTCCTGCTCTGAAATAACACGGAATCCCCCCAGCCCAGGCCCTGCTGACAGCCGCCTTCTGCTCAGCTCTGAGTTCTGAGTCCGCCCAGCCTCCCACAGGCCTCCTAAGCGAGAGCGCACATGCCACGCCCCCACCTCCAGCTGCCCCCCCCAAGACGCCCTTTCTGGTGGGGCCAGGCAGTCAGCAGCCCCAGTAGCCAGGGTAACTCCTGGTCTGAGGGAAAGAGCTAGACAAGGGTCGAGAACCAGTGACCACACCCACCTGTGGCGTGCCCTCCAAGGCTTCATCCATGATGCCCACATGAGCTAGCAGACACTGGGCTGCCCATGGGGGCTGGCCTTATCCTAAGGGCCGCACGTCAGTCTTCTGGGCTGCAGCCGACCTGCTGGGATCCCCTCAGGAGGCAGCATGGCCTTCATCACGGTGCCACAGTGAGTGGTCAGACACTGGCAGGAGGGCACAGTACGGGTTCCAGGTGAGTGGAGTCACCAGACATCTGTCTCCCAACCCAGGACTCGTCCCTCCGACACACACACACACACACACACACACACACACACACACACACACACACCAGCCAGGATCTCCGTGCAGAATGGCGCCCTCGGGTCACTCTTAGCAAGAAGAAAGAGCGTGCAGGGCAGAAGTCATGACCTGCCGGAGAGCAGAAGGAGACTCTGGTCCTGTGAGGGAAGATGGAGGGCCATGCTGTGTTGAAGACCCCCAGTGATCCCAGCCCTCTTGGTAGCCTTTAAATCCCTGCTTGGCCCTGGTCCCCAGAGCCTTTGGTCCCCAGAGTCTTCCTGGGCACTGCCCACGGGACACTCTGCATCCCACGCTGGATGATTGACGTCAGCTTCCCAGTCACATTGGCTAAATGTTCCACATAACCTGAGCCTAGGGAGATGGTTCAGGGGACAAAGCACTCGCTGCACATGCATCATGAGGATCCGAGTTCAGGTCCCCAGCACACAGGCAAAGTGGGGCACAGCAGCTGGTTGTCTGCAGCCAGTGTGGGAGGGACGGAGACAGGCAGGTCTCAGGAACCTGCCGTCACCAGTCTAGCCGAGGAAGAGTTGAGTGAGACCCTCACTAAAGAGGGAAAGCAACGGATGGGACATGAGGGCCAGTCTCTGGCCTCCCATGCATAGGCACAGTCAGGTGTACTGCACACATATGCAAACATGCACATCACACACGCACACACATACATGTGCACATGCACACACATACACGCGCACACGCCCAGCTAGACAAACCACACAAATATGCATGTATCACATACAGACACACACTCACATGCACACATATGCACAGGCACAGTGCACACACATAGGCACACACATGCATGTATCACATATATGCACATATGTACAAGTAGGCAGACCACACACACATGCACACATATACATATCTCTCTCTCTCTCTCACACACACACACATACACACACACACATGCACATGCACATGCAGGCAGACCATGCACATATATATGCCTGCGCCCCGGTAAGCAAACTATACACATATATATATATATCATGCGCGCACACAGACAGGCAAGCCACACACATATGCGTACACATGCATGTAACAAACACACATGCACAAAGACAGAAATAAAATTGTGCACTGTTACTGGTCATGTTTTGTTGCTTCTTTCTACCAAAATTTCAGAAGTGCCACCAAACGAGTCACAGTTCTAGGTTGACACCATTCGCTAAATGAAAACCCCGCAGTCATAACTTCCCTATGGTCCCGCTGACCTTGAGGGCACCAGAGGACGGAGCAGCAGAGCTTCAGCTGTGCTTCTCAGAGCTGACCTTTGCCCCCACGGGGACACTTGTCCTCAGAGTCGACCTTTCCACGGGGACACTTGTCACTGCCTTTGGATGGAAGGACAGGTGGACAGAGACTCAGATCTGCAAGGACTCTGGGTAGGGACAGCGGCTGGGTGGCGGCAGAAGCTCAGAGACATAGGCAGCCAGATTTGAAAGTTGGTGACAGGGGTTTGGGAGGGGGTGCTGGTGAACTGGGAGGGGAGGGTACAGGTGCATGGGCATTCCCTGGGGTGCAGGGCACACCCTGAGCGGGCATGGCCAGGCACCCAGAAGATCAGGGGGTGGGGATCCGTCACCCTCCCATCTAAACGCATGGTGTAGCATACAGGAGAACAGGGGGCTCTGGGAGTTTCTACACTCGGGGCTCAGCCCATCAGCAGAGAAGACTCACGTCCAGCCTCCCAGGAGGCTGTTCTGTCAAGAACTTGGGGCTGGAGAGATGGCTCAGCAGTCAAGCCTCTGCCTCGCAAGCAGAAGAACCTGAATTCAGATCCCAACCCCATGTACATACACCAGGCAGGAATGACGGAGGCCTGCACTTCTGACCCTGGAAAGCAGAGCCTGGGAAACCCAGAGCAAAGCAAAATGAGCAGTCCAGGGTGACTCCTGAATCCACCCTTGGACCTCCACAGGCACACACAGCATCCTCTAATGTGCACACACACACATGCACGCACGCACATGCACACACACACATATACGCACGCACACACATGCACAAAAAGAAAATTTTAATGAAAACTAAAATAAAAATGTACTCCAGGATATCACTCCTTTGCATTCTTGGAACTGGGCAGACTTGACCTCTGGAGTTGTCACCTCCAGGCCTGGGTGAGCCATCCCTACCACACGCCTGTGCCCCATGCTCCCCAAGAGCTCACAGAGCACCCCATTTACAGGACTCTACACAATGCTGCCACAAGCCAAAGGACCTGGTTCTCCGCCTCACACTCTGTTACCCAGAGCTGGGTGCCTGACAGACAAGGTAAAGACCCCTTGGGGGCCGGGCCACGGCTTCAGGTCACGGATCCGCGGCGTTAGGCCCTCTGACGCATGGCTTGTAGGACCCCAGCTGTCTCCCACCATGGTTCCCCAGGCTGGGCCACCTGTGCCACAGCCTGCGGTTGGCAAGGATGAGGAGTGAGGTTCTGACCCTCTCTGCTAAGGGCTGATCCTGAAGCCAGGATGTGGAGTAGCAGACAGACCCCAGGGACCACAGACGGTGCCCTCCATTCATATCCCCAACAGGGAATCTCTGGAGACAGAAGCTGCCAAGCGGTTGCCAGGGTGCCCTGCTCCGCGCTCCTCCCCGCGCTCCGCGGTCCTCCCCGCTGCCCCAGACACGTTCCAGCAGCTCTATCGCCTGCCACCAACACGGGTGACGACGGGCTCTGGCCTGGCTTGCGCTTCCCTCCACGGCCACAGCTGAGTCTGCATCCCCCAGCATCTCAGTGACCATGCCACCCCTCCCTTCAGCTTGGCCGCAGAGTCCTGAGCACCCACCGCACGGGGCTTCTCATGCCCCAAGAGTGCACAGTGGGTTGGGAGTCTCTGTGAAGATGGCCCTCACACCCCCAGGGCTAGGCTTCTCTCTTGTGAGTTTTCTCTGCTTGTTTCTCACTGTGGGCTGCTGAGCACTCCGTGGGCGCCCAGGTGAAAGAGAAGGGGGGAGGGAAGGAGCCGGTGAGAACACACTGAGCCTGGGACACAGGGACGGGGTGAATGGCAGGTCCTCTCTGCGGAGAGGCCTCTCCAGGGCTCCGCCCGCCTGGGCGCAGGAGGCGGGGCTCGGCTCTGCTGGGGCTCACCCTCTCAAGAACGCTTTGGCAGCACAAACAATTCTGCCCCAGATGTCATCCGCTCTGCGGCTCAGCAGGGACAGCACCACCTTCCCCTCCCCAGCATGCCTGACTTCTGACTGACCACCCTGTGCTCCTGGAATGCCGGGAGGCACCACGGACTCCAATCCTTCTGTGACAGTAGCAGATGCTGGGGTACCGGCTCCTCAGCCCTCGTGGGGGAGTGAGGAAGGGGCCCCTGCCCGCAGCCGCTCCTGAGCGTCTCCTCTGGTCATTTCGCCTCTCACCAGTCTCACTAGCAGGATCCAGGAAGCTGGGGAAGGGCATACAGGAAGCAAGAGGGTGACGTGAGCAATGCCGGCCAAACCATTTAGGGAACAGCGATCCGTGCTCACGACTGCAGGCTGAAACTGATCACTATGGTGGGAGAATCGCCAGCAGAAGCCGGGGGCGGGAGGGGGGGAATGCTGCACCGTACACATAATCCACAGCAAAAGCTGAGAGAACGGGCAAGGACCAGCCAGTGCTGCCAACTCGCCAAAATGCCAACCAGCTCTCTCCACCACATCCGCCTGCCCAGAGAATGGTCCCGCCCTCCATGGCTGTGCCCAGTCAATCATGATTAAGACGGTCTCTTACAGGCTTACTCAGAGCCTGCCTGACTAAACAATGGCCCATAAGCGTAGCCAGAGGCTGGCCCCTCAAGCATCAAGTTGACAGTTGAAAGCAACGAATGCAGAGGATCAGATGTGGCCCCAAGGACACCCCCCCAACACACACGCTATCACCTCCTTCTCCAACTAGCCCCGCCCCTGTCTTTCACCACCTTCCCTAAATGCCATCATGTAGGGACTCCTTGGGCACAAGGGCGGGTGCACAGATCCAATCAGAACATTTGTGATCTAGAGACGCCCTCACAGACGTACCCCCAAAGTGTGCTTTGGTAACCCCCCCTGTGTGTCTCAGTCCAATCAACTTAAAGGTGAAGACTAGCCAGCCCCAGATGCCGGGTCCTCAGGAGGCTGCAGCGGCTCTGGGACAGATGTGGGGTCAATCCACAGCTGCCCCTCCTGACCCTCATCACCCACAGCAAGGCAGTGGGCAGCTGCTCTCAGACTCTTTGTCTACAAAGGTCCCCTCTGCACAGAGCTGACGGCCATGCCGCGTCCGCCCCTGGGAGGATCTCGTGATCCACTGATAATGTCCCAACATGCCACTGTCTAAAGGGCTCTGGGCCCCGCAACAGCAGGCCCTTGGCATCACTGCCCAGAGTGGTATTTTCAGCTACGGATGGGTCCTCTGGTAGTGCGGGCTGTGACGAAGCCCCTCCCCCACCCACAGACTGACGGGAGACAGAAGCCATCAAACAGCCCGCAGCCCTGGGAGGAAGCCACTGCCCAGGGACGGGCCCGAGAGGCCACCACAGTGGGGGTCTCACCAAGGAGAAACAGACGCGACAATCTCTGGAAGGTTCCGCTAAAGGCAAGAAAGATGAGGCTGAAGGTTCTCACCCACTACGATACACAAGAGAAGCACAGAAATACAACGGCGGGCCACCGCGACGCACTGGACACACCCAGAAACACGACGACACGCCGTGCCCCTCGGGTTAACAGAGACCCTTCCTCGTCATGTTCCAGCCAGATCCAGGCCCATGTTCTTTGCCCGTAAACTCACTGATTTCTGCAAAAACCAATATGGCGGGTACCGTGTTGTTGTGATCTTACAAATGGAAGACTAGAAGGCTCACAGCTTGCCCGGGATCTCAGGAGGAGTCGGGTTGAATGCCAACTGGCTGCCATCATTACTCTGCATGCTGTTAAGTTCGTGACCAAACAGCTTATGGGAACCAGGGGTTTTCTTCTTGCTTACAACTGTCCGGTTACTGTTCCCCGTCCAGCGTTGCAGCATAGCCCACGCCAACACCGAGGGCCGAGCGAACTGACCGCATCAAATCCATGTGAAAGCTAAGAGAGGGACGGTCCTCGCTCGTCAGAACAGAATGTCTGACCAAGTACAGAAGGATGCTAACTTCCCTCCCTCCATCTTTTTCACCTACCCCGGGGCTACCCCATCCACTAGAGCTCGGCTCCCCATCAATCAGACAGTCTGCTGCAGCCCCAACTACCAATTCTTTACAAATGTGCCCAGAGCCCCAGCCTGCCAAGCTGATCCCTGTATCTAACTGTGCCACTGACTAAGCCCAGAGCTGTTTTCCCAGCACGCGCTGTGTGTGGGAGGCTCAGAACAGACCCGAGACGTTTCTTCCAACACGAGGGGGCCCAGAGTGGATTCCTTCTAATGTTCTCAGATTCCCTCCCTGGGTTCTTAACACTGGGCCCAGCCATGTCTGGCTTGGCTTGAGAGCACCCCCACTCAACAGCGTGCGCACCACTTGCTTGTCTCCCCAGGGGTTCACACGCTTGGTCACCGCCGAGAAGGAGCTCTTGGCATGTGGGCCACAGGTCGGCTGGAGACGCAGCTTCGGGAGGAGGCTCTCAGCCTCCTGCATGGCGACATGCCATGTCTCCTCTGCCCCTCACCACCACCCACCACGAGTTCCTCCGCAGCACAGTCAAAGCTGCCCACACGCCTTTAAGTCTCCGGAAGCGTAGCGCTAGCCTGCTTCGGGTGGTTTTCACGTGGAAGTGTTTCAGTCTCACACAGTTCCGTTGCCCTGAGAGCAAGTCCTATCCTCCCTGGCAGTATTTGGCATGGGCACCTACAACAACAAAACCCTTCGCCACTCACGAGAGATGTGGTTCTGGAAACACACGTGGAAAACCAGTCACTGAGCAAAGAACTGGCTTGAGTGCTTATTGCAGAGTGCTTTTTAATGAGGGGCTACCTTTACCTTCCCAGCTGTGTGAGTTACATGAGGTCACCCCATCTCACAAGAAGGGGACAGGTGATAGACTTTGGCTCCTCCAAATTTTGAGGAGGCCTTCTCATCAGCTCACCCCTCAGTACCCACCATGGAATGTTCTAGAAGCCAAGGTAAATGTACTCCTAGTGGCCAAAGCTCAGTGCTCTGTGCAGCCTCACAGCTCATCCAGAACAGAGCTCACCTTGCACGTCTGCTCCCTCTTCTTGAAGGGGGTGCTTAACAGCTCCTGAGGGATGGAACAAGGTTCCCAGGGGAACCTGATAGCATGGATGCATCTTGAAGCCCCTACAATGCAGGGGCAGCACCACCCAATCAAGCAAGTAACTAAAAACATAGACCATTTCACTCTCGCAGCACATCGCTGCATCAGAGTAACTCACCTGCCACTGAGGGGTGGGAAGGTTTTCGTGGCACAATTCCTGGTTACGTTCCATCCTGGTGGGACAGTCAGGGCAGCAGAGTGGAGAACTGACTGTACACCATGCACCACCAGGAAACACGAAGCTGAATGCTTGCCGGAACTTGCTCCCCAGGCTCTATCCTCACGGAAATGGTCTACCACCACGGCTTGTTCTTCCCACGTCAATGATGTCACCAAGACCACCTCTCGCAGGCATCCAGCGGCCAACCTTAATCTAAGAATCCCTCAAGTGGGCCCAGAGACATGACCCCCGCCACCAGGTTGGCACCACTAACAGGCAAACACAGCAGGCTGCAGCGGGCCATGGCACGTGTCAGTCAGATGCAGGTGGCCAACTTGACAATGGAAGGCTTGAGGCATTGGATAGATTTGTGAATTGGTAGTAAAGGCAGGGCCCCAGCAAGCCCGAGGGAGATTCTCTCACTGGCATGGGCCTGGTAGAGGAGACCATGTCCTGGACAGATGGGCAAGACAGAGAGGGTTGGCTCGGTACTTGGCATGCAGGCACGCCAAGTTCCCCCGAGTTCTTTTGATCATTTGGCCTTATCAGCAACATGAAGAATAACTAGAGTCACGTGAAAAATCTAGAATTCTGATCCGCAATATCTAGCAACCAAACCAGCTAGTTGGGTAAAGAGTGGTGCTGGTTTCTAGAAGGGGTGCAGGAAATCATGTCCTGAAGCACAGGGATCAGCCATGCACCTCCACAGAGACCAGACAGGAAACCATTCCACCTTCATAGCAACCAGACAGGAAGTCATCCCACCTCCACAGTGATCCGACAGGAAGCCATCCCATCTCCATAGCAACCAGACAGGAAGCCATCCAACTTCATAGCGACCAGACAGCCATCCCACTTCCATAAAGACCATACAGGAAGCCATCCCACCTCCATAGGGACCAAAGAGGAAGCCATCCCACCTGCATAACAACCAGACAGGAAGCCATCCCAACTCTATAACGACTACACAGGAAGCCATCTTACTTCCACAGCAACCAGACAGGAAGCCATCCCGCCTCCACAGTGACCAAACAGGAAGTGATTCTTCTGTCTACACTGACCAGTCAACGAGCCATAATAAGTCAGGCGTGTCAGAAGTGGATTTATCTATCTCAGTGCTAAAAGCGTCACAATAACCTCTATAATAATTGATCCCAAATGGCTAGAACTTGAGTATTGTCAGTTTCTCTGACTTTTGTGCTTATTTCCTCTTTAGAATACATCAGAGAAAGCTTATATTGTAATATCCCCCCAGCCACATTAGATGCCCCCTCTGGCACCTCCCCCCACCATGCTCTCCCTCGTATCTTAGTTTCATATTCCTGTTTTTGCAATGAATGCATGATCCAAAACACCTTGTGAGGGGCAAGAGGACTCCCACCCATGATTCCAGGGCGCAGTAGCTCACCATGGCAAGAGAGCGATGCCAACACCAGGGACCAAGGGAATGGGCCTCGCCACATCCACAGGAAGAGTCCAGGGAAGGGCCAAGGACCAGAGTGCAGTCTGCCACCTTGCCAAGTAGTCTCTCACCATCTCGCCACCTGCCCAGGGAATGGGCTCGTCACCGTGGACTGGGTCTTCCCACATCAAGTCTGCACTTAGTTTGCTACAGGCCTGTCTTAATCAGCTCGTTCCTTGTAGGTGTGTCAGTGAGCAGAAAGATGGACACTCAGGGATCAAGCTGGCAGCTCAAACTAACCGTCACGCTCCAGGCACTCGGTCTCCCCTTCCTCCGTCATCGGTGCACCTAGGTCTTGCCCACCTTGGAATTGTCAAATGCAAGCAACGGCGCACTCTGAGCAGTCCCTCCCCCTAGCTCCATCGGGGTCTTTCCTCCCAGGGCTGTGTTCCAACCTCCTCTTGGGTGACATCTGCCATGTCCACCAGGCATGCTGCACATGCCAGGACCTGCCTTTACCCCCAGCACTTGTCCAGCCTCAGTGGCGGCAGTGGAGACAAAGGACTTGCCCCCCCCCAACTCCTCCTAGGCGGGAGGACAGCTCGGGATGTGGCGGTTTCTCATACCTCTCCTTCCGCAGTGACTGAAAGGAGCTGGGGGTTCCCAGAGCAGACAGTAGCTGGCCCTAGATCTGAGTCATCTGACCATTAAACCAGCTAAAGGTGGCAAGACAGACACTTGGCGTCCCCTGGGGGAAGAGCTTCCAGACTGGGTCCCAAGAATTGCCACCCTGGGTCTAATGTCCTTCCACGGTGCAACCAGTGTGGGACTTTGCTGTGTGCCAGGGCATTTCCCAACCCCCTTTCCCTAGCAGCTGGATGAGACTAAGATATTAGCAGCTCTTAGCTATGGAGAAGTGGAAGTGTTATGAAGCACTTCCGGGTCAAAGGGCTCCTGTGAGCCCAGAGCCTTGAGCCTCTCTCCCTATAAGCCAGATTCCCAGTGATGGCAGCAAACGGGCTGTGTGTGCCTAAGCTGTTGCTCTGGGTAATACCCGACGTCGTATCTTCCATCTGCCGACCCAGGACTGGGAGGCAGCCAGGAGCTGGCCCACCCAGGAACGAAGCTCCCAGGCAGGAAGAGCAACCCCCCAGCTTGTCTGAAAGAAGGAGATGCAAACCCCACTCCAGAAAGCAACATGGTCAGGGACATGGGAACAGACACCTCTGCTTGCTCTTGGGAGAGCCAGAAGCTATTCCTGGGGTCAGTTTATCACTGCGTGTCAAAGGCAAGATAAGGCATCTGACTGGGTTAGTAATCCTGGTCTGGGAAGCCTGTAGCCGCAGCTACGGCAAGTAGCTTGCAGCCTTATTCCGGCAACCAGAGCAGTTGGGGGTGAGGAGAGGAGTTTCCCAAATGCCTCTCACCAGCAGAAGCAAGGGAGATGGGACGCTGGCTCTCATGGCTGGTGGCCTTTGTGGGTCTCAGCACGCAGAACAGAAGTACACGAGTTCAGTTCTGCTCCTTGACCCCTCAAGGCGGCAGGACCCTTATGCCAGCTCCAGGCACCTTGAGGAAACCACACAGCAATAGCAGCGCCTGCCACAGCCCCCAGGGGCAGCATGAACAGGCGCTTTCTGCACATCATTGGTAGCAGATTTTTTTTGTTGTTATCATAAGCTTATATAAGCTCCAAACAACCCTACAACCATTTCCACCATCCCCTGGTGGCCTGTTGCACTTAACTCTGCAAGCTGCAAATAAATCCTGACCAAACAGCTTAAGGGGGAACAAAGGGTTTTACGATTGTCTGGTTAGATTTCTTGTCCACTGGCCGTACCATATCTACAGGATTACTGAGGGAGGGGCAAACCTCACTTGCCAGACGGCGTGTCCGTCCCAGTGTGCCAGTGAATGCCAACTTACTGAGCCAGCTAAAGAAGTGTAAGCCAATGCTCACGGAATTCACTGGTCTGACCAGCTCAGACCAGGAGCTGAAGATCTCTGCGATCCCAATTCAGGGGCTAAAGAACGCCAAACTTCACTAAGCCAACTTCCCCCATTTTATTCGCCTGCCCAGGAATAGTCCCGCCCACCACGGGCGGGGTCTCCCCCATCAGTTAGGCAATTTCTGTGGCCTTGCTCAAGAGCTTAACTACTAACTCTTCACAAATGTGCCCAGAGTGCAACCCTTCAACTGTCAAATTGGCACGTGTATCTAACCATCACGTGGCCTAACGGAACGCCTGTTGTGATTGGTGCAGACACAAGCTTCCACTGGCATGCAGGGCTACGACTATTCCACACGCCTTTCCCCGGCTCTGTGAGCAGGCCGAGGCTCACTTAGCAAGTGGGTTGGGAGGCGTTCTCTATGCCGCCTCTCCTGGCGTTGCAGGATTAGACCACGGAAGGCTTCTTGCCACTTGGCTTTGCCTGCCAGCCTTGCGTGGTGGGGGCCGAGCTGGTACCACGAAGGGCTGCAGTGAGACCAGAGCAGTGGGGGCGGCGACGCCGAGCCATCCAGAGGTGTTCGGCAGCTGAGGGGCCCGCGGCTGAGCAGCTGAGAGCGGCCAGACCGGAGCCCAAGAGCCGAGCTTGTGGCGAGGTGGCAGCTGCCCACCCTGTGGGGGCAGCAGGGCGGGCGTGGGGTCCTTGGCATCTATGGCCACCCTGGACTGTGGACATGGCTGATGCTACCAAAAAGGGGGTTAAGGAGTCCCTCGGGAGGGGAAGAGTCAGGAGGGAGGGAAGAAGGACCCTCCAAACAGAGGGACTGAAGAGGGGGCAAAGGAAGGACTGTAGGGAGCCGGGAAGACGAGCAGCTGCCCTGGCTTTTGCTGGAATCGGCCTCGACCTCTGAAGAGCCAAAGACCCTACTGCCTCGAGGGCCCAGGGTCCGGGACATTGCATCCCAAGAGCTGCAGCTCTCGAAGGGCTGAGGAATCCCTACTTCCCGGGCCCACATGCACGCGGTCGCCCTCGAAGCACACGACCGGGACCCACCCAATAGGGGAGCCGCCTGCCGCTGTCCTCAGCTGCCCACCGCTGCCCAACACCAAGGGGGGGAAAGCTGTCACAGACCAGCACGTGAAGAGCTTCTCCTTGCCCACCCGAGATGCCTATCCAGATGGCGCAGGAAGCCCGCAGCTGGCTGACAGGCCACACCCTCACCCCCCGATGGAGCGGAGCCCCCAAGTCGGGCTCTAGCCTAGCCTGGGAGAGGCCCCACCATCCAGGGACTCCTGGTGTAAGGCCCTCAAAACCTCAATTTTCATGCCTGGGCAGAACAGACCGAGATGATGAGATTCCGAAAAACATTACCTGCACTCTAGCCAATTGGTAAGGGGGCTGCATTGAGGGAGGTGCTGGGACCCCCACCTTAGAGAACCAGTGTTCTCCCTGAGTAAAGGTGGCCACTGAATTCGTGATTCACACACTGAACGCCAGACCGTCTGGGGCCATCTGCTGTCCAGTGCCAGGCAATGCTTAGTCTGGGGGGTCACACTGGATTCTTGTTTCCTCACGTGTGGACCTGTCACAGCTATTCGAAGAGGTCGCGGTGAACGCGGCTGCTTCATAACCCAACAGCTATTCAATGAGTCGGCAGAGAGAAGGAGCCGCCTAGGAAGTAGGGAAGCAGTTTGGCATGGGCGCCTGCAGCCTGGTCCTGCTGCCCAGGGGGAGCCCTCCATCGCGTCCACACAGACTCGGCACCTCCCTCCTTGCCGGTCCCAGAACACCCAGACACGTGGCTCCCGCCAGCCCTTCCTCGTCCACCCTGCACAGTTCAGGGCATCGGTGCCGCGGTGAATGCCTCAGTCCTTCCTCCAAGTAGCTCCGAGACCTGGGCACGCCCGTCTCTCCCTGTCCAACACTGAGACAGGGCCGCGTTCTCGGTGGTCCCACCCAGCCAGGAATCCTATGATTTCATGAGGCCTGGTCATTATCCCTGGATAAACCCTGCAGCCGGCCGCAGCCCCATGAACCCAGAAGCAAGTTCCAGAACCGAAGGAGTTCTATGCAGACGTGATGCACACACCCAGTGTGCCAGCCGGGCTTGGCACGGTCTACGATCGCCCGGCTTACATGGGGAATCCACGTCCAAAGGCCTCCCCGGGGCATCTGGGATGCATTAGGCTCTGGCCCTGGGTCTAGGCAGAGTGGAACGCAGTCCAAGGCCAGCAAGTTTATTCCTGAAGCGATGACATGTCTCCCGGCATTGGGGAGCGAGACCCCGGCCAGCCACAGAGAGATCTCTAGCACGAGGAGACCAGCGGCAACTTGGGACCACCCACCCTGAACCATGGGGATCTCGGCACTGAGAGAACATCAGAGCTGAGCACCCGGACCTGTAGCCCAATCAGCACCCACCTCTCTCTGCAAGGAAGGCATGAGCTCACTCCTCCCCCCTTCCTTCCCCCTCTGCCCTGTCCTATGCCCTCTGCCTCGGTGGGCCTGCACCATATAAGATGTCACCATGCGGACTCAGTTCGCCCATCCTATACGCTGCTCCAAGGCCCAGGTGTGGTGGGGTCTTTCCGGTGGATGGCGTCTGGTCAAAGCCGACGTTCCTCCTTACAGCAGAGCAGAGCCTCGGGATTTCGGGTGTTGCCCCCTCCCCCACAATGCAGAGTTAGGTTCCGCATAGACCACAGCGCCTTCCAGTGAGCTCCACCAGACCACCAAATCCTAGCTCAGCCCCTGCTTCCAGAACACAGGGGGAATTCCCAAGTGGTCCAAGGGCCACGGTCAGGAGCTGAAAGCGCCAGGCGCCCCCACGGCTGGTTCTGAGGCGGCTCAGCGGCACGTCTCTGGCTCGGGACAAGCTGGAGGCCATCTTGGGAGCAACTGAGACTACATAACACAGTCACACTCCAGAGAGAAGGCAGGAGCCTGGCGGGACTGGCGCTGACCCCAGCTGCGGACGCCAGGGGACCTGCAGGAAGGGGGTCCCTAGAACAGGTCTCCATTCAGCGGCCAGCGTGGCAGGACTCAGACACAGGCCGTGTGAGTTGCATGTCCTGTGGCTGAACGAATACAGGGTTCAAACTACTTTAAGGAACAAGGGACTTACTTATTCTTGCTCGGGATTCACAATGATGTGCATCTGTGTGGCGGGAGCGCTCACACCAGCATGGGGAGTGGAGGGGCCGCGCCACACCACATCCACTGGAATTCTCAGAGGACACACTTTCCTCCTGGTCAGAAAGCCCGTATGCCAAACTCCCAGCGCTCTCCATCTTCCCCACCTGCTCGGGGAGTGATCCCACCCACCATGAGCGGTGTCACCCCACACCAGCTTGCCCTCACTGTTTATTCTTCATAGAAGTACCCAAAAGCTCAATGCTCACTCATCAAGCTGAAACCTACATCTAATTAGTGCAGGGACCATCATCATCAAAGCGTAGCCGGAGACCCCTGGGGTCATACACGCTGGATGAAGGGCAGAAACATTCTCCAGGGTCCTCAGCAGCTGCAGATTTGACTGTCCATCCCTGGGACGACTGGTCTCCCAGTTTTCCCCACCTGTGACTAGCGCTAAGTTGCACTATGGCTGGCAAGGGAAGAAGGGCAGAACCCCAAAGCAGTGGCAGACTCGGGGCTTCACGAACCAGGGAAAGTGGGGCATTCATGTGCTGGAGCCAGGGCTGGATCCTGGCATTGTGTGGAGGTGGGTGTCACTGGGGGGTACCGTTCTTGGGGTTCACACCTGGCCAGGGAGACTCACGAGCCCTTTGGTGAAGCCGTCTGAGGCCCCTGGTCCTGCCAGCACTACCTGTTGTGATGTTGTGTGGCTGAGGGTCTGGTGGGGGGCCCCAGACCCCGAGGCTGGTGCTGTAACAATTCATAGGGTGGGTGAGCAGTGGGGGGTATGGGGAGGGATGGCAGAGAACAAGTAGGCTACAGGAGCAGGTGCCAGCCCTTCCTGGACTGGTGGAGGACTCACGTCATAACTTATGGAAGAGCCCCCCCACCCCAAGTTGGGGTGCTGAAAGCACAGATCATCTCAGGCCTCCTTTCGCCCTGAGTCCTGGAGGGGATGGCAGAGGCGGGTCCCTCCCCCAGCCCTCCCCCAGCTTCTTCCACTGACCCTCAGGGTCGGCCCAGAGCTCTCACAGAGCCGGGGCCTGGCCTCTGCTTTCCTCAACGCCGTCTTCTGTCTCCGAGGACTGCGTTCTACTTGCCTGGAAGGAGCCCGCGGAAGTGCATTTGAAGAACATTTTTTTCAACGTATGTCGCAACCGTTTTTGTGGTCTACATGCAGCTGATTTTGTCCGCCTGGTTTCTGTATTTCCCAAATAAATCTTCACAGAGGCCCAGAATCCCCCCCCCCCCCATTCCTAAGTGATTCACAAGGGCCCAGCGAGCCAGCTGGTGCCAGAGAGCGGAGGAGCCGAGAGAACAAGCAACACTTGTGGCCGCCAAGGAGGGAGGGGCCTACGGCTCAAGGCGTGTCATCAGCTGGGCCCGCCCCATCCCCGGCTCAGGATGCCCACACAAGTGGGCACGGCGGTCTTCTCACGCGCAGTTAAGAAAGCTTTTCCCCTGGCTGGGTCAGTCACAGCGTCGCGGCGGTGGCCCCCTGACAGTTGGTGGCTAGGGTCAGTGAACACAGGCTGCCTCAGGTGAAATCCAAGAAAGGGAACCAGGGGCGTTGGTGAGAGGGGGCACGAACCCCCTGACCCCCTGCCTATCCCTGCCCCCGCCTGTATGTTAGGATCCAGGACGGACCGGAACCTCCAACACAGGACCAACAGACAGACAGACAGACCAGGCTCCCTGCAGCAGTAAGGGAAACTGAGGCACCAACAGGCAGTAAGGGAAACTGAGTCATGTGCTGAAGCTGGGAGCCAGCCCCTCTCCTGTCAGACATGGAGGACCATGTCCCACCCTCACCTCTGGTTAGGGCCATCTAGCTTGTCACAGATGGACCCAAGAGTCCATTCTTGAAGAGTGGGCCACGCGCTGGGGACGCTGGGGGGCCCCAAGAGCTGTGAATGGGGGCCTTCCAGGGCTCATCATTGGAATGCAAGATGCTAAAAGGCAGTCCCCCACCTCCAGAGACAGCAGCACCCTGGATCCAGCCTGTGGCAAACCCGTGCACTCTTTGGCTGGGAGTGAGCCGAGGAACACCTTGGCAGCTGGGTCCTGAGGTGAGGGACAGGTGGGCGAGGGCGGGCGCTCTGCCCAGTGACTTCCCACCAGGGTGCACGGCTTCTCAGAAGTTGCCCAGAAGGGTGGGGGGAAGTTCACTTCCTGCTCATAGAATGTGCTGACCCCCACTCAGGCAGCCTCCAGTCCTTCCCGTCCTGCTGGCTAGGGGGTCCCTAGTGGACAGGCAGTTTCCTTTGTACCTGGCCCCTCCCATGCCCCAGATTCTAAAATGGAAAGCGGGTGCTCCCACAGACAAGAGACCCCTAATCCAGAGCCCTGTTGTCTTTGAAGAGTCTCCCCCCGACCCTCGCCCCTCACCTAATGGCGAGGGAGGAGCCTGCCAGGTACAGAACAAGGTCAGGACAGACTGCCCACCTGTGTCTTTAAACCCCGAGAAAGCGAGATCTAAAAACAACGGCTCTCGCAACCAGCCCCCAGAGCCTCCGATAAAATGCCTGGCTCTGCCGTATAAGCCCCCCTTTCCTGTCCCCTTTTCTTTCTGATGAAGACTTCTGCCTGGGCTGTGGAGATGACTCGGGGGTTAAACCTTTGCCTCACAAGCAAAGGGGCCTGAGTTAAGCTCCCCAGATCTCACATAAAAATGCCGGGTGGATATGGAGGTGGCCTGCACTTCCGGCCCTGGAAGGCGGAGCCTGGGAAACCCCAGAGCAAAGCAATGAGGAAGCAGAGCCACCCAGGATGACTCCTGTCACCCTCGGGCCTCCTCGGGGACACACAGCACCCTCTTGTACACATGCCCACACATGTGCACGTGTGCACACGCATCCACACGCGCATATACAAAAAACATTTTTGCCCGCACCAGGCTTGCAGCCGATCCGAGCGCTTGGGTGGCTGATGCAGAACCGTCAGCAGGAGCCGGACGCCGCCCTGGGCGACGCGCGAGCTCCGGGAGCCCACACTTGGTCATCTCTCTCACCTCACAGAGTCCCCACGCAGCATCCTGGCACTTCCTTAAGATTTGACTCCACAGCGCGCGCAGGCAGGTGCTCCGTCCGTGTCCACGCCCCAGCACGTGGACCATGGTCACAGCTACGACGCCATCCACGCCTTCAACGGGGGAAGCCAGGCCTCGGGCCACCCGCCGGCCTGAGATAAGGCCAGAGAAGAGGGGCACAGAGGAGGAGCTGGGACCCCAAGCCCCTCCATCTCCTGCAAACTCACATGCTGGGGCTCGAAGCAGGACCCGGGCCCTGACGCGGCCCCCTCTCCAGGTCATGGACCTTCTCTCTGCGCCAACAGTGGCATGATGGAGGCCGTGGACCCCCACCCCCTGCTCCAGCAGTGACCAGACCAGGAGGCATGGAAGACCCCACTCCGGGGCACCCAGCTCTGAAGAGGTTCCCCTGCTGGACCTTCTGTCGTCAAGCGTCTCAGTGAGCGTGGAACCCGCAGGTGACTCGCCCACAGCATGAGGGGACCCACCCACCCACCAGGCCCAGGTCCAGCCCTGCTGGTCCCCAGGGACAGCCAGGCTAGCCGTTCCAGGCCTCCCCCCAGGCTAGAGCCAGGAACAAAAGGAGCCACGGGGCTCAGTGTTGGCCTACCACAGGGGGCAGGCTCAGAGCACATAGGAGTACTGGGGGCATCTGGAACTCCAGCCCGGGACCCCTCCCTGCAGTATCCCTTGGGCCCGTGCAGGAGGTATGTGCTCAGAGCTCCAAGACCAGGAGGCTCTGGCCAACCCGGGTCCTGGGCCGAGATTAGCTTAATGGACTTGAGATTAGCTTGGATGTGACCTCTCACCTTCATGTTACACGGGGGCCCCCCAAACCCTCCACAGCGAGGGAGAGACTCGACCATTGCTCTGCGTCTGGTCTTGGTGGCCCAAGTTCCTGGAGAGGGAGCTGTGGGTGGAGCTAGAGCTGTGAGGTCAGGGGTCAGCGCTGGGGTGCAGAGGGACAGTGAGAAGACGCGGTGAAGATGGACCTCCAGCCTCCTGGGGGGCTCCCATTCCTTGTGCCATGCCGCTCCCTCCCCGTCCTTCCTTTCCTCCTCCACAAGCCAGGACTCGGCCCGGATCCATGGAAAAAAGCACAGCACATTTTCCAAGATGTTTTAAACCTTGTTTTTGGCAACATCGCCGCTGGTCCACGGCCCGCGCCGTCCTGACAGAGGACAAGCCTGGCCCACGTCTCCGTCCCCGGCTTGTGGGCTGGTCAGCAGCCAGGTCTTATCCCCCCTCCGCGCCAGCAGCCTCCCCTGACCAGCCACTCATCACTCCCCAGCCTCCCCTCCCCCAGGTGCATCCCCAGGCCATTTAGAGCCGGCCTGCCCCTGCCCCCATCCCCACCCTCACCTCCCGCCATGGCTTCCAGAACTTTCCACAGCTGCTCAGTACCACAGAGACTGACCGCTATGTGAGAGGACACCCAGATCAATGGCTTCATTCTCCACCGATTCATGGGTCAGTCAGGGGCCCGGGTCAGCTGGTGGAGACCCCCGCCATGGTGCCAGGGAAAAACTGAGGCTCAGAGGTAATGGAACGAAGAGGGGCCGCTGGTCTCTAGCAGGTGGGCCGGGCTCAGGCGGGGCAGTACCAGCCTGGTGCCCAAAGCCTGAGCTACCCTTGTTCTTGTCGCTCGGTGCTGACCCAGGCTGGGGGGCACAGTCACCCCACCTCACAGAGAAACCGAGGCCTGAGGAAGGGACCCAGCTAGCGCTGGGATCCACGGGGTTGGCGTCGAGACTGGTAAGATCCAGCCTCGTGGGCACATGAGCAGCCTTCAGTGTGGGCCACAGAAGTGTTAGCTTAGTCTGGGGGGGACCAGGGCAAACACGGGCAGTCTGGTCTCTGATCCCAAGGGACTTTGGGAACCCTGCTTTACTCCCACCCCCCGGGGCCTCAACTGCCCCATCTGTCCATGGCCATATTAAATAGGAGCCTCGCTGTCCAGTCCGGGCTCACGTAGGACTCGTCGCATCGGCACAGCTAAAGCGGAGACGATACATCGGAGTTCACCAGGCTAACAGCCAGAGGTGGGGACCCCAGTCTCTTGTGTGCAGGGCTAGGGGGTGTCTAAGCAGGAGACACCTCTCCTTGCTTCATCTCAGTTGCCGTGGGGTGGAAAGTCCTTTGCTGTCTCCTCGGAGGCGAAGTAAAGAGCGAGATGCTCGGCAGCCGCCTGCAGTCCCGGCGTGCTGCTTCCTTCCCGCGGCTCGTGAGACCCGAACAATTCAGGAGCACGGAGGAGTGTTCTGCTTACCATCCTCACGAGGGTCTATCAGCAGGACTGTCACCAGTGCAAGGTGCTGAGGGAACCAGCCACACCGACCCACAGGAATCGCTGAGGAGCACGCTCCCTTGCCACCCTGCCAACATACCGACCCAGCTGATGGCCATCTCCATCCGCCTCCCCAGGGAGCGGACCGCCCGCTCCGGGCTGGATCTTCTCGTGTTAATTAGATGATCTCTCAGGCCTGCCCAGAGCTTGCCTCAACTTCACGATTCTTTATAAGTGTGCCTAAACACTCGGTTCTCCAAAGCCAAGTTAGCACATGTATGTACCTAAGTGGTACATTTGGTGACCTGAGTTTGATCCCAGCTTGACCATTTGTCACAGTTAGAGACACATGTCAACTTGACAGTTGAGGGTTTGAGCTCTGGACACATGTGTAGAGAATTAGTGGTTGGCCGAAGCCCAGAGCAAACCTGCAGGAGATGGTCTAGTGGACGGGGAGGGTCCAGCCTAGGGTGGGAAGGACCAGTTCGCAGGCAGGTGACACTCGGCCAGACACGCCGTCTGGCAAGTAAGGATCGTCCCTCTCTCAGCTCTTCCATGGAGATGGTGTGGTCAGTTCCCGCAGCTGTGGGCGATGGTGCATCTCTCCTGTCAAGCCGCCCTGAGAACTGTAACCAGAAAGAGAATAAAACCCTGTTCCCTTCAGTTGCCTGGTAACGTATCAGCAACCATGCAAGTGAACGGCAACCCCACCTCTGACACCAACCCCGTGGGGTCCCAGCAGTACCAGGGACCCCTTCCACAGGCCCCTGTGTCCTATGAGATGGGGTGACTGTGCTCCCTCACCCTGGGTCAGCATCGAATGGCAGGGTGACACGGGCTCTGGCCATCAGACTGGTGCTGCCCGGCCCGCCCTGACCCTCCTGCTGGCGTCACGGCCAGGGCTGCTCTCAGCAGGCCGCTCCCCATGCCCTGGCAGGCTGCCCTCTCACCTTCGACCTTTGCACTGTGTCCTCATCAGACCAAGCCTTGGTGACAGGAACGAGCGCCGTGGCTACCGACAGCATTACTAGATCCATGACCCGCACTAACATAGAACCTTCCAGAAGCTGTGTCAGGAATGGGCAGCACACCCATGGCCTATTGCCCGGTGGCTCGGGTGAGCAGAGCCCTCCCTGTCTCACCATGCCAGCGCCTGTGTTCCAGCAGCTCCGCAGCCTGCCACCAGCCGGGCGCTCCGTCGGCCGGGAGCTCTGTTGACTGGGTTATAATTATTATTATTGTTGTCATCGTCGTTGTTGTTGAGTTGCTGTAAAGGTTTAGTTCTCTCTTGCTCCAGCAGAACGGATGCCCTGATTCTTCAGGTCTCACCTGCTCCCAGGCGGAAAAACTGCAGCAAGAGAGTGCAGTGACCTAAGGGAGCCACTGGACAGAGGGAAGCGGGGAGCAGTTGCTCCAGCTCCCATAGCTCAGTCCACAGTGGCTGGGAAAGTGCCCGGCCTGCCCTCTTGGCCCTAATATGACTCCGCATGGCCACTTATCAGTGCCCTGTGACAAGGGGGGCTCAAGAGCTGAGCCACAGGCCACACACAAAGATGAGACACAGAGCTTTGCTCTTCCTCCTCCTCTTCCTCTTCTTCTTCTTTCTCCTTCTCGTGGCCCTGGCTAGCAGAAGCTCTTAAAGGTGCAGTCCGGGCTCTTAGGAGGACCCTACAACCAGGCCATAAGGACACCCCGCAGCTTCCGGCAGCCCCAGCAGCCCTCCCACCCTGCCGAGCGCCCACATGAGGAAGCCAGGAGTCCTCGGCTGTCCCCGTGGCTGGACACTCCTCCTGAGCCATCATCTGCCCCTCCTCCAGAGGCCCTCCAGGCCTGGATGGAGCTATCTGAGCACCCCTGGACTTCAGGCCCACGCAAACAGCATTTGCTTCTGTGCCGAGGGACAGTCACGAGAGCCACTGAGTCACCGTGGCAAAGGCCACATGGGGCCTGGCTGAGCCCAGCTGATGATGTGAGGAATCAGGTGACTTCAGAGGCTGGTCCCCCTCTGAGTGAGCAGGTTCTGCCTTGGTCAGCTGGCCTCTCACACCAGGGAAGGCGTCGGACCACCCCAGACAGTGACATGCTGTGAGGTGCGCCGTCCATATCAATCAGCACTGTGCTGCGAGGTGCTTGGTCAGCACTGTGCTGTGAAGCACTCAGTCCACACCAGCCAGCACTGTGCTGCAAAGTGCTTGGTCAGCACTGTGCTGTGAGACGCTCTGTCGGCACTGCCATGAGGCACTTGGTCCACACTGCACAGCTGTATGAAGAACATGGCGCACACACGGCGATCATCTTAGGAGCTACCTGGTTAACTCTCAGAAGACATAGGCTTGGTGATATCTGCTGCAGCCCCCTCTGGATTCCAAGCCAGACCCACCCACTGACTGAGCTGCACCAGATACTCTGACCCCGTTGTCAGTGATGAGCTCTGTCTAAAGTCTAACCCCCCCCATGCATAGCTTGTTACCCTGGATGGAGGTGAAGGTCTTCCCCAGGTCCCAGAACTCATGAGCTATGGGGGCTTGATGCCCAACATTCTTCCCGCCTGCTCTCCCGGCATAAACCAAGTAGCAAAAGTGAGATCACGCTATCCTCTAAGATATGCCCTGGGTCCCTCAGAAGGGAACAGCGGGCAAGACGGTAACACGGTCATACCAAAAGACCAGGGAAGAGGAAAGTATGGTCCTCTGACCGCAGGTCACCCACACCACAGAGCCCTGGACATCCGATCATCAGACAGCAAGAGGGCGTGCTGAGAAAGTATAGACAGGCTCACCCCCGGGCCATAAGGCAGGCTGTCACACACCCAGGCCCTGAGGCAGGCTGTCACTCACACAGGTCCTGAGGTCAGACTGTCACACACAGGCCCTGAGGTAGGCTGTCACACACACAGGCCCTGAGGTCAGACTGTCACACACAGGCCCTGAGGTAGGGTGTCACACACAGGCCCTGAGGCAGGCTGTCACACACATAGCCCTGAGACAGGCTGTCACACACAAGCCCTGAGGCAGGCTGTCACACACAGGGGCCCTGAGGCAGGCTGTCACACACACGGGCCCTGAGGCAGGCTGTCACACACAGGCCCTGAGGCAGGCTGTCACACACAGGCCCTGAGGCAGGCTGTCACACACACGGGCCCTGAGGCAGGCTGTCACACACACGGGCCCTGAGGCAGGCTGTCACACACACAGGCCCTGAGGCAGGCTGTCACACACAGGCCCTGAGGCAGGCTGTCACACACAAGCCTGTTCACTTGCTAACAACCCCTGTCCATGACATGGTTAACCATCCTCTCATTGCCAAAGAGAAAACTTCTCAGCTGCTCTGCCCACCTGCTGCAGCCAAGGGCCTTCCCTCAGGCAGAGCACTGAGTTTGGAGGTCTCTGCTGGGCTCCTGTCCTGGAAGGATGGAGCACCAAACAAGGAAGGACCGTCCCTCGTGAGCCACCTCAAGGGCCCCTTTGAACACATGCACATGCAGGAACACACACATGCTCACATATGTACACGTAGGAACACACACATGCTCACATATATACACGTAGGAACACACACATGCTCACATATGCACACACAGGCACACCGGTGCTCACGCATGCATGCACAGGCACACACGTGCTCACGCATGCACGCACAGGGACACACGTGCTCACACACGCACGTGCAGGAACACAGGTACTCACACATGTATGCACAGGAACACAGCATGCACGTGCAGGCACACACATGCTCACACATGCACGCGCAGGCACACGTGCTCACACATCTACACACAGGCACACACACATGCCCACACGTCTACATGCAGGCACACACACACACACACACACACACACACGCTCACACACACATGCACAGGCACGCATATGTGCTCACGCATGCACACACATTCTCACACATGCATGCACAGGCACACACACATGCTCTCTCTACCTTGCTGGGAATCCAGAAGTCTGGACTGGAGTCAGGACCCTGCCACTAAGCAACTTCGTCGCCTTCCAAGTCGGCTCCTTCCCTGGCCTCGGCGTCCCGCAGGTCACCCCCAGCTTCTGAGACGGGAGCCTGGGAGCTTTAGCTCACCCCACTTCCGCCCAGAAAGCAGAGAGCCAGAACTCACTGCTTGCATGAAGGCCAGTGGATGTCTGACTTCCGTGTCTGAGGGGGTTCAGGGTGGTCCCGATCACGCAGACCCAGAAGTCTGCTTTCCTCACTGTCGGGGGACAGAATAATGACGGGGGGAGGAGAAAGCCCCCCAAAACTCTGCAATCCAAAGTGATAGAGACACCCAGCCAGGTCCACACAGATGGGGCGGAACTCTACCAGTGCCCTGGGCGGCCAGCCCACACTGCGGGACATAGGTCAGACCTCATCACCCAAGTACAACTGGGACAGAATCTTACGGACCAAGTTGGACAATCTGGGTGGGCTTCCTGGAGGAGGAGTGAGTGACCACTGGGACAGTTCAACCCCCTTCAGGCCTTAGGCCTTTCCTTGCCTGTGGCCTGGCAGGAGTCTCTTCACCCCTGTAAGCTTCGGGGTGCAGAAGGAGGGGGGAGAACCCACGCGCACCCGCCAGCCCTCCTGCTCCTGTTGGACCTTTGCAGACCCTCACCCCAGCTCATTCGCACCCATGGCGCAGGCTTTCAGGTCTGGGTGGTAGCTGTTATCTCTGGGGAGGTCTCTGGGGTCATCCGAGGATTCTGACTTCACGCTTCAAAGGCCCCGCAGAGAACTGACAGACACCCAAGATGGCAGCCGAGGTCGGTGGCCAGGGCTCCATTGGGACTTTCCCAAGTCCAGCAGCCACAACAGACCTTGTGTCCCAGAGGACAGACGCACCAACCTCAGGACCACCAGCCCACCCCACACCTCCCACCTGTGCCCCCAGGAGCCAGGAACCAGGGCCACCTCCAGCCTGGCTAGTCCCACTCCTGTGTCTGGGCTCCTCACCCCTCACCCAGGCAAGAAGCAAATGCGCGGGCCTCAAGGACAGAACCCTGAGAGGCAGGAGCAGGTCCAAACCTAGTTGTCTGCCCCCCGCCTGGTGTTCCAGCCTCAGCCCAGGCAAGCAGAAAGTCCAGCAAACCAAATCAGCTCTGCCAGGGTCCCTCAGATGGGGGGAGCAGAGCTCCCAGATAAGCAGGGAGCTCACAGCTACTCTCCACGGGAAAAATGCCTTCCGGTTCCCCACGGGTGCAGGCCCAGCCGCGACTCAGGCTCCGGGCTGATGGTGACCCACTGCAGGGCCCTTGGTTCCAGCAGAAACCCCAGCTTAGCCCCCCACCCCCCAGTCTCAAAGAGGTGCCTGACCCGCTCAGGTTCCATGACGGCTGCCATGTCTGCCCGCACCTCGGCTTCCCACCCGTGAAGGATGCGTCCAGCTGTCCATGGGAGAGCCCAGAGTGCTGTGGCCCTCAGCCCCACAGGGTGTGTCCCCAAGGGGGTCTTCAGGCTGGGGTCCCCACAGAATGCGTTGCCAGGACCTTCGACAGATACTGGCTACATTGCTCGGGGCAGGTGATTTTGTCCCAAGTGACTTGAGGACACTTGTGGGACACACACACACACACACACACACACACACACACACACACACACATACACACACACAGACTGAGGTCCCCGTGAGCCACACAGCACCCCGAGCAGCCGCAAGGTCTTTGTGACCTGGTGGACTCTGGCCGTGATGGTGGGAGGAGTCGGTTAAGTCTACAGGGGACGCTGTGGGTCTTTGCTGGAAGGCCCGCCACTGTGGGGTGTGCCCGTGTTGCCTGGGATCTTGGGTTCAGGGTGTGAGCATCTTCCCACACGCTGAGGAAAGGCTGTTAGGATACCCAGCTTCTGGGCTGAGCCAGAGGGGAAGTAGGGTGCTCCCAGACTTCCAGGGGCACGCGGTGACCGAGATCCAGGACATCTAGTCCCTTGCTACAAGCCAGCTATGAAGAGCGCTGAATCTGGGGTGCAATGAAAGTGGGGCATCCCGAGAGCCGGACATGGCATCGGCTGGCAGGCCCGTGTGGATGGAGGGAGGGTCGGGCCAGTGTTATGAACGACGAAGTCACATCTACCCCAGAGGTGGCAGTATGGACAGACACAAAGCCTCGAGGTGCCCGGCCTGTGTCCTGTGGGAGACGCGGACAAACAAGCACCCAGCACGTCCCTAGAGAGAGACCCAGGACTCCTCACTTCCCGGGAAGCCCCCCAGCATCCCGTCGGCCATCCCGCTCCAAGCAGAGCCAGAGCCGGCCTGGGACGTACTTTGTGCCGTGTGTCACCAAACCATCTCGAGCTTCATTTTTTCCCACTGACGTCAGCGGCGTGGTCTGCAGCGGCCGCGGAGGGCTCTGCGGGATAATTGCAGTTGTCTCTGCAAAGCGAAGGCAGATGGTTTTTCCGACCTCCAGCCCCTGCTCCTCCCCCAAGCCTCCTCTTTTTTTTTATAATGTTCCTTGGGCCCCGTCCAGATGTTCACTACAACAACAACCCTCCAAAAATTTACGCAAAGAGAGCGAGAGCACACGGCTTCCTGCCTGCTGGGGTGGAAGCGGCGACGTGGCAGGGTGGGGGCGGCCACGTCTGCAGCCAGGCGAGGGCGAGCGGCCGAGTCCGCAGGCCCGAGCGCATGAGGCGTCCTTGCGGTCCTGTTGCCTCCACCCCATGCCCTGAGTCCAGTCATCCAGAGAACGTGGCCAAGCCCTCGGGCCTCACAGATGGACCCTGTTCCCACATACGGCGAGCGGGCAGAGTGGTCAAGACCAAGCCCAGGGCTCGGCCTGACCCGGGCACCAAGCCGTCTCTGCAGCTCCCACACGTGGCCTGGGACGTGACGTCTGCAGGTCGAGTCTCCGCACAATGGAGGTACCTGCTGGAGGTTGAACTAAGCTCCCCTCCAGCCAGAACCAGCATCTCCGCCTGGACCCATATACAGGAAGGCTGGGGTGATCTCCACCCCGTGCTAGGACTGGACAGGGAGGGACGAGCTCCTCAGGCTCCCGGAGACCATCGTCTGAACCCCCATAGCAGGAGAAGGCCACCCAGGGGCATGCAAGAGTGGGTGTTCCCTGTAAAGGAGGCAGCTGGCCCCCAAGACCCAGGGCTGGGAACTGGGGCACTGTGGGAGCCACGCCCACAGGGCTCCAGGCTGTCTCCCACAATTCCAATGGATGTCACCGAAGCCAAACGCTGGGAGCAGGCGCAGGCTGACCGTGGGGGGGAGGGAGGAGGAGGCCACGGTCAAAGAGTCGTGGGAGCCCAGGGCAGGGCGGGGCCGCGAGGCAGGGAGGGGCCGCGGGGCAGGAGGCCCTGTGGCTTCGCAGACCAGCTGGCATTTGCGTGGGGCGCTGAAGGATGAACAGGAGTTCTACAAGTACCGGGTCCATCATCGTCAATTTGAAGGAACCGAGGGGATTCGATTACTTCCCACCTGGTGCTGGGTGAGACCCCAGGGTAAATCTTAACCCCGCCCCTTCTCAGGCCTGTCTGATCTTCTGCAGCAAGCGCAGCACCTCACAGCCAGCGTTTCAGGGTACCTGCCAAACTCCACGCCCACGCTGTGGGGCAGACCCAACTCGACCCAGCTCTCGGCTGGTGCTGAGATGAGCTGGCACCTCCCGTGCCCTGGCACCTCCACAGAGCAGGGCACGCCGGTCTCCTCCTGCAGGTGTGCCCTGGAACTTAGTTCCTGACGAGGACCTGACCCATCTTTCTGGTGGCCGGGACCTGGGGGTAGGTTGGTCGTCTCTCCTGGCCTGTGCCGCCAGGTCCAATCACTCTGTCTAAGGACTTCCTGAAGATGTCCCTGAAAGGTACCTTTACTAGGTGGCAAATTCCTGAACCAGAGTGACTAGGAAGGGCTGGAGATGTTTGCCAGGAGACATAGGGCTGAGCCAATTAGGCGCGCCTAGGGGCACCGGGTGCTCAGTGGGGCATTGCTGCCCTCTTGTGGATGCAGTGGTGACAGCGGGTACGGATCCCACTGAGCCCGGAACCTGCCTGGGGACGCTACTCCTGGTCTACAAATGCCAGGTGGGGCAAACCCAGCATCTTGCTCACACGGGCCCCTCTGGAACAGGACGCCGAGTGAGTTCCCTTAGCCACTGTAGCAGTTACTCTTAACTATTGCTGTGAGAGAGCACCTAAAGTCAAACAACTTCTAGGAGGAGGGAGATTTATTCAACTTACAGTTCCAGAGGGGAAATCTTTCACGGTGGAGATGGTGGAGACAGCACGGCTGGCTGGCAAGCAGGCGGCAGGCTAAGTCACCGCAGATCTCCACATGGCTTCAGCATTCCTGGAATATCTCTCCACCTGTATTCCGTGGTCCCTTTTATATGGTCCATTACTGGGAGGTTCCCATGGGATCTATGGAAGTTCCCATGGGATCTAAGGCGGGTATAATCCTTTCAGGTGGTCTCAGTTGATCCTTCCAGATGTGGTCTCAGCGATCTTAGTTAATACCAGGTGTGTCAAGTTGACACCCAGGCTTAACTATCACAGCCACCGAGACTATTTCATCACAGCTCTCATAACCATTGCTTCCCCCCCACACACACACATAGTTGATTCAATTCGGTAATCCACAGAATTAAGTGTGCAGGGGGGCTGGAGAGGTGGCTCATGGGTTAAGCCTCTGCCTTGCAGGCGGAAGGTCCTGAGTTCGGATCCTAGACCCCACGTATAGACGCTGGGCGATAGCAGGGGTGGCCTGCGTTTCTGGTCCTGGTAGGGTGGAGCCTGTGAATCCCGGGGCAGAGTAAACAAGGAGGCGGTCCATGGCGGTTCCTGAATTCGTCCGTGGTTCTACACACACATACACACACACACACACATACACAGACACACGCACAATTGAATAAATAATAATAAAAAAAGAATTAAGTGTGCAGCGCAGTCTCCAAATATTTCATTTTAGTATGTCAAATTTCCCTTCAATTTCCAAGTTTTTAGCTTGGAATAATTGAGAATGCCTCCTACTGTTGACTCTGAGAATTGCAGCCCAGTTTGATGAGCCAATTACAATTATTCAGAAAGAAGTCAAAGTCTTTGTCTAGGGAGGGCGGGGCAGGGACTGAGGGTCTCCAGAGTCACATAAGGAGGTCACACAGCCAACGGGAAGCAGCCGCCGGAATCAGTCGACCGAGACATGTCTACCTCCTTCGCCTTCCCCCTGAGCCCTTCCGTGGGCGGCTGGCTGTGGTCCTCTCCTGTTGGCTGCCAGGTCTGCCCTCCACAGTCCCCTGGCATCTGTCTACCATGTCCAGACGGCCTCTGATCCCCCGTCACAAGTGCCGTCTGGAGCGCTGGGCGGTCCAGAGCAGCCCCTCACACTGTTCCACCTGCCCTCAACTCTCCTGCTGTTTCTCTGAACTGTCTGCTCAGTAACGTGGCTCTTGGCAGGACGGGATTGTCTCAGTTGGTGAAGCGCTGGCCGCGTGTCCTAGTTTGACTGTAAATTGTGTTGATGTGTTTGAATCCTTAGTTGATGTTTGGGAAGGAGGAGGAGCCTCGCTGGAGGAAGGCATGGCACGGGGTGGGCGGGGCTCGAGGGTGAGCTGCTTGCTCATCTGCCCGCCCCCAGCCGTCTGCCCTCATCTGCCCGCCCCCAGCCGTCTGCCCTCATCTGCCCGCCCCCAGCCGTCTGCCCTCATCTGCCCGCCCCCAGCCGTCTGCCCTCATCTGCCCGCCCCCAGCCGTCTGCCCTCATCTGCCCGCCCCCAGCCGTCTGCCCTCATCTGCCCGCCCCCAGCCGTCTGCCCTCATCTGCCCGCCCCCAGCCGTCTGCCCTCATCTGCCCGCCCCCAGCCGTCTGCCCTCTTAACGTCCGTGATGGACTTTTCCACCCCCAAAGACATCTCTTCTCTGGAACCATAAGCCGAATAAATCCTTTCTCCCCTCGAGGGGCTCGAGTTCAAGTGTTGTCTTGCGGCAGCTCAAAGAGCAACAGAGATACCAAACCAGCACAGGATCTAGTCTCAGAACCCATCTTAGAAGAGCCGGGCTTGATGGCATGTGCCTGAAGCCCCAGCACAGGGGACATGGTGGGGCTGAGGGGCTCGCTGGCCAGCCTGGCTTAGCCTACTTGGCAAGTTCCAGGCAGAGAGACCCACTAGAGCCTCTCAAGGTGGTGGCACCTGTGGATGACACTTGAGGTTGACCTTTGACTCCAGATGTCCCTCCCATCTGTTCTCTCTCTCTCTCCCGTGTGCCATCCAACCTTCACCAGACCTGTTATTTATCAGCAAACTCCTGCCCTTCCCCATCCACCTGTGGCCCCTGGGAATCACAGCCCCCCTTTACCCCCTCCCCTCTACTTCCACTCTGCTGCTGAAGATGTATGATGCTCCTCCTTGTGGTGAGCCCAGAAACAGCAGGGCCAAGTGACCCAGGACTGAACAACTCTTTTCTCCCTTCATTTCTCTCACAACCAAAAAGACTAACGCAGACTTGGTGACCTGGCTCGGGCGGTATGTTCGAAACCTCCACCCTCTCCCTCCCCTCCACACCGGAACCTTCCAGGGAAGTCCCTGGAGGCAGGGGGTTTCCGCTCCAGCTCCCAAGGCTGAGGTTCTAGCAGTTTGTTTAGAATCCTTCTCCCTGGGTCTGTTCTTCTTCCCTTTGTTTATTTATCCAAGCATTTATTTATATGAGTGTGGCCTCCTGGATATTCCAAACGTCTAACTGCAGTCCAATTACTACATTATTTATGTCCCAACTGGCCGTGTTCCTGCTGTGGGCGTGGGACACTGCTTTGGTGGGCTTCTGTGTCCCTGGGACGGGTCCTCCTGGTTCCATCTTTGGTTTTTATGCCCTTGTACCCCTGTTCTGTGACTTTCTGGCCCTACAGAGTGCTGCAGATTCAGCTTGTGTGTCCTCCACCCGGAACGCACAGACCTTTCCCAGGAGAACGGCAGCTGCCAGACGCCACGTACCGAGGTGCTCGATGCTTCCCCAGGGGGTCTCATTGCTGCAGATCTCTCAGCTGAACCTGTGACACGGAGCAAAGCTTGGCCTGCGAGTGCCCAGGTCCGACTTCCACGCAGAACTGTGTGGTGCTCGGCCTGCGCCCCGCCCGGGCTCCACGCAGATCCAACACCTCCCCACTAGGTCTCCACGCAGATCCAACACCTCCCCACTAGGTCTCCACGCAGATCCAACACCTCCCCTCTAGGTCTCCACGCAGATCCAACACCTCCCCACTAGGTCTCCACGCAGATCCAACACCTCCCCACTAGGTCTCCACGCAGATCCAACACCTCCCCACTAGGTCTCCACGCTGATCCTGAATCTCCCAGATGGCTCCTGCCTCTTTGTCCTTCCCTGCTGTGGTGTGAATATGGACTCCACCACTGGCTCCCAACTGTTCTGGAAAGTGCTGGAACCTTTGGGCACTGGAGGTGGGTTACTAGGGACAGACCTTGACTATATTCTCTGTTTCCAGGTCCCCCCGTGAGGAGAGAAGGGTTGGAACCCACATTCCAACATGTCCTCCCAGCCACCAGGGACTGCAATTCCTCTGAAACCCCGGGCCACAGGGAATCTCTCCTCTGTGAAGCGGTTTCTGGCGGGTGTTTGTGTCACACTAAAAAACAGAACGAATGCGGCTCCCCTCCAGCAGGAGCCCACCGGTCACCGACGTGGGCCCTCGGATGCACCCAGGCTTGGAGCTGTGCGTGAAGTCCCCTCAGCCTCCGCTGGTCCAGTCCCCAGCACAGCCGAGCTACCAGCTCTACCTGCCCCCTTGAGAGAAGGGTTCTCTCCCCTGAGACACGGGCAGACCATATAGTCGCCTCCCCGAGGCCCAGCAAACACCTGCTCTGCGGCGTCAACAAATGTCCCCCGCCTCTGGGTGGCCTAGGACAGTTTCACTACCTTCTGAAAGGCCCGTGGTGTCTCTGCCTCAGCCTGCCCCCAGAAGAGCCCCAGATCCAGAAGTGGGGGGTCAGCCTTGCTCCAAGATCTTTCCGTCCCATAGTACCCAAAGAATGGGTCCCTGTCCAGCCAGAGCTGACAGCCCCTCTTGGTGTAGATGGACCACCTACTGCCATTCCCCTAGAGAAGGACATCTCGGTCACTTCCAGCTTGGGGAGAAGGTGCTATTCCTGTTCCCTGGGGGTACTTGGGATGGACGTAAGCTTTCAAATCCCCAGGCACACTTTCAACTTTGCGAAATCTGCCGACCGCCTTCCGCAATGGCTGCCCTGGGGAAGAGGGGGCCGGAGGCAAGGCTCCTAGCTGCTGAAATCCCTCCGCATTCCTGACCCTGGAATGCAGGTCTCGGAGCATCTAAGGCCTCCACCAGCAGAGGCGAAGGGCTTCTCTGCCTAGGCCGCACCCCTGGGCACCCATGGCTCCCAGCCTGAGGCCTTCTGCTTCCTCCATCTGAGTGGGCGCTGAGCACAAGCTGCCTCCAGCCGCTGGTTCTGCCTCCTTCCCACGGCTGCGAGATGCTCCCGGGCAGGATCGGGCCTGCTCATGCCACCAATTAAGAAAGGGAAAAAAGAAATTAGATAAACTCTCAGGGCTTCTAGGAGAAAGGATACTTTTTGATAAGGAAAAAGAAAACTAGAATGGAGACATGACAATGGAATTCAGAACAGGTCAGAACACCCCCAAAGAAGACTGGAAACGAAGGACCTTCGGCAGTAGAATCAGAACAAGGCAGATTCATTCAAGCCGCTGCTTGACTGGCCACAACACAACGGTGTCCCGCTATCCTGCACACATCTCGCACCCTCTCAAGAGGCCAGCACGCGGCTCTTTGGTCAGGGTTCAGACCCAGCTTGATCCTTCTTGAACTTCAGGCCACGGTGCATGCTGCACTTCCCGCCCCTTCCACGGATGGGAGGATGGGATCACCTGTTCCCCCGAGCTGGAAGACAGGGCATCACTGCTCCCCCCAAACAGGTGGGGTCTCACATCAGCAGCTGCTGATACAAAAGGCCACAGTGCCAGCCATCTGCCCCAGACAACAGTACCCCCCTCTTCTTCCAGCATCTGGAAGCCGTCAGAGCGGGCTTCCTGGGAGTGTGGGTCTCACGAGAGTTAGTGCCACCCCTGGGGCAAGCCTAGGAGGAAGGGATCCCGGAGCGTTGGATATCCAGACAGAAGCACAGGATTCAGCCCTGCAGGGCCCTACAGGGAGAAGGGAGCCCCTCAGAGCCAGGATGGGACCCGAGAAGTGCTGCTGGATGGATGTGACAGACGGGTCGATGGAAAACCGGACAGATGGAAGGATGGACAAGTGTAGAGGGCAGGATGGACGGATGAGCAGATGGAAAGACAGACACATGGATGGATGGTGATGGATGGATGGATGAAGGACGCATAGAAGGAATGAAGGATGGAGAGAGGGAAGAAGCTGCTCTTTGGCCGCCCTTCCAAATTCTTCTCCACTAGATCCCTCAGGCAGCTGTGGCTCATCCTTGACGTCAGGGCTTATCTTCATCCTCACGGACACCATGTTGACTCTCCTGGTTCCCGCGGCCCACAGCCTCTGCCTTCATTAGTGCTCAGTCTCCAAGGCCGACTCTCTAGCTCCCCCAACCTCCACAGCAAATACACAAGTGCACCCCCACACCTCCCACATCGACGAAGGAGCAAGTGTCACCTGCAGAGATAATTAGGACCTTCGACTCCAGGACCCCAAGTATGGGGACACTGAGGCCCACAGTGGGCCCTTGCTGCCAGACGAACACACAGTGGGGCTGCAAGTCCAGATCTGCACACAGCCCACTCGCTTCCCGGGGTCCTGGTAAACGCAGATGTGGCCACGCCCACCCTGCGCCTGCACTGTCAGACCCCACCAGTTCCTGGGGACGCGGACCACAAAGCTCTGGGAGGACGCGGCCTCGTCCCAGTGCGTCCAGCAGGGGGCAGTGTGTCCTCGCTCTGGAGAAAGGGCTGAGTACCAGTCTGTCCTGGGGGACTGGGCTTCCAACAGTCTACCAGATCCACCTTGGCCGCCTCCCCTCCAGGCGGCCTCCTTCCCACCCTCACCCCTACAGGGGCACTACATGGGGCAGGGGGGCGAAGCCAGGGCTGTGACCCTTCTGGGGGCTACGGGACTGTGGCCTCGGTAGAAGGGGTTTGGTTGCCCTTCTCACCCCACAGAGCTGGAGAGACCACCAGCTAGCTTCCCCCTGGGAACAGCCACAAAGTCGCCACAAAGTCACCATTCCTTGACTTCCTCCCGGCCCCGCCCCTTGCCAATCAGCGTTCCTGACCACCTCAGCACCTCCTGCTTCTCTCCCCATCTCCTGCAAGATGCCGCCCCCCCCCCCATGCATGCCCGTCTTCCCAGCGCACCTGAAAGCTACCAGTGTCCCTCTAGGGAGATGGTAGGGGGTACAACCCATGTGCCCCCAGCCCTGCAGCCCTGCCCCCACTCAGCCTCTCACACAGGCCCCTGTGCTGGCTCAGCCTGTCACTGCTTGATTCTGCTGGCTGATAAACTTATCAGGCCCAGCATCTCTGGTCCAGAGGGACTGCCTTGGGCTGGCGTTACCACAGCAACCAGAGGCAGCCGGGAAGCCTGAGGCCAGGTTGCCAAGCAATGCCTGCAGGCAGCCTGGGGCTTCTGCTCGGTTGTTGAAGTGCTGAAAGGTAGCCGCGTCCTGCAAGTGGCCAGTCCCCGGCCCTACCGCAAGGAGACCTGAGCTAGGGCCAGGCCTGCCCCACCCGGACCCATCCGCCTCAACCCTTCACCCCACCACTTGTGGGTCACTCATCAACAGCACCAAGTGTCCTGCCTGTCTGCCCAGTGCCCTTTCCTGCCTCTACCTCCCCAAGTGGTCACCTTGTCCCCTGCATCCTGTCTGAGGCCGGCAGGGTTATCTCGTGCATTCCCGGGATGACGTCTGCAGGAAGGTGGGGGCCACCAGAGGCCAGACTCAGCTTCCATCCAGTGTGGGGGACAGTACTGGCAGGCCCCCACACTTCCCAGGACCACCTTCTACTGGCCACACCTCTGGACTCTCAAAGGCCCACGTAAGTGCCGAGGAAGAGGACGCTGGCCCCGACCGGGGTTGGGCTGCGCTCCAGGGCTGGAGGGTGCGTGAGATCAGGAGCGACCTGTCACCGCAGCAGGCCAGCTGTTCGCTCAGATCTCACCAGCCCGCACCATCCGGGAGCCTCTGAGAGGCTCTTCAGAACACACTTCTTAAGGGGGAGAATGTGGTGCTGGGACGCTGAGTCAGGACCTGCTTCTCGCAGCTGCCGTCGTCCTCTGGGGGCCGGTGAGAAGCAAGCAGTGTGTCGCCGAGTGTGTAAACGCGTACGTGTGAGTGACCACGTGCTCCCAGGCATCAGGAACCTGGCTCCGCAGACTGCTGGACAGCAGCCAAAGCCATGTGTCTGTGACGGGGCCCACACTTGGGCCCCCCCAACCTCCAAGTGCCTGAGCTCCCAAAGGGGGAGGAAGCCCAGCTAGACAGTGCGGCGTGAGAGGATGCGGCATGGTCACCCAACCTGGGGCCAGGGGCAGCCCAACCCGCAGACAGCGCGGAGACAAAGGCATTTATCACATGAGATGGCACAGATGGGCTGTCCTCAACCTACTATTAATCAGGCAGTTAGATGACATCATTTATTTGGGGCCCTCCGTGTGAACCTCCTGCCCACTCTGGCTGGCATGGATGCGGGGGCTGGGTGCGGGCAATCTGGGGCTGAGCAGCTGGTAGCACAGACGCTAAGCGGCACCCTGTGCAGCAGCCCCTGCTAAGTCAGGGCCCCAGCCCGGGGGGGGGGGCTTGGGCAGGGCAGACAGGTAAGAACTATGGAGATCAAAGTCTGGAGTCCCCACTCGGAGGGTAGAGGTGGTAGACCTGGGACCCTTCCACCCCAGGGCTGGGCAGCTGCCCCTTGTTCCAGAGACCCTGGACTCCCAGACCCAGACAGGACACCCCCACACAGAACAGATGAGAACTGACGGAGATATATTTTGAAACGTTCGTATTTGTTTCTCCCCTCACGTACTGTCCTGTGTTTCTTTTCTATAATCTTGAGACACTGTTCGTCAGCTCTGGCGTTTGCGTCAAGATGTCCCAGAGAGTTCCCGCAGCGAAGTCAATTCACAGTCAGATGAGCTGCCAGGAGGCCGCCTGGCACCCGGGCACAGCAGGGCTGTCCAGCTCACTGGGCAGAAGGACCCCTGAAGGCCCAGGGGCCGCCTCTGTCGACTGGGTGTCCCCAGCTTCCTGACGCTCGTCCTCGACACTCAAAGCAGGAACAGAACGGGTCCCACCCGCCCCATCATCCAGTTTACATGAGGGATAAAATTACATTTGTACAAAAATAAATTCTTTTACCTTTCCCGGTGCTTTCGACATTTCTGTCTCTACTCCCCGCAGCCGCGGCAACCCCGCAGCGGCCGCGTGTCCCAGCTAGGCTAAGGCATGGCTAGAGATCGGGGCTCCCGCTCCCCGGCATCTGAAAATAGATGCGACTCCTCCCTCCAGATCGTCACTCAAGCCCGGCATTGCCACTGGCGGGGCCCCGGGTTCTTGCTTACAAGAAGCAAATTACAGGAAAATGGGAAAGTCTCGATCGAAAAGAAAACGAAGCATCGGTAACTGACGCAGCTCCCGTAGGTCTCGGGGTGCGACCTGCACAGCGCATGCGTGTTTTTGAGCGCACACCTGTGTGGACAGGGGGGCCAGGTCACACGCCCGTTCCATGGTGGGGACATCAGCTGATTTCCACTGGCTGCCCGTTCCGGCTAGGTCTCCTGGAAGCGCAGGGAAGGGGGCTCAGCCACCCTCGGCACGGTCCCCAGCCCGAGTCCTTGCAGACGTGTGACTTGGAACCTGAACTCCCCAGGTGTCATGTGGCCCAGAGCGGCGAGACATGCCCAGGCAGGGCAGGCCGGACCTGTGGTCATCTTCACTCTCCAGTCGTGACGGTCCCTGTGATGTCCAGGCAGGGTGGTGACAGCCTAGGCACAGGCCCCAGAGGCAGCAGGGTGGAGGTTGAGTGGCCCTCGGTGACAGAAGGGCTGAGGAGGGGATCGGACATGGGGGGGGGGGGCTAACAAGCTGGTAATAGTGTGATCTTTAGAAAATTAAAGATTGTCCCACCAAAATAAAAATATTAACCATAATAATTATAGTCACCTTAATTGAGCCACATTGGTAACCCTACTGAAGGTCTGGTTAAATGAACATTGTAACTCCTTCCGGAGAGACACGCCACGCCCACACTTGTGAACAATGTATGCTCCATGATGTACCACGGGACTGAGGGGTCACAAAGCCCACGGGATGGCTGGGACGCCCACAGATGGTGGCTGCTGTCCAGGCCAGGAGACCTAAGCTTCAGGGACCCAGTCCAGGCCTGGACACCAGGGCGTTCCAAGGAGCCCCTGAGGCTGTGTGGATGGGCTGTGGAAGGCACAGTGCCAGGCCAGAGAGCAGACCTGCATCCTCTACCTGGTATGCCCACACTCCCAAGGTGCAGCCTTTCTGGGAGAGGGGTCCTGGCAGCAGTTTGAAGGACCCTTGTGCACCCCTCCCAAGCCACCAGAGAGAGAGGAGAGGGACAGGGAAGACAATTCTGGAATCTTTTATAGGTACCTCAGCTGACTGGTGGAGGCCTGGGGAGATGGAAACCAAGCCCGTCCTTCACCATGCAGCCCAGAAAACTGGCTCCTCCCAGTCGCCACCTCCAGGCACAGCTCTCGGTGGCCTGGCCCACGAGGGGAGGGGACCTGTGTGCCCTTCTGCATCAACAGATCTGATTCCAAGGATGGTGGCACCTCCCATCCCGAGTCCACCTGCCCGCACCCACTTTGTCGTGAGCTCCTGACTACCCAGGCCTGTGGGTCTAGACAAGAGCGTAAAAGGTCAAACACTCGTCCAGCGCACACGGGCTGCCCAGCCTGAAGCCCACTCACAGCCCGCGGCGGGCTGCACAGAGCGGCTGATGACCAAGCCTGGCCTGCCACGTGGTGGTGGCACAGCCCCTCCACTCCCCCCACCAAGCCTCTGGACGAACATGGTCCACCGCCTTCACCGTGTGTGGGCAGCGGGAGCCGGCAAGGCCTGTCGGTGTTCTAGGCGTGTCAGTCACTCCAGATGCGGGACGCCTCTCCTGCCTGCAGCTCGTCCGTCTGGGGAAAACAGACAGCACCCCCCCTCCAGTGTCCTCACAAGAGGCCTACACAGAGACGTCCACGTGTGGCCGTGGTCACTGAGCCAGGGCTAACCATCCGAGAGCCAAGGGCTAGCCTCTGCTCTCCCCTCCCCGACCCCGTCACGGATCACAGGAGAAAGTTTGGGGTGGGAAGAAGTCAGGGTCCCACAGTTAGCTCCCCCTGATCGATGGGGACAAGTGGCAGGGGACAGACGTGAAGAAGAACCCAAGAGGGTGACCCAGACCCCGCAGCCTCCAGGCAGCTCCCAAGCCCCACGCAGTGGCCGGGGTGAGTCTCAAGGTATCTTTGGAAAGGGAACTGTCCTCAGGCCCAACCCGCCTCTGCCCTCCTGACCCTGGGATGGACGCTGAGCAGGTCAGGATGAACCATTCCAAACAGACGCGCCACATGGGGGGGACACCGCAAATCAGCGGCACCCACAGATCCAGCCCCAGCCCCAACTCCGGCAGCTCTGGGCCGGAAGCCTGTGCGCCAAGCCCACGAGCCCCCCAAAGCCCTCGTGATGGCAGGGTGTCCCTTGAGCCTGAGCGGGCCTGGCTGGGTCTCACGCTAGCTCTGGCCACGGCCCCGGGACAGAGGCAGGCAGCCATGAGGCTGACTGGGACCGCAGGGACACGCTACGTCCGAAGGTCCAGGAGGGTCAGCGGGACGGACAGAACAGGGCTGGAGCCGAGCAGAGCAGCTGTGTCCGGGCAGGATGTGGGATGGGCGTGCGGTGGCCAGGGCCTAGGTGGCCTGGCGGGGGGAACAGGCGTGCGGTGGCCAGGGCCTAGGTGGCCTGGTGGGGCGCCTCTAGCATCTCCATGAGGAAGGTGTCGATGGGCGTGTCCCCGATGAGCTTGAAGAAGAACAGGTGCTCCAGGCACTTAAGCCCGATAGAGCGCAGCGCAGGCAGGCGGAGGAGCAGCTTGGCGAACCTGCCAGACAGCAGCGAGTGAGGACCGGCCCCCTCGACCCGTGCTCCCTGCACCCGTGCTCCCTGCACCCGTGCTCCCTCCCTCCACTCAGTGCTCCCTCCATCCGTGCTCCCTCCATCCATCTGGTGCTCCCCCTCCACCCAGGGCCTGACCGCCTCCCTGGGAAGCAACGGGGGGCCAGTGGCCCAGGGCCCCAACATGGCCTGCATCGGAAGCTGCCTGCCCGAGCTTCAAGAAGAGGAAGGGGTATGAGGAAAAGGAGGTGCTCTCGGGCTAGGAGCGCGGGGAGCACCCGCATCCTCGGGGCTGGGCAGAAAGGAAGGACCAGCGGCATGTTATGGTCAGGCCCTGAGGACCAGTGGCCGGCGTGGCTTGCTTACAACCGGGAGCCACAGTGGAATTCAAGCCAGCGAGACAAAGGCAGTCTTAGAGCCGGGGGCCCCTGTGAGAGCTGCTGTGCCCGAGGCGGGGGACGGCCCTGGCAGGAGGGGGGCAGGGGACGGCCCTGGCAGGAGGGGGGCAGGGGACGGCCCTGGCAGGAGGGGGAGGAAGGAGGCGCCTGCCTGCACAGCCTCACAGGCAACCTGCAGGCACTTGGTGGGTGACCGCAGGGCGGTCCCACCAGCAGCAGAGCCAGCAAGAGGTGGGCGTTCTGAGTCCCAGCCAGCTTGTCAGCTGAACACAAGCACCCCAACCTCTCGGGCAGGGTTCCCAGGAAGGGCTCTGCGGGGTCCCTCAATCCCCAAGGGCTTTCCTGGTGGGGCAGGAAAGGGAGAAACCTGGGGACTCGTGGATGTTGGGAGCAGGACAGTGTGGCATGGAGATGGGGTCCCTCGAGTGACCCCCATGTCTGCCCCAAGCCTCCCTGCACCCCTGAGGGGGCTGTGGGCTCCATTAATTATTAATGATGCCTTTCATTTCCACGGAGGAGCCTGTGGCCCGCGGTCCCGTTTAAAGGCCCAGGCGTAGCCGAGCCTGGAGCGGCGCCAGAGAACAGGCTGTTTTCTGCTGAGCTGGCGAGATGGGCTGCGGCAGGAAGCCAGGAAAACAAGCCGCTGCCACCCTCCTGTCCTCCTCCACTTTAAACCAAACCAGATGAGGGCTGAGCGGCGCAGACAACTTAACCGTGTGTGTGCCAGGCAGTGGGATGGGTTACACGTCCCACCTAGCCAGCCCTCCGTCGTCCTCTTGCACCTAGTCTGCCGGCCAGGGAGACCGGTGATCCCTTTTGAGAGAGTGAAGCCACAGACTGAATCCCAGGAATCCACCTACTGTGTGCTCAGCACTGTGAACGGTGCACCCAGCACTATGGATTTGGCGTGATTACAGATGCCAGTCCTCCCGGGACTTGTGATCGAGTATAGATGAACTATGTCCTCCACGCTCTGCACAACTGTAAAGCACCTAGTGCGTGCTGGTGTTGCTGGACCTCTTACCCACGTCCATTCTATGGGGAGAAGGGAACTGTCCCACATGCGGACAAAGGTAAGCGCCTACTGTGCACCAGGCACCGGGCCAGTCCTTCCCGTGGCTACGGGTAAGGTTGGTGTGCCTCACAGCCCATGGGCTGAAGGGTCATCCGGCTCTGCTCAGTTCACACACGGTGCTTTAGGGGTGCATGGTTATGCCCCGAGGGGAGAGTCGCTGACAGGACACTGGCTGTCTGGGGGCTCACCTGCCCGGCTGTTCGGGGTACTTGTGTTTGCAGTATGCCTCCAACGATGCGTACACCTTTTCCCTCAGCGCTTCCACCTCGGCTGGGTTCGAGAGCCCCTTAGAGTCTGTGGGAAGAATGGCCTGTGGGTCTGAGTGGTCCCCAGAATCTGTCCAAGGATGCGGGCCTCTGGGGTGGTCCCCCAGCCATTCCCATGCCAGTTCTCGCCCTAGGCTCAGAGTGCCCTGGTTTGGCTATGGACAGACGCCGCCAGCCCGGGCTCCAGCCACCCCTGGAGGTAAGAGCTGCGAGGTAGGCAAGCTCTCACATCACCCTCCACACCCACCCTCTATTCACCCCGAGTGGGGCTGGGCCACCCCGTCTGCTAAGCTCTGAAGCGATGTCACCCCTACCCTGGAGACAGAGGTGAGCTTTCACACATATAAGCCCCCCTGTCCCCTCCCACTCCTACCTGATGCAGCCAGCACGCCCAGGGCCAAGGCCAGGCTGCCCGGCCACAGCCCCCTCTCCTCCACCACCTCCCTGCCAGCGTCCCTTCACAGCCTCGCCACACACAGCAGAGCGAGTAGCATCTGTGCTCGCCCTGAGGCGAGGGGCCGGGCCTGGCCCCCAGCTCTCTATGCCTTTGACGCCAGGCACATGCGCACAGTGCCGCCTGCATGCATACAGTACTGCCTGGGCGTCAGGGCGACAGACATCTCCAGGGATCAAACCCCACAGGACCCAGCAGAAACTTGCTGCACTGCAGGCCCCACAGCCCCAGGATCGCTCCGTCTCTATCCCAAGGCCCTGACTCTACCCCAGAACCCTGAAACCGAGGCCTGGGGGTGGCGGCTGCCTCCAGGACACCCACAGGCCCAGCAGGGACACAACGCGTCAGAGCCACAGGTTCCCCAGCCATGGATCTCTGGCTCTCAATGAGGGGCACGGTGGGGTCCGGAAGGCTCAGCTGGAGACCACTGGGTCAAGTGCATTTGGCGGCTGTGCTGAGACATCTGAACCCGCTTGGTGCCCTCACGGGGGGCACAGGGCTTGGAGAGGCGACGCTGGTGCATGCAGCGGCCCTCCCTGCCAAGCGCTGGGGGCAAGGAGGACCTTACCAGGGTTGAAGAGGACGATGGCGCGCAGGCAGCCCAGCTCCGTCTTGTCCATCTGCATGTCCCGCATCTTGGACACCAGCTCTGTCAGCACCCTGTGGGGATGCGGGGTGTGGGGTGCACGTCAGACAGGCCCTTGCCAGGGCCCCACCCACAAACACTCATGAGACACCGACAAGCCCAGAGTGCCCTAGGGCAGCTGAATGGGCAAGACCCTCGCCAGGGCCCAAGAAACAGGAAGTGCGCTGGGAACCCAAAGTCCTTTGGCGGGCGGAGTCGCCCAATCTTTGGGCTGCTGGATCCTGTCTGGAACTCCAGCACACGGCGGGACCCTGACAGTCAAGGTGGCCGGGCCGGTCCCCGGTCCACAATTTGTCCTTCCTCCCCTCCAAGGGCAGGTTCGCCACAGGAGAACTTGGCATCACTTCCGGGCACAAGCGGTCACATGATTCCAGCAAGGCAGGGACCACCCTGGAACCCTTCAGGCACTTCAGCCTTGGGGTGCCCAGCCCTGTGGAGTCCATGACAGATAATCCTGGGCCCACTCGCCTGTCTCAGCTACTCTTTGCCAGTGGGCTGCACCTCAGCGCCTGTACCAACCCCAGAGCAGCTGCTGATCAGACCTGGCTAGTGGGAACAGGACCCAAGGGACGGACAGGCCCCGAGGGGCCTCTGGCCCGGGGCCGCGACACAATGCTGCTAGGAGAGACCCAAGGGGGGTGCCGAGGGCAGCAGAACAGAACAGTGCCCGGAGCCCCCAGGCCCACACTCTCGGGAGCCTGCGTGCTCTCCACGCAGGGCGCGGAGCTGCAGGCAGCGGCAACATTGCCCCACACGCTCCACTCACTTGACGTGAGGTCAAGCTGAGGCCCCTCTGATCTCTGGGGACACACAAGCCTGCAGCCCCCTACCATGCCACTATCAGCTGAGCACATGTCTGGGGCTGCACTTCCCAAAGCCAGACAGGGCCGAGCACCAAAACGACTCCTGGGGAGCTCTTCCGCAAGCGAGCATGCCCAAGGCCCTGAGAAGGTCTGCAGCAAAGCCTGGCATTGACTTTAGTCAGTATCTATCCACCTGTAGCAACAGACTCTTCTGCACGTGTGCACCCCACATGTAGCACAGACCCTTCTGCACGCCTGCACCCCACATGTAGCACAGACCCTTCTGCACGCGTGCACCCCACATGTAGCACAGACCCTTCTGCACGCGTGCACCCCACATGTAGCGAGCGACAGACCCTTCTGCACGCGTGCACCCCACATGTAGCACAGACCCTTCTGCACGTGTGCACCCCAGAGCCTTGGGCTGCTCGTGGTTCTCTCAGCTGTCTGCCCTAGGCCTCCTCCTCACCCCCACCCCTGTGCCCACACACCCTCCCAGTCCAGCTGCTCTGGCATGGCGCCCGCCATGAAGGAGGGGTGACCGTTCGGACACAAGGGCAGGCAGGGTGTCCCTCGCTTGGTGGAGTGTAAGCCGGTCAGCCGGGTGGGCACTTCAGGAGAGTGACAAGAAGTGCGGCGGCCTCGGCTGTGCCCCACCCACCTGGAGTCCATCCCTGAGGAGCGGCCGAGGCACAGACAGAGGCACCAGGTCACGCACGGGCCCCTCGGTGACCGGTCAGGGGCACAGGCCACCTCTGGGCTGCAATGGCACCAGTGCTCGAGGTGGCGATGTGCCCGGCGTGGACTCGTCTACGACTCTGCTTTTGTTAACAAAGTACAGCTTCCTAGCAGGACGCGAAGCGCATCAACCCGCTCGCCGGCAGTAGTGTCGACTGCTCTGCCCCTGGGCTGTCCGCTACACGAACGCCCCTCCCAGAAGCCTAGGAAAGAGCTGAGGGACCAACCCCATCCGTCGAAGAGAGGCCTACTGTCTGCCTACGGAAGATGGCGCCCACCCCACCCACACGCCAGGGATGGCGCCCACCTATCAATGGCCACCTGTCGAGGATACGCCAACCCATCACGCCTGCTCGTCAGGCACACCATCCACTCTCAAAGATGGCCTCCAGCCCACCGCCTGTCACAGGCAGCACCCATCCCACCCACCTGTCGAAGATGGCGCCCACCCCCGCGCTGTGGGCGCTGTTCCTGTGCACGTGCAGGCCCGTGGCGAGGAGGATGCCGTCTTTCACAGCTATGGACCGGTGGGAGAAGGAAGCGATGAGCAGCTCGTTCCAGCCTGGGGAGGAGGCACAAGTTACTCGTGGTCACTCGGTGGTCTCTGACCCCCGCTCCCGTCTTTCTCTTGTCTAAAGGCAGCAAGCACGTCCAGACGCTCCCAAAGCAGGCACCGTGGAATCTCCCCATGACTCGCCCTCGTGAGCTCCAGGTGACTAAGGAATGAAAGGGCCAAATGCGCAACCCAAGATGGCTCGGGGCTCCTGAGGCCTGAATGCCACAGCTCAGTGCCAGCCCCACCGTCCCGTGTGCCTGTGGCTGGAGGCTCCGGGCGTTGCCACACGTGTCCCTTCCAGGAGGTGGCGGCGGCAGCCACTGCAAAGGAGACCAGAGGTGGCTTCTGGCGTGACTAAGCTGGGGGTCACTGCGGCTCATCCTGGGGTCCCTGAGGGGAGGAGCCTGCCCCAGGATGCCATGGCCAGAAACTAGCTGGGCTTCCTCTTCATCCAGGGCTGGGATGGAGCACAGCTGCAGTGTACCCGGCCTCCCACCCGTGTGCAGCGTGGACCCTCGAGAGACCCAGGGCAGCAGCGCACGCAGCCTCAGCCTTGACAGCAGAGGACAGAGCAGGAGCCTGAAGAGTGTCAGTGCCCACCTGGCCGGGCCAGGACCCTAGGCCTATGCAGGACTGCAACTGCTGCGCCCCAGCCTGCAGTAGAGAAAACCCCAAGCAGGTGCTCCCCAGAGACCCCCAAACCTGAGCCAGGTTGACCAAAGGCTCTAATGATGGTGGACATTGATCTCGGGCAGATTCTAGAACTCACAGCCCTCATGAGACCCTCACCCCCTGCAGGAGGGACAGAGACCATGCAGCCAACTTCAGCTGACCAGACCTTGTATGGACACACACACATACGCACACACACACAGAGGTTCACACACACAGGTACACACAGGCACACATGCACAGGCACACACACAGAGGCTACACTGCAGCTCTGCCCCACCATCAGGCCCACTCTACCCACCGACATAATGATCCCAGCCATGTGACCAGCTGACCTCAGCAGCTCCCTCCACCACCAATAAAGGAGAGCCCCACTGGCTGTGCAAGGGGCTTCCCCACCTGGCCCCTGGTCCCTGGCCCTCATAGGCCTCTCGGATGAGACTGGCCCTGAAGCCAAGTGAGCTCAGGGTCAGATTCAAACGGGGAGGGGGTTAAAGCGGGGAGCTGGACGGCTGGGTGTTCCTGGCGGGTGGAATGTTCACCCAGACTCTGAGAGGAGTTTGGACCTGCAGAGGGCCGCATGCCTCGGCCTGGCAGAACCCCACAGAGGCAAGTGTGGTGGGATCTACCCTGATCCACCTGGGAAACCCAAGCCCTCCACAAAGGTCTTTCTCTGAAGGGAAGGCAGGAGAGCTGGGGCCTGTGTAAGCCTCACCCTAACCAAGCATCTTCCAGAACATTCCATGCTACACAAGGAGCCATTTCTGGATGTTTTTCCACTGGGCAGGGCCGGGCTGAGGCTTGGGAACCCTTGGTGAAGCACTGGATACTCAGGTCCCCTAAGACAGCACTGCCCCCACAGCCCGTCACAGAACACGGGACCATCAGCCGAAAGGCATAAACCAGAAGCACAGACGCCCATGCCCAGCACCTCCCCTAACTGCACAGGCAGGAACTAGGGCTGGTCACTCTGCAGATTGGCCAACGCTCCGCATGACCCATTGCCCCCTTTACGGATGAAGAAAGGGCTCGTGGCAGCCCGCCTAAGACCCGTGCGGAGCTCACACCGTCCTAGGCACCCGAGTCCTGAAAGCAGGTGTGTGCTGGGTGTGAGGAAGCCCCTGCTGAGCTCCAGGCTAGACACGTGACTACTTCTTACACAGAAGAGCCCAGTAGGAGGGCCCAACCCACCCCCTGACCCGCCAACCCACCACCTGCCGTGGCCCGGCAGGTCACTCACCTGCCCGCAGCAGGATGACCTGGTCATCCAGCGGCAGCTCGGAGAAGTGGGGGACCCTCTTGGCCCACTCGACGAGCGTGAAGAGCTGCTTGTCCGCCGCCTGGCAGATGTTGGTGACGGGGTCGTTGGGCTGGTGGAGGAAAGTGAAGTTCATTCCTCCAGTAGCCGACAGAATCACCCCACCCCACATGCTACACCTGTGGGGGACCTGAGGGGAGGGACAGACATCAGACAGCCCAGGCCTGAATCCTCGGCACCTGCGACCTGGTGCAGAAAAGCAACTTTGCAAGTGGAATCGCAGCAAAGTCCTAGGGATGAGCACGGCCCTGGCTCATGGGCAGGCCTTGTCATCCAGGGGTCCTTGCAAGAGAGGAGGGGCACAGTCAAAGGGGTTGAGTCAAGAGAAGCAGAGGTCAGGCGACACTGTTGGTCTGACACTGGAAGGGGCCCAGGCTAGGGAAGAGGGACCCTCCAGATTCAGGAGAAGCAGGAGTGGATCCTCCCCAGCTACAGGAGGCCGACCTACAGCAGGACAGGAGGCTGACCTGCACCAGCTACAGGAGCCTGACCTGCACCAGCTACAGGGGCCTGACTTGCCCCAGCTACAGGAGCCTGACCTGCCCCAGCTACAGGGGCCTGACCTGCCCCAGCACAGGAGCCTGACCTGCACCAGAAGAGGCTGACCTGCACCAGCTACAGGAGCCCAACCTGCACCAGCTACAGGAGCCCGACCTGCACCAGCTACAGGGACCTGACCTGCCCTAGCTACAGGGGCCTGACCTGCACAAGCTACAGGAGCCTGACCTGCACCAGGACAGGGGGCTGACCTGCACCAGCTACAGGAGCCTGACCTGCACCAGCTACAGGAGGCTGACCTGCACCAGGACAGGAGCCCGACCTGCACCAGGACAGGAGGCCGACCTGCACCAGGACAGGAGCCTGACCTGCATCAGGACAGGAGCCCGACCTGCACCAGGACAGGAGCCTGACCTGCACCAGGACAAGAGCCCGACCTGCATCAGGACAGGAGCTCGACCTGCACCAGGACAGGAGGCTGACCTGCACCAGGACAGGAGACCAACCTGCACCAGGACAGGAGGCTGACCTGCACCAGCTACAGGAGCCCAACCTGTACCAGGACAGGAGCCCGACCTGCACTAGGACAGGAGGCCGACCTGCACCAGGACAGGAGGCTGACCTGCACCAGCTACAGGAGCCTGACCTGCATCAGGACAGGAGCCTGACCTGCCCCAGCTACAGGGGCCTGACCTGCCCCAGCTACAGGGGCCTGACCTGCTCCAGCCAACTGAAGCCTGCTGAAGACAATCTGTAGCCCTGCAAAGTGGGAGTTAAAAGTATGAAGGGCTCAGGAGGGGCCATAGAATAGGTAGGTGAAGGAGCTAGGGTGGGATCAGATCCTCTCTGGAGCCCACCTGGAGAGACCATGTGAAAGCTTGACCCACACCAGGCCCCAGGCCCAGGCCAGGAGGCACCAAGGTCCAAAAAGTTCTACCCAGGAGGGACTCCCTCAGGGCCTGGAGAGAGGCCGGGGTCATTTCTCTGCTCCTGGGTAAGGAGAGAGAGAACCAGCACCAAGACTGGGCTGGGGGAATTCTGGGACGGGAGCGATGGCAGCAGGCATTGGAGCAGAGGCGGCCTTCTCTCTGGTCGACCCCCTGGATGTCACATTGCGTCTGTGTCTCAGGACAGGGCAGACGGCAGTGGCCACGCCGGAGGGAGGTGGGGCTGCTGGGCCGGGAGGGGTCTGGGAGGGAGAGGTTGAGGACTTGGCAGTGCCCTGCTTGGTTCTGCCATGCATTTCACCCCTTCGAGCTGATTCCACGCAGACATTTAATGAGCTACCCTGCCTGCCAAGGAGGAGTGGCCACGGGACCACCCAGGCAGGGCCTGAGGAGCTGGCTGCCCATCTCCCAGGCGAATGCTCGCTGCAGCGGGTGCTCCAGCCCCGCCCTAAGTGCGTGCTGAAGACCTGCAGCCCCCGCAGGGTGGTGGGAGCGCCGAGCTCGGTCCCAATGATCTTAACTCACGAGAGAAGCCCCCGACCACCACTCCTGGGCCTGTGGAGAGACCGCCTGCAGCACACCGCCCTGTCCTCCAGTGCTGGGGGAGTGTGTTTGGAGGGCAAGACCTAGCCGGAGAGCCCCCGGGCGCTCAAGCAGGCAGGGCATGGGGAGGAAGGAGCCTCTCAGCCCCAGGCTGGGTCCCCAAAAACCTGCCCGTGGGGCCCCGGCCCCTCCCTGCAGCAGAGCAGCCAACTCCACAGACGGAGCCACAAAGAGTGAGCCTGGGGGGTACCACAAAGAGTGAGCCTGGGGGGTACCACAAAGAGTGAGGGTACCGCCCCCAAAGAAAGGAGGGCAGGCTGGGGGGCAGTAAGCAAGCCACGAGGACCTCATAAGGACACAAGAAGGGACCCCAACTCACAAACTGGATGAAGGCGACGGGGACACACCTGGGTCTCGGGGTAGGGCAGGGCTGACCATCCTCAAATGCCACCCCACTGCCTCCTGGGGCAGCTCACCTGGCCACAGCCCTGGGCCTGGGGCCCCGAAGGGAGATGTGTGTGCGCATCATGGTGGGAGGCTCAGGAGCACTAGGGAAAGGGCTCAGATGGGGACTCCCGGAGGAAGCAAAGGCCCTGTGGTCAGGAGAGAACAGCGTCCAGCAGGTGCACCCAGCACGTGCAGGAGGCCAGCGTGGCCTGGTGGGGGCCGCGTGCGCCTAGTGGAGGAAGCGTGGGCCTGGTGGGGGCCGCGTGGGCCTGGTGCGGGCCGCGTGCGCCGAGTGGGGGCAGCGTGCGCCGAGTGGGGCTGTGTGGGCCTGGTGCGGGCAGCGTGGGCCTAGTGGAGGAAGCGTGGGCCTGGTGCGGGCAGCGTGGGCCTGGTGCGGGTAGTGTGGGCCTAGTGGGGGCAGCGTGGGCCTGGTGCGGGCAGCGTGGGCCTAGTGGAGGAAGCATGGGCCTGGTGCGGGCAGCGTGGGCCTGGTGCGGGCAGCGTGGGCCTGGTGCGGGCAGCGTGGGCCTAGTGCGGGTAGTGTGGGCCTAGTGGGGGCAGCGTGGGCCTGGTGCGGGCAGCGTGGGCCTGGTGCAGGCAGCGTGTGCCTGGTGCGGGCAGCGTGGGCCCGGTGCGGGCCGTGGGCATGCCTATGGGTCTGCCTGGACTAGGTCTCCAGTGTAGCTGGCCACAGGCTCTCCCAGCCATGAATCTACTCTGAGACCCACATGGAATCTAGACGTGATGCTGATGACACGCAGGAGCACCACGGAGTCTGTGTGGGTCCCGCACTTGATCGACGACCAGAAACACCCCCAACCTGGGGCATGGCTGCGGCGATCTCCTCACTGAGACCCCAGACAAATGGGGTCCCCCAGCCTGGAGAGTCCACCCAAGCGAATGGTTCCTGAGGTGAGGCTGGGTCCTGGGATCCAGGGGTGCCCAGAAGGCCCGGCAGCAGTGTCTGGCCCCATCATAGCAATGACGGGAGGGAGGGGTGCACATGAGCGGACGGCCTGGGGGCCAAAGATCTGAGGACAGATGGGGACAGCCCACCGGACAGCCAGGACCATGGACGCAGCCCATCAGGTCTTGCCTGAAAGTGGTGACAAGACGGATGGTACAGAAAGGGGGGGAAGGGACTGCCAAGGCCACTTGGCAGGTGGCCACTGAGAGAGCCTAAAGCCACTTCCTGCATTAAGAGTAACTAACCACAGAAGCCAGAAGTCACCCTGCTGGCCCCTGCTGGCCCTCACTTTCTGCCAGTGCACAGAACAGCGAGCTCGGGAAGGGCACATGCCCAGGGCCACGCATGGTCCGCAAAGCCCATCTTGGAGCAGCTGCAGAACTTCCTGCCTAGACCCGGCTCCTCGCACCTTCTCCAGGGGCCGCGGTGCCTCCAGATCCACAAGACCCCCCCAGAGCAGCCGACCCCAACCGTGCTGAGCACCTGGTCGGAAGACCCTGCCTGGCCGGGAGGGGCAATGTATCTGCACTGCAGGGGTGCAGGGCTCCCTAGATCATGGGCTGATCCAGCAGGGAAGGCAAACTGGGGGGGAGCTGGAGGGAAACTGTGGCAGCAAGGGTTTCTTCACACCCCCCCAAGCCTGATTTACCGAGCTGGGGTTCAGCCCCATGTTTGCCTCCACATAGGTCTCTGTCTTGGGCTCGACGGCCAGCTCGGCTTCCAGAATCTTCTCCACGGGCATATCCTCGTTGGCGCTGCTGGTGGACTCGACCTCATTCTCGTTCCGGTCCTTGCCGCGCTGCCGCTCCTCCTGCACAGCTGTGTGATGGGGGTGGCCAGTGTGGCTGGTTAAGCCTGCAGCTCCCAGGACAGCCCCCTCCCCACGGTCAGGCCCAGGCAGAGCCAGCTCCGTCCCACAACACTGGAGTCCCCTCCACAGCCAGCCGAGGGGGACACACGCAAGGTCTACCCATGTGCCCACCCACGCCTGGCCTCTGGGTGGCCATGCACCCTGGACAGAGCCACGCTCGCTAGCAAGCACACAGCTAACGTTAACGCTGGGAACCCATCTGAGGCTGAACAGACAGCTTTCTAGAAGCTGACGTTCACAGACACGTCAATATGGGGGTGCTCATGGGGAAACCCAGGGAGGCTTCCTGGAGGATGTGACAATGAGGCTAAAGGGGGAAATTAAACAAGGACAGCAATTAAGGCGGAAGAAACAACTTGTGCAAAGGCCCGAGACAGCACGGTGTGTCCCTGACCAGGAGCGCCGGCTCCAAGCCACGGAAATGACAAGCGCACTCGGCTTCACACCCAGCCAAGAGCGAGGGCGCGAGCCCGCTGTCCCTGGCGTCATCCCCATGCACTGTGTTCTACTGAAAGAAGATCTTGGGGTCCCCGGTCACCTGACTCTGGGCCCCTCTTTTGGATGCCACAGGCCCTGGGACTGCCCACCCTGGCCGCATACCAGGCGGCTGGGCATACGAAGGCAGCTGGGCAAGATGAAGTAGTGCCATGGCGCTGGTCAGATGACGCCATCAGCTGCTTGGCCTGAGGCTCGGTGCCGAGCCTGCACCCGCCAGCCAGTGGCCGCTCCCTCCCCACCACCCACACCTGGGTTACAGGTCCACAGGGCCCTCCCCTCTCTTCTGTGGTGGGCTGGGTGGCCGGATGTGGACTGCCCCCTCCTCCTCATGTTGGACCCTAGGCAGTGTCTTTTTAAGGGGCTCCGGGCGTGGCCCAGGGGGGTCCTGGTGCTGCTGCATCTTGGGGACAACGTGATCCACTCGGTGATCCCCATGGAGACAGAACTCAGCTCCACAGCTCCACGGGCACCGGCCTATCAGTGGACCAACTTCCTGAGCAACTTGGAGAATGCAAACAGGAGAGATGGGAGCCGGGCCGCAAGGGAGAGGAGCGCAGACCCTGTGGCACTCCCCGGCCCCCTCCCCACCTGGCCAGGGCCTTCCGTGGCTCTCTCCCGCAGTCCCATCCTGTTGCTTTCCCAGGACACCCTCGGAGATGCCCTGCCTGGTTCTCCTGCCCAAGGTTCTACAGAGCCCTGGGTGACCACCGCTCCTTGCTGGGCGCACCGACCCTGTCAGTGCAGGGCAGACAGCCGACTTCTCTGGGCTCCGCCACAAGGCCCGGCTGCTGCACGCTGGAGCCACACGCCCCAAGACCCATGTCCTGGGCGTGGCAGGGATTTTCCGCTCATGTGAGGCCCAAGCGGGAAGCTGGGCCAGTGCGCCCAGAAGGCACCGTCTGGACCACGGAGCCAGCAGAAGCTCCACTCGAGTTTTGCAAGCCTGGCTCTTCTGCACAAGCTGACAGCAGGTGGGGGCTGGGGGAGCAAGGGCCGAGGGCAGATGGGGCCCGGCCCGCAGGGCCTGCAGAAAGCTGCCAGGTTCCAGCCCTCTCAGCTGGGCTTCTGCGACCTTCCACGTGGCTGGGGCACATCTACGGCCACTTGGCCAGTCACTGAAGACACAGCGAGGGACCACTGTGCCAAGCAGCCCACTGGCCAGGGACATCCAAACAAGCCAGTCGCAGCTGAAACCAAGCAGACTGTGTCCCTGAGCAGGCCGGCAGACAGGACCCTGCGGCCCCAGGCTAGGACGACGCTAACTCAACCTCGTCTTCCCAGGTGGAATCCAAGGCCTGGGGAGCCGCGTGTCTGCAGACCCCGCTCTAACTCCAAACAACTCCCTGAACCTCTCTGGGCCTCCTGTTATCCATGCAAAGCCAATGAAGACCCTGAGCAAGCGGGGGGGGGAGGGGGGAGGCTCTTTGGAGGAGCTCCTCACACTCCGGACACCGCTCCCGTGGCCTGGCCTCCAGCAGCTCACGGGGTGCCTGCGGGTGCCCGCTGCCCGGCGGGTGAGGGCTTCTCACACCTGCCTCCCGCGCGGGGGCGGCTGAGAATTAATTAGCAAATGTTTTGCAAAGCACTTTGAAGCCGCGAAGGGCCCCAGCAGCTCGGGGCAGCTCCATTATAAATATTATCGTTTTATTTATAGCCGGCAGAGGGGGCGGAGGGAGCAGGGGGCTTGTGTTTTGCCAGCTCAATCACCTTTTAGACGCAGTCATGTTTGACTTACGCTCGGCTGGCGCCGGGAAGCCTCGGGCGGGAGGCGTCTGTAAATACAGGGCCTCGTTATCCTTCCAAGCCCGCAAGAGGCCTCGTGGGGGAGGCAAGCTGCCACAGCTCCCCTAACCTCGCCCCGGTCCAGTCCTCACAGAAGCCTCAGAGGTGTGCTCGGCCTGGGCGCCTCTCCCCCAGCACACCGGACCCCCACATCAGGAGGCAGGGCGGAGCCAGGCCTAAGAGGGACTACGGGACCTGCAGAAGAGGGTATCAGGGTACAAAGGCACCCCAGACCCTGTTTTTTTCCCCCTGTTGGGGATTTGCAGGCACTAGAGCCATCCCCTGTCCCTTGGCGGCCAGCGCTGATACAGCAGGACCAGATTTAACCAACTCTCCCAGCCTCGCGAGCCCTTCTTAAGGCCCAGCCATGGAGGCCCAGAGAGGGCTATCTCCTCGAGGCCACGCAGCTATCAGGGTCCTTCTTGCTTAGGGGGCAATCCCTCAAGGGGTACAGTCCAGGTCAAAGCAAGCAGCCACGCAGACACACATACGCCTACACAGCGCACACATTCAGTTGTTAACAACACGCTGTGTCCACGCGCTCCGACCCCACCACCAGCAGAGTCCTCGGCTCTGCTTCTCCAACAACCCGCCGGATGGGAGACAAGGCGCCAACGGCAAAGCCACAGCCAGAGAGGGAGAGAAGCGATGTCCTCTCCCCGCAGAGGCACGTGCAGGTGGGCGCAACCCACCGGCACCACCATTTCCACACCTGATGCTCCCGAGCCAGGGGCCGGGTGTAGAAGCAGGAGAGGGAGGGAGGAAATGCAGAGGCCGCAGAGGAAGGGGGGATAGGAGGTGGGGAGCAGAGCAGGTGGGGGCCCCTCCGTGCTGCAGACCAGTGCATCTGCAGCCCCCAGCACCCTCCCTCCCTGCGCCAGCCAACAGGCCTGGGCTGAGCCTGGAGAGGGGCCGGGGCCCCGGCAAGGCACTGCGCACCCCCAGCAGGGAATGCTGCAGAACGAGTCCCCCGGGGCTGCCTGCACACACAGGCCCCTGCTGTTGCCCAACACAGATGCTATCGGTGGCAGCACCCTTCCCTCCTCAGCCAGGAGCCAGGGCGCCCCTCCCAGGGGCCACGCCACAGGGAGACGCGGCCTTCCTGTGGTCAGCTGCCCACCTGCAGCACCTCTGCGCGGGTCTCGCTTCCAGAGCCCGTGCAGCCAGGCGGGGCAGAGGGGAGACGTGAGTTCCAGGCGCCAGGGCCTGCTGGCGGCTACCTACAGGCGCCAGCTACCTCCCGGGCTGAGCCAGCCCCGGAGCGGGCAGCGCACGTCCTGCATGCTCTGGGCCAGGGGCCCTAGGTTGGCAACCGGGCACCATAGCTTCTCGAGGGCTGCCAGGCTGCCCTGCTCCTGCAGCCAGCAGCCCTGCCCTGTGTTCCCAGAGTGCTCTGCTTGTGCTCCGCTCAGGACAGCAGCAGGGAGAACCCACCCCGACCTGGGAAGGAGCAGTGCCCGCATGCAGAAGAGCGGTGGCCGTGAGCCCCCAGCCAGCCTCTCAGACCCCTTCAGAACAGGCTGCGCTGGGCCAACCGCCCAGGTCAGGCTGCGCACTAGGGGCCGTAGGCCCTGGGGAGCGTGACAGGTCTCAGTGGAAAGAATCCACCACCACCACGAGGCTGTGTGAAGCAGAGTCTACCAGGCCTAGGGGTCTCCACACTTCCTCCAGCTGCCGCACTGGGAGCTGCCGGCCTGCAGGGCTGAGTTCTGTGGCTGCCGCTGCAAGGGTTCAGGGCAGGAGGGGCTCTGCACGGCTTCCATTGCACCCGCAGCTCGTAGGTGCAGCTGGGATAAAGGAGAGGGGTCCCTCGAGGAGAGGGACAGCAGGGGGGTCCCTCGAGGAGAAGGGACAGCAGGGGGTCCCTCGAGGAGAAGGGACAGCAGGGGGTCCCTCGAGGAGAAGGGACAGCAGGGGGTCCCTCGAGGAGAAGGGACAGCAGGGGGTCCTCGAGGAGTATAGCAGGGGGTCCCTCGAGGAGAAGGACAGAGGGGGTCCCTCGAGGAGAAGGGACAGCAGGGGGTCCCTCGAGGAGAAGGGACAGCAGGGGGTCCCTCGAGGAGAAGGGACAGCAGGGGGTCCTCGAGGAGGACAGCAGGGGGTCCCTCGAGGAGAAGGACAGCAGAGGGTCCCTCGAGGAGAAGGGACAGCAGGGGGTCCCTCGAGGAGAAGGGACAGCAGGGGGTCCCTCGAGGAGAAGGGACAGCAGGGGGTCCCTCGAGGAGAAGGGACAGCAGGGGGTCCCTCGAGGAGAAGGGACAGCAGGGGGTCCCTCGAGGAGAAGGGACAGCAGGGGGTCCCTCGAGGAGAAGGGACAGCAGGGGGTCCCTCGAGGAGAAGGGACAGCAGGCTTCCAGGCTCCAACAGAGCAGCATGACGCCGGGCCGCAGGGCAGGGCAGCCTGCTCTGCCATCCCCAGGTCCCATCTCTGCACCCCATCTTGCCTGTCTGGTAGGGCAAGGAGCACTGGGCACCCACACGATGTAGGTGGTGTGCAGAACACACGTGAGAACTGAACAGGGGGTTGCCCGGTATCTGCCCCTGGCGGCTTCACAACCAGAGCCATCTGCGCTCCTGTCCTCTGGGAATGATCACCACGCAGCGTCCCCGGAGACGGGACAGCGCGCTCCCTCTTCCAACGGGGGCTCCTTTTCCTGTCCTTTTCAGCTCCTCTGCCCTTTCGCTGAAAAGACGAACAGCTTGAATGGAGGACTGCTGGATTCAAAGCCAAGGCCTGAAGAAACGCCGTGCTATCAAACACGTGCCCCGCAGAAAGGTCTGAATGGCAACAACGTACCCCTTAACCCTGTTTGCCCACACGCCCCCTCCCCTTCACGCCAGCCACACTGTGGATGGGCAAGGGGGGGGGTCAGGTTCCTGTGAACAGAGGCTTAGAACCCACAGAGAAAGGAAGGGCTGGAAGGAAAAGCAACCCATCACACTGTGCCCCCCTCGAGCTGGTCCCTGACAGGGCGAGGCAGGAGAAGGGAGCTCGGGGGCTGCTGGGAGGGGTGCAGGACACCCATCTGTCGTGTATGGCTCCCCGGCAGGCAGAGGAAGCTGGAAAGGCCTGCTGAGGGCAGAATGGCCGATGCTGTCCCAGCACCGCACCCAAGCCGGAAGCCTGGGACTGACACACACACTAGGGGTCAGCCATGGAAGGCTCAGCCGGGAACTGAGGGTCTGGCTAGACAGCTTGAAAGTTCTGGAAACTCAGGGGAGCGATCTTCCCTGCTATGCCTACATGTCTTGTCAATACAATAGGCCCAAGGTCCTGCCGCTCACAGCCCTGCGTGTTGACATATGACTCCCCAGCGCCTAGAACTGGAGGTGGCCTTGAGAGGAAGAGGAGTCAAGGTGACCCCTGCATCTGACAGGCTCCAGGCACCACCGCTCCAACCCTACGTGCCTCCCCGTCATGAACCTACCACAGGACCTTTCTGGGCAGCCAAGTGGCTAGATGGCCGCACAGCCCCCTTCTCCCAGACTCCTTCCCTCCCACCTTCACTTCCAGCCCCTGCTGTACTTCCAGCCTGGTGCACGGCCCCCACCACCCATCCCCCTCAGCTGTAACAGCCTTGCAGGGGGCCGCATGCCGTCCCTGCAGTAGGAGCCCCTAGTGGAGCTGGTCTGTCTGGTCTTTTCTGCAGTCCCAAGGCCGACACACAGCAGAAGCGCAGTGAAAAAGCGGCTGTGGACAGCGGCCGGCGTGAGCCAGGCCGCCCGGATCAGCTCTGGGGTCAACAGCCTCAACAGCACAAGCCGGGCCCGGGTGGGTGCAGCCACACTGAGGGGTTCACAAAGGAATTCAGACCTGGACTGGGCCAGGCGCCTCCCACCGAGACCACCAGGGAAGGGGGACACAGGAACCTGGTATGCCGCGCTGGGGGGGTGGGTGGGCACCGAGGCCTACCTTCCCGCTTCATGCCCATGGCCAGACACTTCTGGTAGCGGCAGTACTGGCACCGGTTCCGCTGCCGCTTGTCGATGAGACAGTCCTTGTTGTCGCGGCAGGTGTAGGTCAGGTCTTTCCGCACCGTCCTCTTGAAGAAGCCCTTGCAGCCCTCGCAGCTGTACACCCCGTAGTGCTTGCCTGCGGACAGGAGGGGAGGGGGGAGCTGCACGGAGGGGGCCACGCCGCAGGCCAGGGCTCTGCCCCTGGTCTCGGGACCCCAGTCTGGGCTCCAACTTGCCCCTGCCTGTCCCTCACCCCATCCCAGCTCTGCCTGCGAGGTCACGGGCTGTGACCTGCAGGGGCAGTGTCCCCAGAAGTGCCTGCGCTATGTCTAAGCCCCTACACCCCAGGAAAAGACAGCACCCCGCGCCCTCGAGCTGCTGGTGCTCAGCAACGGGTCGCCGGCTTTTTACCCAGGCTCGGCCCAGACAGGGAGCGAGCACAGCTGCCCCTCGGGTCGGTTCTGGACCACTCTGCCCACCTTGGTCTCCACCGACATGAGGACAAAGTCGACCCCTGGAGCTCGCGGCCAGTTGGCGCCTCCATGGGCGCAGCCCGCACCACGGAGACCCGGAACACCCTGTGGGCCCAAGCCCTCCCCCAGCCATTCCCTGCCCCCAGCAGGCCTACCTGAGGAGCGGTCCCCACAGATGGCACAGATGTGCTTGGTGAAGGACGCCATATTTCCCGAGGGGTGGGCGGGCACCTTGAGGACGCCATTGAGGCCCAGCGGGGGCTTGATGTCCTCGCTGCTGCTGACAGGGTTCATGGGTGAACTGAGCTGCGGGCGCGAGCAGGTGGGTCAGGCCAGGGCAGGCTGAACACATGGATTCTTCAGACGCGTGGCGAGAAGGCTCAGCCGCACCTGGTCTGCAGACCCCCCACAGCTACGGGGAGGGGACGCTCTCCGCAGCACACGGTCCACTACGCCTGGCCTCAGGGTCTCTGCTCCCTGCAGACCCCAGGCCCCTGCAGCTCCCAGACCCCTGCCGAGGATCCAAACCACCCGAGTGGGGGCTCATCCTGCAGGTCGGCTCTCGTCCCTGCCCAGCACCGACCGAGGTGCAACCACTGCCGCGGAGCACCTGCTTCGGGCCCTGGACATGCCAGGCGCGCTGGGGCCCCCAGCCCCAGATGAAGTCAGAGGCTCAAGGAAGGGGCTGGCCAAGCACCTCCAGAGCCAACTGGTCGCTGAGGCGTGACTGCAAGGGGGGACCAGAGGACACCCCAGGCATCGACTGGCATAGCCATCTCGGCCTCTACACACCCCTTGTCTCGCCATGCGGGCCCGCCGCCAGGCAAGCGTGGGAAACTCACCCTGTCGCCCTGGCAACGGCTGCGGCATCTCAATGACACAGCAGTTTTGGTTCCGCAGCCTCCAGCCCAGCTCTGCAGTGAGCACGGGGCCCAGAGGCGCTTCCCGCCGCCCGCCTGTCTGCCAGGGTGCCGGGCCCAGCTGGGCAGCCCCCCACCCCCACTGCGAGAACCCATGACAGAGGCAGAAAGCAGCTGCACAGCTGTCCCGCCCGTGTACAGCCCCTGCCACCCCTACGAGGGGCACCTCACCTCCTTCCACAGGCCCCCAGCCCATCCCCCTTTCTCATGGGATGAGCTCTGTGCTCAAAGCTGGCAATGCAAAACCCCTCTCCTCCCCCTTCTCCTCCCCTCCTCGCTAAGCATCCTTTCCGGGGCTGAAGCCCCCACAATGGTTTTCCAGTGTGGCTGGCGAGGGTATGGGTCAGACCCCGAGGCTCTGCAAGGCTGCCTGGGCCTCAGGCCTCAGATGGACTGCGACCTGGAGACTCTCGCAGAGCCCTGGGTGCAGCAGGGGCTGGCAGCAGGATCAGAGGGCATAGTGGGGGACAGGGCATCCACTGCCCATTACAGAAGATGAGGAACTGCAGCGGGGTCCTGGCATCAGTGGGGCTTGGCTGGCTGTGCCCAAAGGTGTAGGCCCCACCCACGCCCTACATTCTACTCCGCATGGGAAAACTTCAGACCTGACCAGGCAGGAAGGACCCCGGGCAGCCTCACAGATGGGGCCTGGGGAAGTCCTGCCATCAAGGCCCAGCATTATCTCACTGCAGGCCTGGGGTCATTCGGTGGAAAATTCTGGTGCTGTGCTCACAGCCAGAGGGAGGCAGCTGGGGAGAAGCTGTCCTGTCCTTCCAGGTCTGAACTGATGGGCCGGGCACACATACCACCTTCCCTTGCCCGCACCCGAAACTTCAGAGCAGGGCGACTCTTCCATGGAGCCCAAAGCTGCTGGGCAGGGGCCATCCCGTTTCCCCTTTCATATCCTTGGTGTCTATTTCAGTTCCCCCTTGTTGGAGCCCCACCCGGAGCCCTGCCTACCTCTCTTCCACACCCACCACGCCCTGTCCTCCCAGACCCAGGGCCCACCCTGAACTACCCCCACCGGGAGAAGCCCACCACCTCGGAAACATCCCGAGCAAGCCCTAGGCCTCCACTTGCCCTCAGACCCTGCCCGCTCCCCCAAGCGTCATTCCCAGGGGTCGATGGCCTGCTCATCATTGCAAAGTACCCCGGGCCTCTGCACACAAGAACCCCTGGGGCCCCACGGGCACCACACCAGGAGAATCCGGGGCCTGGAAGACCCCTGCCCAGTGACACACACGGGGCAGTTTGGATACCAGGTGGCTGTGGTCTGATGTAGCTGTACCCAGGCCCAGTCAGTGACCTCAAAGGCCACGAGAGCCAATGAGACTGGGGAACGGAGGAGGCCAAGTCTCATCTGCCCCTCCACAGACAGCGGCAGCAGCCGCGGCAGGGACGGGTAAGAAGCAGACATGATAGAAACAGCACGGCCAGGCCTGGGGAGGAGGACAGGCGGTCAGGCGTCCCTCGTGTCCATAGCCCAGGCTGCCTGCCTGCTTCTGGAAGGTCAGATGTGGTGAGAAAGGCAGCAAGGCACAGCTGTACATGAACAGGAGCCTAGCTACACACACACGCACCGCACGCACATGCACACACGCACACACGCATGCACACTGTTATGCATACACGTACATACATGCATGCACACAAACACACACAGCACAGTCTTGATGGGGCGACCTAGAAACACCAGCCACACTGCCACACCGTCTGGGGGAAGAATCTGAGAGGCCCAGTTTACACAGGCTAGCTGGTCAGGCAGTGGGCAGCTCACACAGGCCAGCTGGGCAGAACATCTGTCCTCTTGAACTAGCAGCCAGAGGGGTACCCAGGGGTACAGTGTCTCAACGGGGACCGGTATGTGGGTGGCCCCATGGTTCTGGGTTCTAAGTGTGTCATTGTAAGATGGCACAACAGAACTATTGGGGGACATGGCAGAACCCAAACCAAGAAACTCAAAGTGGGAAGGAAGGTCCTGACAAATTCAGGAAGAAAGGAAGACACCCCTTAGAGCGGGCACCCCATACAGAGGGATCGACATGCCACGGGCAGAGGTCTGGCTGGAAATCCAGGATGGGGCTGGCGTGGCGGTCAGTGGGTGGGCTCCCGAGCCCAAACTAAAAGCCCGGTTCACTGCCCAGAAGTCCACATGGTGGAAGGAGAGACGTGATGCTAAACTGTCCTCCAACCGCTGCACAGGCGCCGAGACTCGAGAGGGAGCAGGAGCACAGCCCAGCTCCACGGCCAGTCTGGCAGGTGCTCAGGGCTGCAGGGCTAGCTGGACAAGGCCCAGGGTGTCCACAGCAGGACGTGGCCTTGCCAGGCCTGCACGCAAGGTAGCCAAGCTCCGCAAGCAACCAGCGCCCCAAGCACGTGGCCATTAGGGTTCTCTGTGGGGCCCGAGAACAAAGGTCTCTGTGCTTTAAGGAGGTCCCTCCCCCACACGGCCTGGGAGGAGCCCACTGGTCTGGGGGGCGCACGGACACGGGGCTTCCAGGAAGGCAGGCGAGAGTTCGAGGAGATGCAGGCCTCGGAGCTGCAGTCGAGGAGCAGGTCCGCCCCGTCGACAGGACCTGTAGTGTCCACCCCCGTCAGTCAGAGCTCTGAGGCTAATGTGCGCGCTGAGGCTTCCTTCCCGCGTGGGAAAAGTGAGAGTGACAGCTGTGTCCCCTGGGTCCCCCGCCCTGCCTCTCCAGGCCCAGCCCCACACTCACCTGGGGGCTGCCGGTGCCGAAGCCGAGGGTAGGCGTGGTGGGAACCGACATGGAGTGGGGGCCCATGGGGGAGCTGATGACGGAGAAGGGAGGGCCCATGCCGTTGATGGGGGAGCTCAGCGTGCTGATGGGCGAGTGCAACTGCCCGGGGGAGCCCAGCGGAGACCCGATGCCTGGCCCCAAGGAAGGGTGCAGTGAGGGGGCTGCCATGGAGCCGCGGCCCGTCGGTGAGTTGAGGGATGAGGAGTTCACCTGGCTGGAGAAGTCTGCAAGACAAGAATTGGCAGAAGGGGGAGTCAGAGGGGCTCTAGGACCCCGCGACTGCTCCCATCCCCCCGGGGCACAGGGAGGACAGGCCAGGATCACCCAGTAGAACCTGTGCTGAGACACAAAGAGGCCAAACCAGGGTGCCAGGGTCCCTCCTGCTCTCCACGAGCCGCTCTGCCCTTTGAGGACCTGGCGACATAAGATCATCACCCATATTCTACGCCTGGACATCTCGGATTCCTGCACTGTAGGCTAGGGGTCCTGAAATTGGAGGCCCCACCCTCTAGAGACCGCCTAGAGCTCTTGGGCACCCCAGCAGAGCACCCCAGTCCTTCGCTCTCCAGGAACCTCTGACTCCACGCTCTGAGACCCATCTGGCCCTTGCCAGGCCCCGAGGAAGAAAAGCAGCAGCAGAGAAAAAGGCACCTGGCACTTCCCGTGTGGGTGGGGAGCTTCCAGGTGGCCTGGTGGAGGGCTGGGTACGTGCCAGGAATGAGACTGGCAGCCCACAGAGCAGAGGTGGGGCCCGGACCTCCCACAGGCACCAGCCTTTCATGCAGGGTTTCAAAGCCCCGCACAGAGGTTTAATTAGGCCACCCTGCCACAGACCCGGGAGGTTCCCAGGTACCGAATCTGCTGCCCACAGGCCTGGAAAAGACAGACAGCAAGGAGGCTGTGCGAGACAGCAAAACCCAGGGTCGCAAGCCGTGTCGGTAGCCACCGCCCCCTGTCATGTGCTGGGCGCTCTGAGCAAGCCGCTCTCCCTCTCTGGGCCTCAGCTCTGGGCCCCGATGAATGGTCTTGGCATTGCCCGCCCACCTCGCTGAGCGTGCACTTGATTCTAGCAAGTTGAACTGAAACCCAGGCATGAGGAGAGGCCACGACAGAACACACACTCCAGGTGGGGAATGCCGTGCGCCACATACCACCCCAAGTTTCTTCAAATATCAAAGGGCATCACGCCGGGCATCAGTCTTGAGACTTCACTGTGGCCCTGGACACCACTCAGACCAGACTGACCCTAACCAAAACCTGGACTCTCGCGCGAGGCTCAGCCCATCCCAAGGAGTGCTACGCCCAGCACAGTGCAAGGTGACCCCCAGTCCTCAGGAGCTCCACCTCCCCGAACAAGGGGGAGGACACAGGAAGAAGCCCTGGGCTACCCATTGTCAGACCCCAATAGGACCAGGCCACCATGGGGAGGCCGGCCTGACTGACCGGACGAACAGACTCCACCAGCAAACGAACCTCATCTGACCTGCTGGAAACTTCTGCCACTGAGAACTTCTGCAAAACTGAGATAAAACCAGTTGTTGAAAGCGCCCGTGTATTGCAGAAAGGGATGGCAGCATCACCTACTGGACAAGACGGGTACTGTAGATCAGCTCTATCGGTCATTCAATCCACGGAAAGAGGAGACCCCCATATAGACAGAGGGATACCCCCAGGGAAGGCCGAGGAGGCTGGGGACAGTCAGGGTGAAGTCAGGCTGAAGAGCGTGTGCGAGAGTGCTGGTCGCGCGCGACAGCCCAAGACATGGCAATTGCTGAAACTGTTGGGCAAGCCACCAGCATCCACCTGGGACAAATGAAGTCACTGAGGAGTCGTGGGCAAGAACTGCCCGGTGGCAAACCTGGCACAGTCTGCAGTGCTCCAGGGCCAAGTGACCACTAGGAAGGGAAGGCGAGGAGGCCAGACCCTTCACGTGCCTCGGCTTCCTGTCTGTGGGGTGCACAGGCGTGAGGCTCCGTGAGACCCCCACACACAGCCCTGCCGGCTCAGCCTCGGTGACCAGATGGGCCCCTTTCAGCTGACTCTGAGCCAGAAGAGACAGAGTGCTCCAGGCTGGCCCGAACGTCTACACTCTGCGGGATTCCCCAGGGGACAGGGAGACCCTGTGGGTACCCAGGAGGGGGCTGGGCCAGGCCGAGAAATGCTCATCTTCCTTCCTGGCCTCCGGAAACAAGATGGGAGAGGGGGTCTCGGCTGGGAGCAAAGCCCTTTCGGACTCCTCTGCAGCCTTGCGGCTGGGAGGATGAGGATAGAGGCTTGGGACCTGATAGGCCATTTGTCCAGCAGGCCACACCACCCCGGGGACAGCTCTCCTCAGCCAGCTGCCCCAAACATGCTGACTATGCCCGCCACCTGGAGGGAGCATTTCTGCAAGGGGCAGGTCAGGGGAGCCCAGGGGGACCCCCCTCAGCCTCACACTCCAAGTTGGATCCCTGAAGCTACAGGGGGCATGTGCCCCTGGCCTACTCCTGGCTTGACCACACCCTCCCCTGCAAGAATGGAGGGGAGGAGGGGGAGGAGGGGAGAAGGAGGAGGAGGAAGCCAGCCAGGCTGTCATAGGTCACCAGCTACCAGCCAGACCCCAAATCACCCACCTGGCTCAAATTGGAAAGTGCTGAGGGAAGAGGGCTGCTAAGGGAGAAAGTGGTCCACACAGGCAAGGGGTGTGGAGCCAGTGGGGCAGGAGGAAGCCTCTGGCCTGGACGTTTGGCTGTCCCCAGGGAAGGCTCCCCACCCACTCCCTGCTCCAGTCCTGCCTACAGTTTGGGAGGCGGGGGGTGGGGGGAGGCACAAGTGTCCCACGGTTGCTCCAAGCAGGCCACAGCTGCAGTACAATAGGGACGGCACCAGAGTGCCTGCCTTGGCACAGCCCCACTGCCCCCGGGTCCCCGCCCCAGGCCTTCCTGTTTACACAGAATGTCCACTGCAGACACCTTCCCGGAGCCTGGGTGACAATGGGCTGGGTGTGTTTTCTGGATCCCTCTAGAAGGAGATGCTTTCTGGCCAGGAAGAAAACAGGCAAGAAATGTCTTAACATCCTCTGCCTGAAGGGAAAACCTCAGACTCATCCTCACGCACATGCATGCAGGGTGCGAATGGGCATGCCATGTACGCAAAAGCTGTGTGCGCGCGTGTGTGCATGATGTGTATGTGCTCAGCTTCCCTCTCCTGAGCGTCCACAATCACCGCGTGGCGCTATTCTGACAACACACTTGCAGGGTAATGAACACCAGCTGATCTCGTGGCTTAGGGACCCTCCACACACCCCTCCGGCATCTTGTAAGAGCTGCTGAGGTGGGGCCTAGGGCTGCAGAGCCCAGTCTGGGATGTGGAGACTAAAGGACACACGGCACTTGGCACCCAGGAGGGACAAAGAGATCTGAGAGGAGCAAAGCCCAGAGGTGAACCGGAACGCAGGTCCCTGAGGCGCTAAGACGCTGCTGCAAGACCACCGCCATCAGAGATAGCTGGGACGCCCTCCCCCAGGAAGAGAGGGCACAGCCAGGGAGTTTGGAGGACGCCAGAGACAAACAGAAGGGAAGAAAGCAGACCCGATCTCAGCGGGGGAGACGCCCGTCGCCCCCCCCAGGCAGCTGGAGGACTGAAGTCTAGGAGGGCTGTGGGGACGAGGAGCAAAGGTGGGATGCCTCCAGCCTAGCACCCAGGGCAGGCGCAGGGCAGCTCCCAGACCCCAGAGGTAGTTGTGGGGATAAGCAACATTATTAGTAAAACTGAAACGTAGACTGTCCGACGTCGGCCCTGTGGCTCCAAGGGGCCGGGCGCTCCTCAGGCCGTGTGCAAGCCGAGGCCGGTCACTGCGCAGGAAGTTACTGAGCCACAGGGGCATCTCCAGAGCGCCGGCTGGCAGCAGGACCCCATGGCAGGAAGACCGGAGAGCCCCACCGACTCCCTTCAGCCTCTGCTTGGCAGGCAGAGGCAGGAAATGCCAGTCCATGTGGCTGGGGTGGGGTCCCTCCCAGGCGGCCAGGGAACCCCAGCTCTTAGACGGGGAAACTCGCAGCCTGCCTTTGGAGGACCAACCGCTGCAGGCCGTGTGTGAGGAAACAGAAGCGGCCAGCAGGGCCCGGCAGGGACACATACACAGGGGATCAAGGGTGGCCTAGGGCTGGCGGATCCCAGGAGGCCCTAAGGAGAGCACCCGGCACACAGCCAAAGCCATCAGGGTGCCAGCACCCAGACGGTGCTGAGTTCTGAGCACAGTACCCCCACCCCCGCCTGGGGACTCCCCCGGAACCGAAACTCTGCAGCAAGTGGCTCATGGGCCCCCGGAGCTTCCTGGGCTGCCCACCACCAGCCCCCAGCTTCCGGAAGTACTGCTTCCCCTGCAGCCCTGGGAGGGAGAAGTGGGGGGGCCCCAGCACAGAGTGGTGGAGGTGTGGCAAGGACCACGGTGCCAGGGCCTGAGAGACGCTGAGTGTGGTCAGGCAGGAAAAGGACCACGGGCTCCTGGGGAGGCGAAGCGGCAGGTGGCAGACAGGCCCCTCGGCAGCTGCTGGGCACGGGGGAAATGAACGCCACCCCACGGGCACAAGGAATCTGACCCTACCGGGGCTCTGCTCTCTCGTCTGTAAAGTAGCACCCCACAACGGAGGGTGCCGCGCCCGTCCAGAGAACGGCCCTGGTTCTCACAAGATACCAGAGCGGCGGGAAGAAGGGAGGGAGGGAGGGAGGGGAGAGGGAGGGAAGGAGAGAAAGAGGGACAGAGGGAGAGAGAGAGGGAGGGAGGGAGGGGGAAAGGGAGGGAGAGAGGGAGGAGGGAGGGAGGGAGGGAGGGAGGGGAAAGGAGGAGGAGGGAGGGAGGGAGGGAGGGAGGGGAAAGGGAGGGAAGGAGAGAAAGAGGGTATGGAGGGGGAGAGAGAGGGAGGGAGGGAGAGAGGGAGGGGGAAAGGGAGGGAGAGAGGGAGGAGAGAAGGAGGGAGGGGGAAAAGGAGGGAGGAGGGAGGGAGGAAGGGAGGGAGGGAGGATGAACACAAGGCTGAGCTCAAAAAGACAAGACGCTTCTCTGAGAGTCTGAGGCAGGCAGGCCCTGCAGCAGGCCAAGGGGACCTGGGTGAGCCAGGTGCTTGCTAGTTAGACCCTCGGTTTGGCTACTGTTTCTGTGCAATCCACCCAATCCCAGGGTGAGTCCTCAAGAGATCTAGACATCAAACCCACCCCTATGGTGGCTAGTCACAAAGGCACCTGCTCCCCCACATCACCCCATGCACATGCACCACGGAGATCGCCCTCTTTGAATCTGCCTCCCACCCTACTGCCCCACCCAACCGCCCCACCCAACCGCCCCACCCAACTGCCCCACAGGAGGCCTCAACTGTGACCATGCTGCAGCTACCCAGGTGAATGGGGGCTTGGGAGACGGAATACGTGAAGGCCCAAGGTCTCTGATCGTGACAGAAGGGAGCAGCTGGCCCTGGACACACTGACCTTGGTGGTCTGTGACCCTCAGGGGGAGCAGTCACAGAGCAGGGGACCAAGCACCCCCCTGGGGAGCAATCACAGCGCAGGGGACCAAGCACCCCCCTAGGAAGCAATCACAGCGCAGGGGACCAAGCACCCTCCTGGGGAGCAGTCACAGCACAGGGGACGGAGCACCCTTCTGGGGAGCAGTCACAGCACAGGGACGCGAACTGTAACTCAGATCTGCACAGGCCCCACCAGAGCCTCCAGACCACCTTGACTCTCTCGAATCTCGCCAAAAGACACCAAGCCAAGGCCCTTCTGTCCTACCAACGCTGGCTCCTGGGCACAGGAACCTCTGCAATGCCCTCGAAGATGAGCCGCTGAGGCCCACAGGATGGGAGCATGGCGGGCAACGCCCATAACATTTCTTAGGGGAGGGGGGCTCAAGCGCTCAGTGACAGCCACCTCCGTACCATCTCCATCACCACCACCGCTGCCCACTACCGTTTCATTATCACAACATCACCACCATCATCATCAATATGAATATCACTACCATGTCAGTATCACCACCATCATCATCAATGTCAATATCACCACCATCAACACTGACATCACCACCACCATCATCGATACCATGATGTCGATATCACCATTGACATCACCATCATTGTCATCGTGTCATCTCAGTATCACCATCAACATCGCCATCATCATCATCATCAATGTGAACATCACCATCAGTGTCAACATCACCACCATCTTCATCATCAATATCAATGTTGCTATGACGATTGTGAGCATCAACGTCACCACCACCATCGTCACTATGAACGTCAATATTACCACCACCACCATCATCATCGATGTCAATATCACTACCATCTTCATCACCATCATCACCGTAAATATCCCCACCATCATCATCACCACCGTCTCCACTGATTTCCCCAGCGCCATCACGACCATCAACGTCACTGGAAGGATCTTGTCCTGCTCCACTCTGGACGGAGGCCAGAGCCCAGAGAGGCTGACGATTTTACACGTGCAAAGGGATGGGACTACCATGTTCTCTTGCCACACTCGGCGAGGCTGCAACTGGCCGGCGAGGGGCCCAGGAACAGGAAGTGGCACCTAGGCCAGCAGCCACCTCTCACACCCCCTCGGTGCGCTGCGCTGGACTTGGTGGAGACAGATGTGGCTACGGCCCTGCCACAGCAGGGGAAGTGGGCGGCCTGGCCAGGAGGGTGCAGTGTGAGGAAGGCTCCTCGTGTCTAGACTGCTCCATGCTGGGCAGCACTGGGCAGAGAGCGGAAGAGCGGAGGTCGAGGCTGGCACGAGGCTGCTCTCCGCGGCTGCTCCTCCCAGGTCCACGGGCTGCTGCAACAGGCCTCGTGCTTTGCCCTTGGTGCTAGCCAGCCACTGCCATCCTCTTCTGAGTCACCCATGGTGGTCACCGTCTGGGGTAGAGGTACCATCGCCAGAGGCACCCTGCCCAAACCATCACAGTGAAGATGAGGAAACTGGCCCCAGGGCTGCCTCTTACCCAAACTCTCCGGGTCGAAAGATGTTCCTACGCTCTCAGTGGGAGAACAGGGGCAGCTGCATGACTCAGGCGGGACGCCCCCCAGCTCCTGGCTGCACAGCACTTTTCTTTGCCCTATGTGCACCTGAGGAACAGTGAGGAGACCCCCAGCTGTCACACCTGGGGAATGGCAAGAAGACCCGCGGCTGCTCAGTTTCAGAGTTAGCAATGCTGGGGCCTGCTGTACACGTTTCCTGCCCAGCTCCACCCTACACGACCCCCTCTCTGGAACCCAAGGTGTCCAGGCGAGGACCGGGTGGTCTCTGAGGAAGTGGTCCCCAGTGAGGACCAGCAGGCAGATCCACGCCTGGAGTCCTTGGTGGGTGTGGTGCAGGCCTTGGTTCTAATCACAGTGCTTCACCCAGGGTCTTCCTATCCCAGGGGAAGACACTCCCCCCCCCCCCCGCGGATGCTTGTCTTCAGCTGCCGGCCACACCCTCATTACCTGGGTGCAGAGTTACTCTGAAGCCTGAAGTCAGCGTCACGGCCCCAACCTGAGCCAGGCTCCAGAAGGCCCGAGGCACCTCACCTCAGTGACGGCACCAGCTTTGACCTCTCCAGACAGCTGTGGGGCAGGCGTCTGGTGGTCCCACTACCCCAGCCAATGAGGGTCGAAAGAACATAGGGATGGGTGTTACATAGGGACCCCAGGAAGTCCTGAGCACCGGCTATCAGCTACCGGCGGAGAATCTGCAGCAGGCTGGTCCGTGCTCATGTAGCCAGTTCTTCCCGGCGCCTCAGGGACAACTCGCCCCGATCCACTGCCAGACAGTTACGCCGTGACTCCTGCCAGGGCCTGAGAGATAATTCCGGACACAGGGGCTGGCCGGGGGAGGTCACCCACATACATCAAGAGGCTAGAATGAGGGGACTCCATAGAAGGGCGTGAGGAGGTGGGAATGGAGACCGGGCAATGCATGACCCCTTCCCTAGCCCGCTGCATGCGCGAGACTGATCACCGGGCCGCACGTGCACGCGCAGGTGACTGCCAGCGCCTCGCACGGATTGCAGACAGTCACGCCAGGGTGGTCACTGTGGCTCGGCTCCCGCCTGGCATCCTCGTCAGGCTGGCACATACCACGTGGGCTTCCGGAAACATCACACCAGGAAAGAGCAGCTGCCCCGTCCTGAAGCTAGATCTCAGCTGGGGGGGCTCCACCAGCCAGCTGGCAGGGGTTTGGCTATCATCGGCCCCCAACATCCCCGCCTCACTGTCCCCAGCACGGCTCAGCCCCACATCAAACACCCATGGCTCGGGCCCTGGAAATCCCAACAATGACACCCAGGGGCGGGGAGGGGCGGGGGACGCGGTCTTGGAGCCAGGAAGGATGCTCACCTCTCTGTGGCCAGGCAGAGACTCCTGGGCCTCCTTCCAGGCCACTCCCCCGAACTGTTCCCAACACCCTAGTGGCTGCCCAGACTTTCGAGGAGGGTGGGCGGAAAGGAAGCAGGGGGACTCCAAGAAAAACCCCAACCGCCCCACAGCCGCCAGGAACGAGGGGGGCCCCCGAGACTACTGACTCTGGCAGACGGTTTCTCTTCAACAGGAAGAGAAATGATTGTTTCAGTTTGAGCCGTGCTGCCGGTGGCTGAGGCCCCACCACCCACCAGCCCGCAGCTCTGTCGTGGAACCCGCGGGCTGAGTCTCCCCCACCCTCCTCATCGTCACCTCATGGTTTCAAATCACACTGGCAGAGACCTGGGCCGTGCCCTGCACGTGCCACCTGCCCATCACAGAGCGAGGAGGGCTCCCGCCAGCGGCTCAAGGGCGACGGTCACAGCAGGGGCTGGGTCTCGGGGACCCCCCGAATCCTCCCATGCCGCTGAGCAACACCGTTCTGCAGACACCGACGCTCAGCGCCAGTGGCGTGTGGCTATCTGGGGCCACACGGCAGACAGGTGGGGCTGAGTGCCTGACACCTGACACCGGCAAGGCTGGAAGTCAAGGCCCTGGAAGCCCCCAGAAGCCCCCACCGTATCACACCAACACACAGTCTCCCCTCAATCACTCCCCCACATTCCCGTGTGACCCACCCACAGCACCTAAGGTGGGTGCCAGCCAAGTGCGGGAAGCTGACTGACGGAGCCTCTGCAGCTGTCACCCCTCTGCAGCCGTCACCCCTCTGCAATGGGTGCCCGCGTCCGGGTACCTCCTGGTCCCATGGAACGCACTGGAGAGCCCCGCCACGCTCACCCGCAGGACAACAGGGCTGCTTCCTGGGGCTCAGCCTCACCTCCCTCCCGTGCCCAGCACCCTGCCAGGTGTGGGAACGCTCTGGACACAGCAGCTGCAGCCCAGGGTGGCTGGCTCTTAGGAGCTTCCCCAGTCAACGTGATCCCTGCCAGCTCAGCTGAGGACTGTGATGCCCACAGACCGGGATGCCAAGAATCCCTAGGGGGGTCTGCACACAGGCCACATGGCCTGACCAAAGCCAGAGAGAAGATACAGCAAGCCCCAGGCAGTGCCCAGCGTCCAGAGACCTGGAGGGACGAGGGATGGAGTGATTGACAAGCCGCAGGACCGCCTCTCATCAGACTCTGGGGACCAAAGCCGCTGGGCTCATCTCTCTCTGCGGCCATCCCCTGTGCTGGTCAGTTGGCAAGATGACCACAGTTCGCTCTGCCACCACACGCCCCCACGAAGTCATCAGCCCCCAACACCAAAGCCACAGACACTGAGCACAAGGGCCACTGTTAACCTCAGCTCTGCGCCCCTGTCCGCATCCCTCCGCCCTGCTCCTAATTAGCCCCCCGGGAAGACAGAGGCAGGGGGGGGACGGCTGCACTCGGAACACCCAGGGAGGACGGCTGGAGCGTCCTCAGCAGAACCACCCGGGTGACGTCCTGGCACTCCCAGGGACGACGCCATGCCAAGGCGCCCCAGCCGTCACCCCTCCTGCGTCTGAACTCAGAGGAAGGTCCAGCTGAGGGGCGACAAGCCAAGCAGGTGGTACCACCGGGTCCCCACAGTGAAGCCACCGCTTAGGCACCTGGAAGGGGGTCTGGGACCAGCCCTCCAAACCCAGGAGTCAACTTCTGCTAAAATGCACGCTCCCCATGCATCCCACCCACCGCTGAGGGGCTCTGGGCTTCGCCTGGTGAGTGACAGAAGTCAACGCCCGAGACGCCCGCAGAATCAGTGGTCACGAGCCTGACCCTCCTCCCACCTACTTGACGCAGGAAATCAATGCTCTGGGTCAGAAAAGCCTGATGGGACTCGCCGGGAGCGGCTGCCACTGGCCGCACAGAGGCAGGACACTCAGAACACCAGCCCAGCCACGCAGCGCCACATGTCCACAGCCGCGGCCATCCACATGTACGCCACGTGCATGTCCTGCTGAGAACCACAGGCCAGGAGTGCCGTCCCCCTGCTTCCGAGGACAGAGCGGCCAGTGCAGCCTCTCAAGCCAGCCTAACCCAGCCAGTCACGGGCGCCCACTCACACGATCCTCTCTACATGGGTTTTACAGAAACCTGTCGCAGGCACCCAGTGACTGCAGGCCACGGTGTGCATGCAGAACTCAGTCCTGGACATTGCCATCGGCCCTGACAGTCCAAGCTGAGGCCAGAAACTCCCAGGGCACCACTCAGCTACCAAGTCAGGACGATGCTGTTCCTGGCACACACTGCCCTGGGGGGACCCGGGGAGCACTCGAATGGCCCTGACAAGATCAGCATGGCACCCAGACACCTTACACCACTGTGTCTAGCTCCAGGCAAAGCCAGTGACCCCAGACAACGTCCACACGACCTCACCGGGTAGCGGCACCATCCCCGTGATACTGACCGCGTGAGCTGCACATTGACTGCGCGGAGTCTCTGCAAAGACCCGGGAGGACAACACGTTCCCTTTGCACACTGGCTGCCGCCACACCTGAGCTGGACCAGAGTCCAGAGCCCAGGTCCTTCAGAACCTCTCTGTGGAAGAGGCACGCTGCCCAGACACCCAGGACAGGCTGCAGGGCCTGGGCTCAGGCTGTGTGGGGCACGGCGGCTCGGGGGCAGGCAGTCCCTTTGCTGAGAGCTGAGCTGCCACGCGTGGCTGGCAAAAATGAGAACACTATGGCGGCATCCTACCAGGCTACTGCCAGGCTACCGTGACCAGACGCCAGTCAGCAAACGCCATGGAGAGGCCTAGACCCAGCACCCTGCACCTAGCCAGACACCCCCTCTGCAGGGCCTCCAAACCCTGCCCGCCCACCTCCCTTGCCACAACCCCTACACCCCGCAGCAAGATCCCCTATAACACGCCAAATCCTACCCTCACCTGCCAGCCACCTGCGGTCTCCTGCCCGCCAGGCCAGGCCCCCTCCTGAGAGAGAGGCGAGAAGGTGCAGCCTCATGGTGAGAGCAGGTGGCAGGTCCCACCACAGAGGTGACCCCATCGGCCCCGGCCCCCTGGCTCGGGGTCCCAGAGCCTTGAGCGATGCAGCCTGGCAGCTCAGCCAGCGAGCAGGACTGGGGGAGGACGGCAGCCAGCAGGTCTGGCCTCTGGAGACAGCTGGGCTCTGGGGAACAAGTGGGGCTGGCTGGTCCCTGCAGCCCAGTTCCCCTTTCCCAAGGCCCGCCCGGCCCACCACCCTCAGCCAGACACCTGTGGCCACAGGGAGTTGCCAATGGCCGAAACCAGGCATTTCTTGGAAGAAGACAGGACTCCGGCCTCATTTCCTCAATCCGAGACTGACAGACTCTTTGCGTACTTGGTACAGAGGGGGGACCCCCCCACACCTGGGCAAGGCCTAGAGGCAGCAGACCTGAGTTCAGATCCACCTCCACCTCATCTCCTGCCCATTTGCACGCTGGTGGGACAAGGGAACCTGGTCCCAGCTAGCACCCAGGTGTGCTCCATGAACCAGCAGGATGTTCCTATCCTCACTCTGGCCCTGGAGGGCGCCTGCCCCTCGCCTACGTGCTCGCGCCGCCGCACTGTGTGTGCTTCCGCCACTCCCAAGCAGCATCCTCGGCAGTGAACACAGACACCCGGGCTGGGCATCCAGGGGCCTGGGAAAATCCTGCAGAGGGGACGCAGGGCCAGCCCAGAGGCCGGAAGGAGTCCGCGGGTCCACAGCTGCGGAAGGCCAGGCGTGAGCCTGTGGGGGTGCAGGAGGGCGCTGTCCGCTGGGAGGGGCTCCAGGAAGCAGAGAGGAGAGGTCTGTGCGTTCCCAACCTCCCTCCGACCCACACAACAGGCTCATTCTTCCAGGGCACAGGGTGCCTTTTGTGGCCCACCAACCAAAGGCCAGCCCAGGCCCAGTGGAGGGAACCAGGCACAGGGGCGCAGCATGCCAGGGGCACAGCACGCAGCCCTCTGCCTGGCCAGACTTTAGCGAGGGTCCTCCATTCCTGCCTCCACTGCCAGAAGGCTCCCCCGGGCTGCCCTGCTCAGGCGCTAGGGGCGTCAACGCAGAGCCAGCCTCGCGGAGGACCACCAGGCAGCTCTGGGCGGCGGGCAGCCGCTGCAGGCGCAGCCCCTGGCCACCCAGCTGTGACTTCCCATGCACCACAGCCCCGAGGACAGGATGGACCTCCAAGAAGTCACCGAGACTGGAGGGGCACCAGAGGTGTCCCGGGCGTCCTGGGGTGCTCCCCCATACACTTGCCTGCCTGAAACCTCTTCGGTAGGGTCAGGGACACGTGGGCTCCTTTCTTCTTGCAAGATTTACAGAAAAGCAGCAGAGATGCCCACCATCCGGGCGACGGCCAGGAGCAGCCCCTTCTCCTCCGCCCTTCCCGAAGACTCCTGCTCACCGCAGAGCTGAACTTTCACCTGCTGGGGGTGGCTCGTGGCTCCCAGCACACCAGAAAGCCCCACATCCCGGCACACGCGGGGTGGCTGGCAGAGTATTCTCCCCACCCTCCTGCACTGCAGGGGTCCCACGCTCCAGCTCCGCCCCTCTGTGTCCTCCCCCAGCGTGAACATCAACCCCATGTGGTGAGAGAGGACACAGCTTTCTCCCGCTGGGATGATGACATGACCCCCTGGCCAGACAGACCCCAGGCTGCTGCCCTTCTGCGTGCTCTGTCTGCTTGCTGCTCATGTGGTTCAGGCCAAGACCACGCGTAATGAGTCTACGGCCCCTGGTGGGCAGTCCTACCTGGGGGACAATCATAGCCCAGTGTGACCTTCATCCAGGCCTGGTCGTGGCTTCCAAGGTTCCCAGGCTACCACCACGGCAGCTGGTGGACAGCTGTGGCCCCTGGGACCTGGCCGACCAGCTGGGGCTCTGGTCCCAGGGGGGCAGGCAGGAGACAGGCAGGTCCTACATGACCATCTTGACCCAGGCCCCACTACGCTGGTACCACTTGCGCCTAACCAGCCTCGGCGCCAGAAAAGTGCCTCGTGCCGTCTGAGCAGCCAGTGTCGTCCTCCTGTCCCCTGCGCATCAACCTCAGCTCCCTCCGGTGACAGGCAGGACTGCAAAGCCACCACGAAGCCCACAGACTGGCCCCTGTCTGAGCATGGTAGGACTGTGCTGGGCTCTGAGCACATCCCAGCCCACGTCTCCAAAACAACAGCTCCACAGAGTCCATCAAAGATGCAAAACCCACCCAACGGACACACAGGATGAACTCAGCTGACCCGTCACAGGCCACTGACCACCCAATTGAGTGTGAGGTGGGGATTCGGGTGGGTGACCCAAACCTCACTAGGGCACAGCAGCCTGGGCAGCACCTTCACCATGGCCCACCTGAGTGTGTCAACATTTGGGGAGGTCAATGATGGGATGTAACACTGAGGTGCATGTGCACAGCCATGTCTGTTTGGAACACACGGCCCGAGATCAAGCAGTGCAGCCTGACCGTGCAACGCACCTCCTGGCCCAGCTCAAGCCAGCCCTTCCAGGCTCTCTCCAGCCAGGACCAGCCTGAGGAGGGTCCAGCTGGTCGTTTAACATCAAGCAGAAGCATGCGATCAAGTCCCTCAGGTGGGCAGAGCAGCAAGAGCCCGGCCAGGTCAGGTGTGCTGTCCCCACATCGCTGTGACAAGAGTCACAGGAGTAGCTTGGGGTCAGCCGCGGTGGTGCTCACTCGTGAGAGCTGGTAAGGCCAGTGTCAAGGTCCACCCACCCCATCTGTTTGGTCCACTTTTACTGGCATGATAACGTGTCCTCTGGGAGAGGTGGACACGTGGCCCGAGGTCCCGCCCCTGCCTCCCATCCTCCTCAGACGAGCACATCACTCCTTCGTGGTGGGCCTCCCTTCTTGGGGCGATGGGCCACATCTGTCCAGCTCCCGGGTTTGGGCCCTCCAGGGGTCCTGCCACAGCAGACCCTGCCTTCCCCAAACCTTATCCCTCCCAGTCAGGGTCCTGGAAGGTGGAGCTGGGTCTGGGCAGGAGACCCTGCGGCTGGCAGAGCAAACAGCTCAACCTGGACCTCGGCCTCCTTCCACTGCACCAAGGCGTGCGAGCGCGAGTGAGCAGCGGGAGGGGCTGGAGGCAGACCTGGCCCCTGGAAGCTAAATTTAGGCCCTGCGGTACGGCCAGAGTCCACCAGACATCCTGGTGGGGTGCTCGGCATGGAGACCAAAGGCCACCATGAGGTCAACTGACCTCTCCCAAGGTCCTGGGTCTCAGAGGGAAGGGGGTCTGGAAGTGCCCACTGAGCTCCACACAGGACACCAGACACATCCCTGGCTCAGCGGCTAGGGGCGCCCCAAGCGGGCGAAGCTCAGGGGAGCAGCCGCCTTGGGGAGAGGGGCCTGCAGGCTGCATGCCCAGATCAGTCAGCTCCCTAGATCCCGACCTGGTCCTCAGTCCTCCCACCAGGGGCGCGTCCTCTGGGGCACTTCCTCTGGGGAACCCTCTCTTGGCCCTCACAGTCAGAAGACCCAGCTGGCCATCCATCCCGAGACCACCTTGAACCCGGGCCCGGCCATCTGCAGCCACTGAGGTCTGGCCCTGCAGACAGTGGCCCAAGGGACACTCCTCACTTCCACGACCACCTCAGCCCTTCCCATGCCCACATCCCTGACATGGTGCAGGCGGCCCCCTGAGCTCAGTCAAACAACCAGTGGCAAGCCTTGGCCTGTTGGCTCTGCCACCCCCGCCCCCGGGATCCTAGTGACTCATGGGGCCGGCACGCCACCTCCGGCCCACACCAAGGGTGGCCATGAAACACTCACCTGCCCAGGCTTGACACTGGTAGGCACAACAGTGCCAAGGCCAAGCCTGGCTTGCCGAATGCAAAGATGGGATGGGAATTGGGGTGCTCTGAATCTCATGGCCTAGGCAGGCATGGCACCACAAAGGGGCTGTAGGGGTGTGTCGGCAAGGTGGTCTAGGAAAGCAGCCCCACAGGCCTGACGTCCTGACCCGATGGCTGTGGAGACGCTTCCCAGGCTCAGGCCGAGTCTGCTCAGCAGACTGGTGGGCCTCAAACTTCTAACCCGGGACCTCGGGTCCAGGGACGGCTGGTCCTCCGCACAGATCCTGCAGGTTTTGAGCCAGGAGACGCTCACTGTCAAGCATCACATTGGGCTGACACGGGCCGGGTGGACCTAGTCAGAGCTTTGCATCTGCCTGAGCTTGGCGCTTTCCTACTGGGAAACCAGGTATCCAGCAGAGTCCCAGGGGGAGGGAGGCTGGGGACACAGGGTGAGGCCTCACGATGGCCGGGAGCTGTGGGAACAACTCCTCTATAGGTAAGAATCATGGATAGTGACTGGGGCCACCAGGCCAGGCCTGTTCACTCCCTGGGGGGGAGGGGCCTGCTCAAACTTCCCAAATATGGCCCCTTTGGGAGCCCCGGGCCCTGGGCCCACCTCAGCCCTAAAGCCAGGTGTTTATTTGGGCAGTCTGCTCCCTCCCATGGCCTGTCACTGCCCCCCAGCTCCCCAGCCCCACTTCACCTCCACCCCTTGCAAAGGGTCTCACATACAGCCATAAGCCAGAGATGACCGGTACAGCAAAGGAGGTAGGCCTCGTCTTCCGCCAGCCACGGGAGGCTACATGGAGACGCGGGGACCGCCCTCACCTGACGACTGTGAAGGGGCAGGGCAGAGGATGAGGGGGAAACGGGGGACACACAGCCAGGCAAGAACAAGCAAGACCGACAGGTGACCTGCTGGCGACAAGTCCACTGTGCAGACACGTGGCAGGGCCATGCGGCAAAGCCCCCAGGTGGACTAGGAACCGGGACGGAATCTGCAGCGAAGCCGGCAGGCAAGTGGCCAGACTGGGTGGCATCTGCTGACCGGCCAACAGATGCGAAGGGGAAAAGCGAGAAGACTCTGTCCCCACCCAGGACAAAGCAGGACCTGAGTTCTGGACAGAGCATGAGTACGGCACGACACTCTGACTTGAGGAAACAAAACAAAGTCACAGCCAAGGACAGCCAGGCTGCTCCAAGTTCTCGGCTGCAGATGACGACAGGCAGACTGAGCAGCGCGGAGCCCGGGCTCTAGAGCAACGCGGAGCCTGTGCCCATAGCAGCCTGTGCCTGCAGGAGCCTGAGCCCGCAGGAGCCTGTGCCCGCAGGAGCCTGTGGCCGCAGGAGCCTATGCCCGCAGGAGCCTGTGCCCGCAGGAGCCTATGCCCGCAGGAGCCTGTGCCCGCAGGAGCCTGTGCCCGCAGGAGCCTGTGCCCGCAGGAGCCTATGCCCGCAGGAGCCTATGCCTGCAGGAGCCTGCGCCCGCAAGAGCCTGTTCTGCAGGAGCCTGCGCCCGCAGCAGCCAACATGGCCAGTGCCCGCAGGAGCCTGTGCCCACAGGAGCCTGTGCCCACAGGAGCCTGTGCCCGCAGGAGCCTGCACCCGGCCAGAGCCTGTGCCCTCAGGAGCCTGTGCCCGCAGGAGCCTATGCCCCGCAGGAGTCAACATGGCCAGTGCCGCACGGGTCGACACCCCTCTGCCCCCTCCGTGTCACTGAGCCATCCAGTGGACTTGGTGGCACACGGTCCTAGGACCGGCTAGAACATCAAGAGCCCGTATCTTGGCACCTGCCCAGGACTGCTCTGGGGACAAAGGTCACGTCCTTGTGGATGGCTCCATAACTGTTCTCTGAACACTAGAGTCTGTCTCTGAACAAATAAACCAGCAAACATCATGTCTTCTCCAGGCCACTGGGCACCACAAGACCAGACCAGACCAGACCACCTCGCCTCCCAGCTCTCCTGGACACAGGGGTGCTGCAGCCTCCCCCGGGGAACAAGAGGACAGCCAGGCATTAGGAGCCAGGCGTGGCTGGCACAGCTCAGTGTGTGAGGAGGGTCCTGGGGGCGGGGCCCAGCACCTCACGGGCACCACCACCACGGTCTCAGCTCCCAGACGCAGGCCCTAGGGGGAAGAACACGCCGAGCTCCCTGTGACGACAGCATTGAACCTGAGACACACCCCCGTGCCCTCTCCCCGTGGGGCAGCAGAGACACACCCAGTAACCTCGCCCTGCAGGGCAGCAGGACACCTGGGGGCTCAGAACCTCACCAGCACTCCCTGTCCCTCTCTCAGGGAACCAAACCAGACCATCGCTTTCCTGCTGGGCTCCTAATCCCTCCACCGCCAGTGGCAACCTGCTCGCCACCGCCAGCCAGTCCCGGCCACGCGGCCACCCCTCAGAAGGGCAGTACCGGGCACAGGCCCAGCCTCCGCTGACCCCAAGCTGCACCCTGAGTTCACCTGGTGTCCAGAGCCACCTCCTGCTCAGCCACCCGGCTCCAGTGCCACCTCCTCTCGGAGACGCTCTCGGCTGGCCGGACCAACAGACACAGCGGTGTGTTTACTTGCACTGGCCGGGAGTTTACTCGCACTAGGCACAGGAAAAGGTGACGGAGGACGGCACCAGGGTAAGACAAGCAGACACGGGCAGAAGCACACTGAATCTCCAGGAAAAGTCAGAGATTCCCTTGTTCCCCAAGATCTAATGCAGGGCGGAGACAGTGTAGTGGCCGGGGTCACAAGGGACTAGGACCTAGCCTTACTCCTACCCAAGGCTCTCCAGCGCCTGGGGTCTTGGTCCCAGCACTGACAAGCTAGGAGACGTCACCTACTGGGTCTCCCCGCCAGCTCAACCAGGGACAAGTAAAGCCCAGCTCAAGGGGCACAGCAAAGCCCGGCTCAGGGGGCACAGCAAAGTGTCCAGACCACGCCCCCTGGGAAAACAGTTATTTCCAAAGACACTCCAACAATGTCTGCGTGCAGGTGGCAACTGTGACTGAGACGTGTACGCGCAGAGCGCGGTCACTGTGTGTGGACCCTATCGGCCCACGGTCAACAACAGCTACAGAAACAAAGGGTGGTCACGCAAGGATCACCACCAAGAGCCTGGGCCCACCCTGGAGACAAGACCTGGCTGCAGAGGAGCAGGCACCATGGGACCCTCAGGCTGGACCTGCATGGGAGGCAGAGCAGGGTGGGGACGGGCGCCGAGGGGGTTGACCAGGAGCCTCTGGGGGCTCACTAGGGAGAACACTGAGCTCTGCTAGAACCTGCTAGCGTCCCAGTGACCCGGCACTGCCTCCAGATAGACTCGCCGTGAACACAAGCCGTTTTACGGCCTCCTCCAGCGGCGCGGGACCCAGGGGCGGCCCCTCCACAGGGCTTCCCCAGCAGGCCCACAGTGGAGAGCTCAGACCCCACCTAGGGTCCACACTCAGGACTCCACCACTAGCCACTCAGGCCGCCGTCTCCCACGGCTCACCAGCTGTGTCGGGGGGTCATTACCTTCCCCGTGGGGGGTGGGGCAGGCGGATACAGGCAAAGCCGCTTCACTGATTCAATGGAGTCACCGTCCCCGGCTCTGCCGAGGGTCCCCCAAAGCAACAGGCTTGTCCCCACTGCCTACCTCTGAAGCAGACAGGCTGGGACTCCATGCCCTTCTGAACACCAATGCCTCTAAAGCCGAGCGACACCGTCCTGCCCCCCAGTACCACCCCCGAGCCAGCACCTCGAGGCTGCCCAGAGGAGCTGGCGACGCATCGGACGCGGGAGTGGGAATGTGTCTGAGGAGAGGGCACAGGGCCAGGACAGACAGACAGCACGACGGGGTGACACGCCATCCAGACCTCTGCTGGGCCTGCCCACTTGGCCAGCAGCCCAGGAAAGCAAATGTTCCTGCCCCACCAGGACCCAGGACTCCGTGTCCACAGGGGCCACACACCTGGCTCCTCCATATTGGGGGTCATTGAGACGGTCTGCACAGATGGTCAGGGCACGTGCCCCACACCCACCTCCTCCTGTAGGTGCATCCAAGTACCCAACACGCTCAGGCCAGGCACTGGGTCCTCTTCAGCACCCTCAAACCCTTGGCAAGCACCAGGCATGCTTACGGTGGACAAGGGGCCAAGACCGTGCTGTGGCCAGGTGCAGGCTGGTCAGGGGCCCAAGGCCGCCTGAGCACAAAGGCAGGGGGCAGGGAACTGACGGGGCAGTGGGGGGGAGACAGAGGTGTGGGGGGGCAGGGAGCTGACGGGGCAGTGGGGGGAGACAAAGATGGGGGGGCAAGGAGCTGACAGGGCAGTGGGGGGAGACAGAAGTGCGGGGGGGCAGGGAGCTGACAGGGCAATGGGGGGAGACAGAGATGGGGGGCAGGGAGCTGACGGCAGTGGGGAGAGACAGAGATGGGGGGCAGGGAGCTGACGGGGCAATGGGGGGAGACAGAGATGGGGGGCAGGGAGCTGACGGCAGTGGGGAGAGACAGAGATGGGGGGCAGGGAGCTGACGGGGCAATGGGGGGAGACAGAGATGGGGGGCAGGGAGCTGACGGGGCAGTGGGGAGAGACAGAGATGGGGGGCAGGGAGCTGATGGGGCAGTGGGGGAAGACAAAGATGGGGGGCAGGGAGCTGACGGGGCAGTGGGGTGAGACAGGGGTGCGGAGGGAGGAAGCAAAAGGGAGAGACAGAGGAAGGAAAAGGAAAGGACCAAGGGGGGGAACAAGGGTGTGGCAGGAAGGAGCAGGAACAGGATTCAGGGGAGAACCAGGTGATGGGGAGGGGTTGCAGAGGGAGAGGTCGGGGAGGGACAGACAAGGAATGGGGAAGGTGTTGGGGGACAGGCAGCCAAGGAAGGGGATGTGGGCAGAGCCAGACTGGCTGACTTCGGATAAGCAGGATGGCAGCAGAGCTGAGCCAGACACTGGCAGGACCCCCCCCCCAGAAGACCCTGACCCACACCGGCCTCCTGGGGACCCAGAAGCTCCCACCAGGGCTCAGCTCAGGGGTACCCACTAGGGCCTGTGACCCTCCTCTCTTCCCGCCACCATGGCGGGGCTGCCTTCACTGGAGCCCCCGCCCTGCTGGAAGCCACGTGGGAACCCCCTCTGAAGCTCGTCACACAGGTGGGTGCGATGCGCGCCGTGTCTCACCGGCTCCCGTGATGGCAGCAGGCGGCTGGCTCGTGCTGCACACACGCCGATTGCCGGGGCGCAGCTTCCCACACACGTCCTCGCAGCCCCAGGCCTAGCTGCCCCCAACCAGAACTCGCAGACTCCCAAACGTTCCTGCGGCCCTGAGGCCCGCTGACCTGGGGGTGCCCCGGGCCTGGAACCCGCATGGACGCCCTGGCCCAGCTCTAACGCTGAGCCAGACCCCATCGCTGGACAGCTCAGGCGGACCCTCCTCTGGGCGGAGGGTCCGCCTGACGTCAGCCTTCAGCCACCGTGGGGGCCACGGGCACGGCAGCATGCGCCCTGCGGCTCTCTGCCAGAGTCACCATCCAGGCCCCGAGCCACTGTGGTGGGAGGCAGGAAGGATTCCCAGGGGCCCAGCTAACGGTGGCCCCTACCCCACACTCCACACGTCCGCCCCTTTGCTCCCTGACACATCCCCAGCCCCACCCACTCTACCCGAGTCAGGTCATTGCAGGACTGCCAGCTCCTGCCTCTAGCCTTGAACATGCCGTTCCCTGAACCGCGGTGCCCTGCTGGGCCCGGCAGACACCATGTTGGTGCCCACACAGCAACACAGCGCCCCCTGTGGGAAGCCTTCCCGGGGCCTCCCTAAAGGAGGGGCTCCAGCGCCCCCCAACCCCAGAGGGAGAACAGCCCCGCCAGGATGACCTGGAGCCCCCCTGGCTCAAGAAGGCTGTCGCCGGAGCGTCGCTGAAAGGGGGGAGCAGGAGCTTCGCTGAAAGGAGGGAGCAGGAGCTTCGCTGAAAGGGGGGGCGCTGACCGCCAGCTTAGGAAACAGCTGGGAGCGCAAGCTCCACCCAGGCGGCGCCCACAGCTTGCGGCGCAGCCCCACACCGGCTGCCAACCCAGCCTTTGCTTCCTCTTCTCGAAGAGCTGCCAGCTGAGGAAGTGGCTGGACCACGACGTCCCCCCAGCCTGTGCCCACTTGCTGCCACCTGCTCTCGGGCATCACTGCCCCAGCCATAGGCTGACCTCTGACCCTGCTCATGGGGTTCAATGTGTGGGAGAGAAGGGTGTGAAGGCCACCCCCCCAAGAGCTTTCCTCAGTGGGGAGAGAAACCCCAGGGGCCCGGCCCGTCCACAGGAGTCATCCCCTCGCACTCAGGCCAGCGGGAGCCAGAAGCACCCTCCCACGCAGCCAGCGCCACATGAGGAAGTGGCCCTGTGGCTGCCAAAAGGCTGGTTTTCCTCGTCCACCCTAAAGGTGCTGGGCTCCGATCGCTGGCCCGGCACCACCCACACACTCTCTGCCAGAAGGCCCGGGTTCAAGTCCCAGCAGCACTGCACAGGCCGGATGGAACACGGCGCCGACTCAGCTGCTGCGTCCATAGGGCCCTGGTCCCCAGGTGAGAACCGTACCCCACCACTGCCACCCCCACACGTCCACCAGACAGCACTCGCCAACAGGACGGCTTCCCACTGCCCATGCTTGGAGCGAGGCTGGCACTCCCAGACTCCCATCCAATCAGAGAGACGGCCTTGTCCAGAGCTCAAGGGCCACCTGGCAGGAATGCAGCAGGCAGCTGACACCCCGGAGAACTTCCTGGCAGAGGCGTGTTCACTCCCTCCAGCTACAGCACACAGGTTCCCACCCCCAAGCTTGCCCTGGGCCCTCCCTTATAGTGGCACAGCAGCACAGCCCTGGGGCCAGCAGGCAAATTCTGGGGGTCCCAATAACAGGAGGCAGGGAAGCCAGGGTCTGAGGCCAAAGGATGTCACCTCTGTGGGCTGTGGTGTTCTTGCGGGAAGCGCGGATAGAAGGCCCTGGGAACCCAGGGCCCGGGACCTGAAAGGTGCGCGGAGCTGGCAGGCGGCCGTGGGAGAAGGCTGCAGAACCCACCCTTGGCCGCCAGCATGTGCCTCTGCTCCCCTGAGGCTCCTCCCTCAGCCTCCTCCTGCTCTTTGCTGCTCCGTCACAGGCTTCGAGCTTGACTTTGAACGCCATTCCCTTGCATAAAATGGACAGGACGCTAGAATCACACGAGCCCCGAGCGATGTCACGGGCCTGACGTCACAACCCAGCCAGTGCCCTCAGCAGCTGGGGAGGGTGGCCTCGCCTCTTGAGGGGGAAACGAATCCTAGGCATCCCACAGGGGAAGCACAGGCCAGGCCTGGCACTGGGCGCCTGACACCCAGTCCTGTGACGGGCTGGCAGGGTGTTGGGAAATGCACAAGAACTTGTTTCGACACCGCCAGTCGCATCAAAGGCAGGTTTCAACATGCCCAGCGCCCAGGAAGGACGCGGCCATCGCCCACCCAACACGTGGCCAGAGCCCTGCGCACGCCTGTCCTGGCCATGCCGACACAGGGTGGCACAGGCGGGGAAGGTGCGTCTCCAAGGGGCAAAGACCTCCACAGGCTACTCTGCACGCCACACCCTGGCTGCAGGCGACGTGGACCCCGCCTTGTGAGAAGGGGGGAAACACATAGAGGCAGAAAGAGACCCTGCAATCTGCCCCGGCTTGGGGGGAACCAGTGTCCGGAGGCCCCAGACCAGTGTCCAGAGCACCCCACGCCAAGGCCACAGCCCTTCCCTCTCCCCGTGCGCGAGGTGGTGCGGGCCAGCCACAGCCAGCGCTGCCCTGGGCTCCGAGGGGCCTGAAGGTCGTGGCTGGACTTGAACGAAATCAGCAGCATAACTGGGCCCAGGCCCATGTGGTGGTCCCATCGGACAGCAAGGGAAACTGAGGCCCTGCCAAGCAGAGGGACTCTTCCCAGCCCACCCCTGGGAGAAGCTGCACCCGGCATCCAGCTGAAGGCTTCCAAGGGGTGGGGTGGGGTGGGAGGGCTTCCCTGCAGATCCCCAAGAACAAGGACAGGACCCCGCCACCTGCTGACCCCGAGGCACCTCACCCGTGCTCCACCTTCAGCTCAGGAACAGGTGCTAGGCCTCTCTCCCCCAGGACTCCTGCGGGTCCCCAGCCCTGTCACCTTCAATGAGTCGTTAGGGGCACATCTCTCCCGCTGACCACTGTCCCCAGGTTGCAGCGGCACGGGGCTCTTGACGGCAAACCCTTCCATAGTGGGGACACCCAGAGTCCCTGTGTCCCACCCACACAACTCCTGAGGATTGAGTGTGGTCGAGGTCACAGCCAGAAAGTAAGTACTACGGGCCGGGCCCATCCCGGACCCTGCGCACAGAGAGTAAGTACTGAGGCCCGGGCCCACGCAGGACCCTGCACACAGAGAGTAAGTACTGAGGCCCGGGCCCACGCAGGACCCTGCACACAGAGAGTAAGTACTGAGGCCCGGGCCCACCCTGGACCCTGTGCACAGACACACATACACAACCCTCAACATGCACTGCACACAGACACACGTTTTCACTCACATACACACAATCTTTTTTTGCTTCTGTGTGTGTGTGTGTGTGTGTGTTTGTGTGTATACATGCATATGGCATGTATACAACAGTGTACTTGAGTATGTGCCTATGGGGCCCCAAGGGTGACATCGAGAACAATCCTGGATTGCTCTACTTCCTTACTGTTCTGCTCTGGGGTTTCCCAGGCTCTGCCTTCCAGGGTCAGAATTACAGGCCACCAACATTCTAGCCTGGTATTTTTACATGGGATCTGGGGATCTGAACTTAGCTTTAACCTCTGAGCCATCTCCCCAGTACACTCACACGCACACACTCACACACTCACACACACACTCACATAGAACCACACACCTGGGTTCTTACACAAAGCAGGACAGCAAGCTGTTTGGAACCTTCTGGGCCCACAGGCATCAGAAGAGCTCAGCAGGGCTGGCAGGGGAGGGGGTGTCAGCGGCAGGGGCCAACTGGCCAGGGGGTTATCAGAGCCAGCAGACAGTCAAAGTAACAACGGCTGCTCTCACTTCCAGAAGAAGAACCAAGGCCTCCACGCTGGCCTCCTCCTGGTACCCATCGGCAGCAGGCAGCACCCAGCGCCCCTCACTGCAAGCGCACGCCAAGGACAGCAGGAAACGTGACGTCACAACTCCACAGAGCATGGAGGGCCCTGAGAGCACCGGGTGTCCCCCTCGCCCAAAGGAGAGATCCCCTTCTGACCCTGTAGAAGGCAGACATAGGAGACCCCAGGGCCCCACCCACGGGGCACCATGGAGCTAACAGCTGGGCCCTCGCTGGGGGAGACTCGGCTGCACAAACTGACCAGCAGGTGGGCACCCTGAGTTCTGGCACCATTAGCTTGGTGACAGCAATGACCAAGTCGGTCAGTACTGCCAGCTAGGCTGGCCCAAGTGCACGCAGCCCCCACAGAAGAGACCCGAACCCCTGCTTGACGCCCCACAGCATTCCCTAGGGCAAAGCTGAAGCTTCGGGGTACCTCTGCACCTCTCAGTAGATGCTTGTGGCCCTCAGGTACGGAAGGCAAGTGCTGACCCAGGAGGCAGCAGCTTGTGAAGGCCACCTGTCCCCAAGGCCACCTGTCCCCAAGGCCACCTGTCCCCAAGGCCACCTGTCCCCAAGGCCAGGTCACTGCTAAGGACTAGACACCAGCCCAGCTTCGGCCTGTCCCCAGGTCATACGGTCGTACGCTCCTGTCCACAGGTTGCCTGACTATGGGGCACCAAGGACGAGCACTGCAGGAGGAGGCGGATCCCCCCACTGAGGTCTTCTGGGTGGATGGAGAACTGCTCACTCTACGCCAGCGGCCATGAGGATCGAGTACCGTCACAGGGTGGGACAGGACAGCAAGTAGGGGCATGGTGCCAGGGCGGGGCGCAGGCTGGGGACCGCCAGCTGCTTGTGGACAGAAGGTTCTTTGGCAGAATGGTGGAAAGGGTGCAAACTTCTGAAACTGGTTGTGCCGGTGACATCATAGCCCACGGGACAGTCCAACCCCTCCCCAACCACACGTGGAATCGAATTTAGTGTGTGACTCGCATGTCCATCAGCCAAGGGCGGGCCTAGCGCTGGCGGGGGCACAGGGAGCTAAGCGCCGAGGGGACCCAGGTGCCCCGGTAACACTGGAAGCACCCCAGGAGCCCAAAGGGTCGTGAGTAACCAGACCAGGTCTCCCACTGGTTCCCACTGGGAGAGGAGCGTGACCTCTGCTTTTCTCGAGAACTCCAACCCCCTGGCCTGGGGCCTGAGTGCAGTCTGGGGGTTCCGTGTGACCACACACCTCACAGGTGGAAAAGGAAAGTGTTCACAGGCACCCTCCGGGCGCTTCCCATCCCTCCTGGCATTTGTAAGTTCAGCTCTGGAAGCAGGAAGCCAGCCAGGGAGATGGTTTCTGCAGCCCCACCCTGCCCCCCCAGGAGGCCCTGCGCTTCCTCCGCCCCACCCCCGGCTGGGCCCCTGCCAGGCTGGTCCTGCCAGCTGCTGAAGGGGGCACGGCCTAGGCGTGGCTCCCAGTGGTACTGGGCAAGGGGGGCCTTCCGCTCCCACCGAGAGCCACCACAGGGTCACTCAGTGACTGACACCCAGTGTAATTCATTCCAGATGTGGCCTAGAGGTTGGGGGGGGGAGTCAGGAGGAGCCGGGCCCTGCTGAGGAAGCTGGGAACAACGGCCAATCATGTGCGATTCCTGGGCCTGTGCCAAGGCCCACAGGACCCAGGAGGGGGAGGTGCAGCCAGCAGCAGCAGAGGAGTCCCCCCAACACACACACACACACACACACACACGTACGCCTCTTCCTGCTCCCTAGTGTATCCAGGGCAGGACCTTCCTAAGCCAACTGTGAACGACTCGAAAGAGGCCTGTCCCCAGGGAATGTGACCTAAAAGATCTAAACAAATACTGACTCTGGCTGCCAAAAATGCAGGGGTGCAGATCGGAAGCAGAGAGCCTATGACCCACACAGCTCTGAAAGGCAAGGAAGGACCCCTGGGGTATCCCTGTCTGACCCCTGACTCATCACCAGGTGGGCTGACCTGTCTGTGACCTCACACATCAGCACCCATGCAGCCCCAACTGAGTCCCTGGGAGCCCCCAGGAGAGAACTCTGCCAGCTGACTCCCCAGCCCCTCCAAGCTACCCCTGGCCGGGATTTCACATCTACCAAGAACAGAACTAAAGTGGCCCCAACTATCCCATCCCAGGCCCCAGTCTACAAGCGGGAGCCTCTCTCGAGGCACGAACAGACCATTTCCAACCGCTGGGCTGCAGCGTGGGCCCAGCCCAGTGCCGTCTACAGAAACACCACGCCAAGGAAGACCACCAGTCCTGCCAGGCAGGCGCACAAGCCCCAGCAGCCTCTTCCTTCTGTACAGTGGTCTGGGTCAAACAAATCACGCGTTCCCTGCAGCAAGGCAAACCACGCATCCCCTGCAGCAAGGCAAACCACGCAGCCCCTGCAGCAAGGCAAACCACGCAGCCCCTGCAGGTCACCCACTGCTCCCCACACAGAAACAGCCAATGAGATGACAGGTTTCCATGCAGGAGCCGAGAACCACACGCCGTCCCCGCTCACGCGCCAGATGGATGCTCGGAGCAGGCTGAGGGGGCGACAGGCATGCATGGGGGGCTTTCTAAGGCTGAGGCAGGTACTCAGCCCTGTACTTTGCCCGACCCCCTGCCGAAGCCCATGCCCGGTTCCCTTCCCCACAAGGAGTTCATTCTTACCACAGAAAATGCCCCCCAGCACCATGGGCCCGCTCCACCCTCGCTGAGCCATCCTGGCAGAGCACAACCGTCAGCATCCTCACGTGGGGGAGGGAGGCACGAGCCGTCATGACCACAAAGCCACGGAAGCGGTCAGTCCCGGCCTGGCCAACAGACCCCCCCAGCTCCTCCCTCATCATCAAGACCTGGGGCCGACGGAGTCTGACAGACTCCTGGACAAAGTACAGCCATATAGATGGTAGCCTCCAAACTCCCTGAGCCCCCCACAGCTAACACTCCCTGGCCCTGCCTGGCTGGGGTCAGCTTGGTGGGACTGGGGAGCTAGGATTACTCTACCTCTACCCACACCTCCAGCAGGGTCAGCAGGTAACAGGGCCCTGTGGGAGGGCAGGGGGGGGGACACCCAGGAAGGACTGCTCGTATCACTGCACCACAGACACCAACAGGCCCTTCCTGCAGTCTGTCTCCTGAGGGCAGCTGGCCCATCCTACGGGAGGTGAGAGCCTGGCGGGCACCAGGACACAGGGCTCCTTTCAGATGTCGCATCCACTGGCCACGCGGCCTGCCATCGGTCTGCCTCGACAGTCAGCACCATCGGTCTGCCTCGACAGCCAGCACCATCGGTCTGCCTCGACAGCCAGCAGCAGCTGCAGCCCTAGTCCCTCTTCTCGGCCAGAGGAACCGAGATGCCTTAATTCAGCTGGCCAATCAGCAGGGAAAGAGGCGCAGCATGCCCACTTTGGAAAAGTCCAGAAAAACAGGCAGAAGAGGGCACCGTGCCCTCAGCAGACAACTCTCCTTTCCTTCTTTTCTGTGAGGCTCACAGGTGGGACTTACCCTGTAAATGATAAAACAAGAGGTGACAAGCTCCGGGCCCGGCTGTGGCGCAGAGGCCCAACCAGCCCTCGCCCCTGGGCAGCCTTGAGACAAAGCTAAGGACAACGTCCCCAGGGAACATATGCACGAGCCACCCCCAAATGCTGGGTGGAGAGCTGCCTGCGTGGACAACCCGCACTTGATCTCAGCTTGGAACAGGAGGGGGGCACGGGCCGTCCTCGCCATCACCGCACCCCCAGCCTTCCCCCTGAGGCATCGGGGGGGGGGTCTTCCTGCAAGAGAGTTCTCACAGGCTGCCCCAGAGCCTGGAGAGTAGCTGCGCTCAGACTCCCCACCTGACCCAGGAAGGCGGGGGCTCAGCAAGAACTAGCATGGGCAAGGTGAAAGCTGACCTTCCTGCCGGGCGGGCAGCAGGACCAAGCTCACCGGCCAGCTCCTGTGGCGGAGGGGGCACCTGGGAGCCCCAAGCAGCCCTGCTGTCTGCCAGGCTGGGAGGCACAGCTATGCCCTTCCTTCCTCCCACTCACCGCCAGCCAGTACTCAGCTCACACCCGTTGCCAGACATGCAGCGGCCCCGGAAGGACCCATCCTGCAAGAGAGAACCAGGCAGGACAGACGCAAGGAAAGGTGAGGAGACGGGAGCATCACGGGGCCCGCGCACCCTCCAACAGAGGCTCTGCCCAGCCTGGAGCCAGAAGGCCGCCCTGAGTGGGCGCTCTGGACAGAGGACCGTGGTAGGGGTGCAAGGCTTGCCCAGACACAAGCATGAGGCTTCTGCCCAAGAACATGCCCTCCTCTGAGCCCCAACTCAGGGCCAGCATAGGCATCCACACGGCCAGGAGCCGGCTCAGCAACGGGAGGGGAGAGGGCTGGGCTCTGACCAGACCCTGGGTGTGAGTGGGCAGGCAGGGCTCCACATAACAGCAGACAGTCCAGACGGGGTCCAAGTGGTAGTGCCAAGCCAGAGGGTGAGCTCAGGACGGTAGGGTGCCAACCTGCAGGCCTCCTGCCAGCCCGATGCCCACACAGCAGGCAGTCCACACAGGCGCTTGGTGGATGACAGCAGCTGAGGTGTCATGCGGTATCCTGGCTCTGCAGAGCACGACAGGGCACAAAGTGCCACCGTCCCTGTTCTGGAACCTTCTGTCTGTGCCTGGTCATTTAGGCAGGCAGGTGAGAAGTCCCAGAAGCCACAGACTGCATCCAAACAAGGAACATCCAGAGTCTGATTTTAATCGGCGCCATTAGGCACTTGTTCAGTAATTAGGAGACACAAATTACGGCATAAAAAAAAACTCGTTACAACAAATGATGGGCACTGGCCACAGAGGGTGCTACGGGCTCTGACAATTGGCAAATGCTATAGGAAAGGGGCACCTGCTCACGGCCTCCAGTGTCACTTTTATCTTCCCCCTCTGCTGCCCCCATTCCAGCCACTGGGGACAGCCACCAGGCTAGGCCCTTGGACTGGCGGGAAGAAGGTGCCATCTGGGTAGATCCTGTGCGCAGGCCTCGCGGCGGCGCAGCGCAAGATGCTTCTAGTGTGTGGAGTGGGCTGCATCGCTGCATGAAGCTCCTATGGACAGATGCCGGGACCAGGGCCTTACAGTGCCTGCCCATCAAGAGCCCCTGGCTCATCTCTGCAGGACAGCCTGAAAGCAGCGCCTCGAATGAGGCTGGGGCTCACAACGTGAGGGTACCCACCATGGCACCCAGGTGCCAGAGCCTCCCAGTGCCTCCCAGTGGGGAAGGAGGGGCTGGGCATGCCCACACCATGGCTGCCCACAACAGAGGCGCGAAGTCAGCCCACAGGGATACGGGCAGGAAGGTGGGCCTTCAGAACCAGCCTGGCATCAGCTCCTCCTGCCCTGACCAAGGCGCACGTGCGGCTCACACTGGCTGCACATGCGGCTCGCACTAGCTCAGGGTCACTGTTTTGCAGTTTGTGTTATCGGGTGGGGTAGGTAAGGGTCTTTCCTTTTATTATTCCTACTCTTTTAGGGTTCTGCACATGAATACGATGAATCGGTGTCATTTCACCCCTTATTACTCAACTTATTTCCCACTACAAACTTTCGTCCTTTCTCCAGTCTCCCTCCCACTGTCACGTCCTTCTGGGAGTGAGGCCCACCGAGTTTCATCTGAATTGCTGCCCATGGGGCAAGGATGATGTTATCAGTAGATTGTTGCCCTTCGCTCTGTAAGGGTCTTTCTTTAGAGTGTTCAGTAAAGAACTACAGACCTGCTGACAGCGTGTGGGCCTTCTGGGATCTCCAGAGCCCAGCACCCCGTCTCCCAGACACACAAGTCCATGATCAGTGTCTCCCGAGAGGCTAAGGATCCAAAAGGCACCAAATAGGTGATTTGTGGACTCTCGGTTCCATTGGGCCAGGGCTGGGGTAGGTGGATGATGGTGCGCAGGGCAGAAAGACCAACTTGGGGGGTAGGGGGATAAAGACTGAGAAGCAGGGCGTCGAGGTGCATGCCTGTCATCCCAGCACGGGGGGGGGGGGCGCTCAGGAACTCGAGGGCATCGTCCACACAGATGGGCTGGAGGCTAGCTTGGGTTTCACAGCACCTGTCTCTGGCTGAGGAGAGCGCCGGCCCTCACACCTGCAACAATTAATTAGCTGGTTACAGTCGGATAATAACCCCGGAGTGCGCTCACAGCATTGGAGGCCAGCGGTGGCCTTCGAAGCAGCCTTTCCTAGCATGCCCTGTGCCAGCTGGTGCCTCGGGACCCAGCACCGGTGACTCCAGATGAGCAGCCAGAGGGCTGTTTTTTAACCCTACTCCAGGGCACTGCTGGTACGAACGGGGTAGCGAGCTCAGCGGATCGTCTCGCTTCCTTGATTTTCAGTAGCACCCAGTGACTTTCGAGAAATCGCGCTAGTCTCCTGGGTGTGGCGATTGGGCCGCTGCCATCCGCCCCTCGCCACTCCGCAGCTCACGTCTGCTCCTCACCCCAAGCTTCTTCCAGGCCCCCATTTGACAGTCAGCCAGCTGTTGCCTCAATATATCCCCCTGGTCAGCGCATCCTTCTGTGTGTGGGGCCCACTGGGTTGCATCTGAGTTGCTGTGCATGGAGCAAGAATGATAAAGCAGCAGATACGCCACTGGGGAAAAGTTGTCCCCACAAGTAAGGAATGAGCAGGGATGGGGTGAGGGGATCCAGTGGGGGCTGTGAACTGAGCATGCCAGGGGCTCTGCCGCCCCTCGTCAGGCCCTGAGACACTTCCCCAGGGCCCGACCCTCTCTGTGCTGGGCCTCTGAAGCCCACACAACAGGGCAGTACACACACCACACACACGCACGTACACGCGCACACATACACACACCACACGTGCACACACACACACACACACACACACACACACACACACACGCACACACCAGGCTCTGGTCTATTGATATCTCTGAGCCTAGTACTGTCCCATAGAGACCCAGCAAGGCCCAAGTCTGGCACAGACACTGGCTATCTTGGGCAAAGCTCTGCCCAGACTGACATTAAGTAGTAAAGCCCTGCTGGTACCATGGCATCCAAACAGCAGCCTGGAAACCCCAAAAACTAGACCCCGTCCCCGTCTTGTGCAGCCCTCCGAAGCTCCCCAACACCACAGGTGCTCTGGAGACACTCGGCTTCCAGTGCCCCCCCCACTTCTCTGGGCCCGCGCACCAGCTGCTCCCTTGTGAGGGGCTTGCAAGTTGTCAGCCCCTCCCTTCAGCCCCCTCTCCCACCTCAGCTGGAGAGAGGCCCTAAACCCCATGTGTGCCCCAACCTGCCTACGGTCTCAGAGTAGCTGGCAAAAGCCCAACTGGTCTGGTGCCAAACTCATACCCATCAGCCAGGGAATCTTCTCTCCAGACGAGGACGCTCTGAACTGGACAGCGCTCATCCTTGGTCTCTGCCCAGCTGGATGTGTGCCCACAGGCAGCCCTCTTAGGAGCGGAAACCTATCTCCCACTGGAACCTCTGTGAAGGGGCTGACATTAGGCAGGTAGCCCACTAAAGTTTGCCCTGGAAGGACAACATCTCCACCCAGAACCCAACCCCACTGCTGCCCTGGAGTCTGAGGGGGTACCATGGGCAGCTGGGGATCCCTAGTCCTGAGCTGAGAACCCCAGACCTCCTACATGGGCACTTCCTTGTCTGCCAAGGCTAACCACAAAGTGCCCCCTGGGACTCCTTGAGGACAAGGCCGGTCAAAGGCCTGCAAGGAAGGCGCGAGGCACGCGCTGGGGACAGGAAGGCACAAGGCATACACGGGGGACAGGAAGGCACGAGGCACACACGGGGGACAGGAAGGCATGAGGCACGCGCTGGGGACAGGAAGGCACGAGGCACACATGGGGGACAGGAGGGCACGAGGTACGCGCTGGGGACAGGAAGGCACGAGGCACACACGGGGGACAGGAAGGCACGAAGCACACATGGGGGACAGGAAGGCACGAGGCACGCGCTGGGGACAGGAAGGCACGAGGCACGCGCTGGGGACAGGAAGGCACGAGGCACGCGCTGGGGACAGGAAGGCACGAGGCACGCGCTGGGGACAGGAAGGCACGAGGCACGCGCGGGGGACAGGAAGGCACGAGGCACGCACTGGGGACAGGAAGGCACGAGGCACGCGCTGGGGACAGGAAGGCACGAGGCACGCGCTGGGGACAGGAAGGCACGAGGCACACATGGGGGACAGGAAGGCACGAGACGCGCTGGTTGGGGACAGGAGGGCACGAGGCACGCGCTGGGTGGGGACAGGAGGGCACGAGGCACGCGCTGGTTGGGGACAGGAGGGCACGAGGCACGCGCTGGTTGGGGACAGGAGGGCACGAGGCACGCGCTGGTTGGGGACAGGAGGGCACGAGGCACGCGCTGGTTGGGGACAGGAGGGCACGAGGCACGCGCTGGTTGGGGACAGGAGGGCACGAGGCACGCGCTGGTTGGGGACAGGAGGGCATGAGGCACGCGCTGGTTGGGGACAGGAGGGCACGAGGCACGCGCTGGTTGGGGACCTGGGCTCTGCCACGAGGGCCCTTCAGGCTTTACTTCTGGTGTTGTGCATTTGCATTCCAGAAGGTTCTGGCTAACGGACTCAGACGTCTAGCTGGGTACAATGCACATTTTCTACTTGGAGCTGACCTCTCGGGTCAGCACAGCTGATCTGTGACCTGAGACTCCTTTCTGATCCAGCCCAAGGGGTCTCCCCTCCCCCTGCCCCCTAGGGGCACACCAGAAACGATCCTTGTGAAGACACAGAAAAGACCTCGCCTGCTGCCCAGGTGGGACACAGGAGAAAACTGAGGTCCGGTAAGCACCAGAGTGACCAAGCCCTCTTTCCCAGGGTCCACAGGGACCCAGGCAGTGGGCAGAGGCCACGGCAGACAGTAGCTGTGGCTGCCTCTCACTGCGCAGTGAACTCTAGCCAGGTTTCTCCCTGGCTCTGGAAGGGCCCTTACCATCGGCAGGGACCAAACCTGTCAGACTGCCCCGCCGCCCCGCCGCCCGCTATCTGCTCATCACATCTCTGACAGACCGCACAGAGCAGGCGATTGCCACAGGCCTGCAGACGGCGATAAGGGCGGCAGGGGTGAGGGGCCACTAGGCACTGCTGGGTTCCCACTCTGCTGGAGCCGGACATCACCCTACCACTCTGGGCCCCAAGCTTCCTGGGGGTGTGGTTTGAGGGCAGGGAGGGAGCCACGGTGAAGGCCCCAGGGAGATATACCCCTATCAGAGAGCCACTGAGGGAGGTATCTGTAGAGACCTCTAGGCAGGGAGAACCTGGGTCACCCCAACTTGGGAAAATCAGCCTTTGCCAACCCCAGGGGCCACAGAGGTCACTGGCCAGGCCGCCGCTTCCCACCCTCTCCTGTGTGCAGCCCGCGGAGGTTACCACTGAGCCTGGTGCTGTCCGGACCCCATGAGCAGGGCCTGCACTCAGGCACACCTCTGGGCAGCCTTCAATATGAGCCAGGCAGAGCCTGCTGAGGCAGCCCACCAGATGCAGCTTGGCCCAGCTCCTCGCCTGGCCAGCAGCCGGCGATGCCTTCCTTACCAAACCACAGAGGGGGACTCTCTTCTCATCATCCCATTACCAGGAAATGGCTCAAATGCTGAAGTCAGTTGCTCCCGTCACCTGCCAATGAGGATGGGCCTGGAGTTTGGGGGAGATGGGACCTGAGGAAACGGCTCGGGGATCCTGGCTTTCTGGGTCACCAGGACAAAGAGATTGGCCTGACTCAGTAGGTTCCCAGGAGAGTCCTGAGTTCTACAACTTTCCATTCCTGGGAAAGGTGGGGTTCTACCCATCAAAGGCCTGTCCATGGGTGGAAGCTGACTCACCCACTCCCCTCACCCCACAGTGGGTGGGCAGCCTCTCCCCACAGCTCCTCTGGCCCTGGGAGCAGCCCCCAGCCTCCTCCAAGCCTCTGCCCCACTGGGAAGGGGTGCCAGGAAGGTTTCCAAAGAACGCAGACTCCAGGGCAGGGTGAGCCGGCCTGGGAGGAGCCGCCCTGCCTGCTGCAAGTTGCACAATTGGGACCAGGACCCCCACCTGCCTCCGCCACCCTCCAGGCTGGGGAACACTGTGGACGAGGACCACCCCATTCTCGAGGGAGTCCTACACTCTCTAGCCCCCTGAACCCTGTCCCAGCTACAGAGCAGCTGGGAAACCTCTTGGCAGACAATGCCATCTCTTCCCTTGTGCCCTGCTGCCCCCAAAGTGTGTGCCCAGGGGAGACTTTTCCTCCCTGTTCACCTCAACAAAGAGTCCAAGTGAGGAAGGATGAAGAAAATGACATGGGCAAGGCTGGGCAGGCCCAGCGCATACTGAGCGCCCAGCACACCCAAGCGTTCAATGTATACATTGAGCACCCAGCATGAACTGAGCGTCCAGGATGAACACAGCACCCAGTGTGCGCCAAGCAGACAATGCGCACAGCACGCAGCGTGCACCGAGTGTCCGCCGTGCGCACGGCATCCAGCGTGCACCGAGTGTCCGCCGTGCGCACGGCATCCAGCGTGCACCGAGTGTCCGGCATGCACATAGCATCGAGTGAACACACATGAGCATCAGCATATGCCAAGCACCCAGCACACAGAGTGGTTTCATTCACAGAGCTCAAGAATCTGGGACTAAAAAGAGCCTGTGGACCTGCCCCCACCTCCCTGACACGAGCTATCGAGGGGTAGCTGGAGTTCAGCTATCCTCAAGAACGATGCTGCAGGGGATTGAAGGGGACCTGTGACAGCAGTGAGTTTGGACAAACAAGGAGACCCCCGGCCCTGGTCCTGGCCCACAGAGCACTATTGGTTTTCTCAGGCCCATATCACAGGTTCTGAATAAAAGGCCTGTGTCTCCCCAGGTGACAGTGGATCTGGGGGAGAAAGATGGACAGTCTCTCTTCCCAGCATATTCTGTGCCTCATACCCTGGGGTGATACAAAATTGAGGGGGAGGGTGGGCTCCTGCCTGGAGGAACGGGTGGCCCAGCCCTGCTGTGAACCTTAACATGTAATAACATAAGAACAGGGACTCACACACTCCCTGGAACTTCTAGAACAGAGAGCCCCCCAACTCCAGTCATGACTTCCTCACGGCCTCTCCACACCCACCCTGGGTTGGAAGCCAGTGGGCGCGCGCTCACAGATGGCACAGAGGGCCATGGGTGGGGGCAGTAGGGACCTGAGGCGACGGGAGGCCTGACCCATGCCCGGGCCCAAGCTTCTGAAGGGCTGCACGCAATGTGCCCACAGATGAGCTCAAAGGCCGGTGCCGGGTCCTGCTCCCAAAGACTGTGCTATCGGGACAGCGGCCTGAGTACCAGGAGTCCAAGAGCCCCTTAGATAGCATGGCAGAGTGGGCAGAGGAGCTATTAAGCCAGGCAAGCCAAACCGCAGCGGGAGTGGGCATCACCTACTCAACACTGCCCGAACCCTCCCCAGACTGGCGTGGCAGAGACAGGGTCAGGAGGCACCTGAGGCGGCACGAGCTGCAGTTCTTCAGAGGTGATCAGGACAGCAGAAATCTGCCCTCTCTGGAGAGGGAGATCCCAGAGGAGACGGCGAGCAGATAACCGTAGCAGCCGTGCACTGACAGCCAGCTCTTCCCCAGCCACGCCACCCATTCCTGAGGCCGCCCACATGACACTGCGGCCTGAGCCGTAACTTCTACAGTAGTGCCCCCAACCCCATGGCACCCCCAACCCCATGGCACCCCCAACCCCATGGCACCCCCAACCCCGTGGCCCCCCCAACCCCATGGCACCTCCAACCCCATGGCATGCAGGGACCCTTTCCGTGGTCACTCTAGCAAGGCTTGAAAACTGTCCAAAGTTGCCCAAGTCTCTGGGGATCTCTGGATGAGCGACATCCCGAGGACACCAGGTGGTCTCCTCTGTCCCCCCAGATACCTGGCGACCCTACCCAGAGCGTCTCGGCCATCCTGCGCTGGGGAGGAGTGAGAGGTAGAGACGAGCTCTTAATATCCTCTCTCCCACCTACAGAAGAGAGGTGTACACAGAACATCCCGGGGCTTCCCTCTGGACGCACAGCCCACACAAGATACCAGTGCGGCAAGAACCACCCGGGTCAGCAAGCAATTAGAAGAGCCGGGTCCTCCAAACCTCGTGGATGACCCAGTGCACCTCGCCAGAGAGAGGCTGCGTGTCCTCCAGCCAAGCCTGTGCGCTCCTGAGTGCGCCCAGGGCCAGCCCACACCCGCTCGGTCAGTGCTGGCAACCCCCATGTTTCCCCCAGGAAGCTGATACCCTAGTTGACAGAGCTCAAGCCCTGGGAGCTGGGACACAGCAGGGTGCGCCTGGCCCCGCCAAAGCCAAACAAGTGCTGCGGTCGCAGACAGCAGCGGTCTCAGACTGCAGCGGCAACTTCCACTCGCATGGCCCACTGCCCTCGTGAGCAGTCACTGTGTCCGCTGGTGGACAGGGGCAAGGGACAGAGGTCCTGCTAGGCCCTGCGCAGCCATCAGGAGTCTGAAACAAGTCCCCTTGCACACAGTGCCCACGTGCACCCAACCACCGTAACGCAGCCCCTTCCCCATCTGACCCTTCCATCCTAGCACCTCCCTGGCCCCCTCTGCTACCCCAAGGTTTTCCATGAGCCTCCCCTCCCTGCCTCTCTTCTGAATACCACCTCACCTCTAGACAACCCCAAAGTACCCCACACACCTGACACACCTTTCCCTGGCTGTACCCCTGTCTTGCTTGTCCCTTGGGGCCCTATGACCTGGGCAACCTTACTCTGTCCCACCAGGGCTATGCACCCCGTGGGCTCCCTAACCAAGACGGTCCTAGCACATATACACACATGCACACACACGCACATGCATGCAGAGACATGCACACACATGTGCACACACGCACACACATGTGCACACACGCACGCACATGTGCGCACACATGCACTTACTCTCACACATGGATACATACACGTGTGTGCACACACGTACCTGAGCCAGCCCCAGCCTCCACGCCTCACTGAGGATTTGGCACCCCCACTGAGAACTCCCACCCCACGTCATCACCACTCATTTTGATGGTTAAATTTCATTCACGGCAGCAGACTGGTGATCTCATCTTGATCTTAATTAAAGAGGGCCAGAAAAGGATATTTTAAACAGCAATGTCACTTCTAGTTGACATGGCTCCATCACCAAGAAAAATACGCAAATCAGCCTGAGACAGAGCGGCTGCCCCCTTCCTCTTCCTCCTCCCCCCAGGAGGAGAGAGGACGGTGCGGCTTCAATTTTTAATCTGCTGATGAAATATTCACAGGCCACGAAGGGATTGCATTTCCCAAGGAGCAGGGTGAGAGCCCGCTCGGGGGCTCCCTGCATCTGGTGATGGGTCAGGACGATGGCCGCCCCATGGGCAGTCCCTCCTAGACACCGGCCTGACTGCTCGCTCCATCTCCCCATGTTGCCAGCCCACGGCTGGTTCAGGTCCCTCCTGTGCTCCCGGCCGCCAACTCCAGGAAGTAGAAAGCTGCTGAGAAGGGAACCCGGCACCTGCCAGACCCCAGTGATGCCACTAGGCCTCATGCCCCCAGGCTTGGCACCCGCGGGGTCACTTTGTGCAACCCCTGACCCACAGAGAGTCAGACCCCCGCTGTGGTTCCCAGGCACGGTGCTGAGGAGTGAAGGCCTGGGCTCCAATGGCCAGCACCACCCCACGGCTGGACAGACACCCCAAGGCTGCAGACCGCTAATGCCTAGAGGAACAAGCACCCCCGGTTTACAGGCAGCCACCCTGAGACAGCAGAGGAAACTATGCCCGCCTCATCAGTTCTAGGGCTGCACAGATGCCAACACAGGGCCCTCAGCAGTGATAGACAAGGACGAGGTACCAGTGAGAAGGGCGTTCGCCCGACTCGCCCTCAGCCTCTCCACTCTGCCCCTGCGAGCGAGGAGGGCAGAGCTCCCCCCCCCCCGTGCCTCTGACCCAAGAATCAAACCATCTGGATGAAACACAACCTAGCACAATCACGCTGCTCCAGAGAAAGTTGGGGGGGTGCTGAGCAGGCACCTTCGCCCACCCAGGGGAAAACACTGCCGGAAGCCACAGGAAGCGCCTTGGCAGTCGCCAGCAGACCAGCCACTGACGCACGGCTGTGTGGCCACCACAGCGCGTCAGCCTCTGACCATCGCATGCAAAGCTAGGACAGCTGTTCTCTCCTTGTGGATGGGGAAACTGAGGCTCAGGAGGACAAGCAGCTCCCTGAAAGATATGGCTGGTGAGTAGGGGAAATCGGGGTGTGAAGTCAGTGCTTCTCTGGGCACTCTCCACACCAGCCCAGGACTCCTGCCCTCCCTGCAGCTTCCGCACCTTGGGGGATGGGGGCTGATACAGCCCAGCTGTCCGGACAGGCCTGTCAATCAAACACCCGACACAGCACCTCCTGCTGATGCACATTCCAGCCGTCTAGTGGCCAGGTGCTGCCCACAAGCCTGCAGCCGTCTAGTGGCCAGGTGCTGCCCACGAGCCTGCAGCCGTCTAGTGGCCAGGTGCTCCCTGACCCCGAGCCTGATCAAGCTCTGGCAGAGGTGTGAATCAGGAGTCCAGGAAATGGGGAGAGTGACCAGCTGGGGCCCAGGAGCAGGCAGGCCAGGACAGGAGGAGGATGTTGAAGGCAGGATGAGAAGCACTCGCTGTCCATGCTTCTTCCACTACAGGGCGGCCTGCGCCACTCTGCCCGCCCACCGTGGCCAGTTCCCTTCACACGGCCTCCCTAATGGACGTAACGTGCAGCGGTCTTGGCCCAAGGAACTGCAGTGGACCAGAAGGCAACTCAGCTCAGGAGAAGACCTCAAGTCTTCTGAGACGAGTTGGAAGGTGCCCTGGGAACCCAACCCAAGCGGGGTCTCCAGATGTCACTGCGTGGGGAAGCATCTGAGGGAGGCCACCATGCCGGGCCAAACCCAGTAAGACCCGAGATGCTAGGGCCAGGTGCACAGAGGATCCTGTACCAACAAGCTTCTGGGACCAACAACTCTCCCTACAGACACTGCAGCAACTCTGATCAGTGGAGCAGTAAACTGGGATCCGCGGAATACCAGGTCTCCCAGGAAGGCTTTGAGGTGGGCGAGGTAGGGCAGGGTGGCCCAGCTCCCTTCCCAGGCTGCAATGAGCATGGCCGGTCTCCCACCTGGGCACCCAGTGGTGCCAGCGTGGGCCCCACCCGAGCCTCGCACAGCGCAGCGGGCTGTGCTCAGTGATTTACGGCTGGGTCGCACAGAAGCATGGAGACAGGGCTGCAGATACCACGTGTCTGAGCCACAGCACTCCCCTGGGGCGCAGAGCCCGGCCCAATGCCTCTGACCACTGACGCTCACATATGGCTTGATGCACTGAAGGCATCGGATGCCTGGCAGAACAGAAGTGTCAGGGAACAGGGACGGGCACGGGCCAGGGTACACCAGACAGGAGCTGAAGGTCCACCACAGCTGGACAGTTAGGTAGCCACTGGGGACCAGCTGAACACAACCAGGCCTCGCTTGCAGACCGGCACCTGTGTTCTTGGAGACCAGACCAGCAGGGTAAGCGTGCCAGCCCTCAATTCTGCAGCTGGAGACAAGTGACCAATGTTGGTCCCCAGAGACCTTTCCAGTGACCGCCCTAAGCTCACCAAGACAGCACCTGACACCTGTGACCACGCACCCAAGGCCCCTCACACCATGCGGATACCCACACTACCAACCTCACATCAAGCTCCCATTTGGGTCATCAAAATATCCCACCTCACCACAGCCCCCAAATTCCACCTCCTGCCAGCGTGCATTCATCTCCCACTCTGAGAAGCCCCGCTCCAGTTCATACCCTTGAAACCGCCCACCCACTACCCCACAACACACCACCAGCAGGCTCCAGCCGTGTGGTCCCTCCACACGGACACTGCAGGCCTGGGTCCCCACGTCAGCCCAACCCGCCGACCGCCAGCACACAGCCGCTGCGCGTCCAGGGTCTCCGGGCTCACTCCCTCCACTGGGTACTTCTCCCCAGAAGCCTTCTAGACTCCCCGGGCAGAACCTGCTCAGCACCCCTACAATACCCCTACCCATCAGCACTCCGTTCCTTGACACTCCCAGCCCCCACAAATCCTCAGAGCCTTTGCATTCACAGCCGATTGACCCCCATGTCTCTTCCTTACTGTCCCCCCTGCCTACTCTCAGCCCTCTGCTCACGTCACCCTGAGGACAGCTCTCCCTGCCTCCTACAGCCAGCGACACCTCCACCTACCAGGGCTTGACCCTCCTCAGAGCGTCACAGGCCATCCTAGACCAGCCCCCTGTGCCTCTAGAAGGTGGGGTACAGGTGGTCCTCTCGGCTACCCGGGGCTTCTCTGCAGCCCTCCTTCTCCTCCTCGGCAGATGCCCGGATGCTTCATGAGCCCATCCGGACCATGGGGCACGTGTCGGGCCTCCCGGGCAGGAGCAGGAACCAGCCTGCTTGGGGCGCAGAGACAAAGGCAGGCTGACCACCGAGCGCCCGCAATTAATCTCGGTCAACACTGTGCGGCGCGGCCGTCCACCCTGCGATTTACATTTTTATTAAATCACACAGGGAAATTAGAAACATTATTACTTCCCTGGGCTCCTTAACCCTTCCTCTGCCCACAGTGCCAGCACAGGCTCCCCCCGACCCGTCTGGCAGCCCCGCGGTGGACGCACACAGGACATGCAGCTAGCCCCAGCCGTCCCGCCACCCACAAGGGCCATCAGGCAAATCCCCAGCTCCGGGTGGGAAGGTGGAGCAGACAGGTCTCAGCCAGGCTTCCACCTCTCAGTCCCGCCTCAGCTTCCTGAGCGCCTGGGATCTCATGTTACCATCCTAGACTTCAGCACCCACAAGACAGGAAGCGGGAGGAGGTAGGGTTGCAGACCCCCCATGTGAACTCAGCACCCGGTCGGCCCGCTGTGGCACCCAGACCCATTCTCTCACCCACATGTCCCTTCTGAGGCAATGGCAGAAGATGGCAAGGTCTACAGCCCCCGGACAGAGATGAACACAAGAGCCCAAAGACCACTTCCAGGACTGTCCTTGAAGGACAAGCAGTTAGAGGGACCAGTGTCCAGTGCGGATTAAGCAGCCAGGCGCAGCAGAGGTGACCCCCACAGAGGCCCCCTGCAGGGGCAGCAGCCACATTCAGATGGGACTCAAGCGCGGCTCGGAGATTCCCGGAAAGGTGATCCCCAACAAGCAGGTCTCAGGGTCCACCTGAGGACCGCAGCACGCGGGAATTAGGAGCTGGAGCCCTGGTGGTGCCCGCTGTCACATCCTGGCTGTTGGCACACCCCATCACTTCTACACCGGAAGCCGCCTGGCTTTCTGCCCTCCACTCTCGGCATAGTGCCTGTGAGAACCCCAAAGATGCACACGGCCCAAGGGCCAGGAAGAGGGACGGCGCTCCTGTGTGTGGGAACGAACAGGCTGCCCAGCTCTGCACCCACACAGCTGAAGGCACCTGCTGTATGCACCTGTTCCCCGAGTGGACCCAGACGGTCCCTGTGAGCCACTGGGCAAGAACTAATGACCCTTCGCTTGCCCTCACTGTGTGCGGGGCAGCAGCAGCAGGTGAGGACCAGAGAATGTAGATCCCCAAACGCCTGCCCCAGGATGAGCCTGAACCTCCTCAGTGCAGGTCCCACAAGCACCTGAGGACCAGGGCAGGAGGTACCGGCTACGGAGCTGGCACTGCAGAGAGAGCCACGAGGCCCTGGGCAGGTCAGGAGACCCAGCGCCCCCGTGAACCTGCCCAGCTCCACGCAAGCACGTGCTGGGCCCAACGAGCAAGGAGCCACACCCTCCACATGTGGGGAGCCAGCCACATACCCTCCACCACGTGGGGAGCCTCACACCCTCCACCACGTGGGGAGCCACACACTCCACCACTATGGAGAGAGCCTCATGCCCTCCACCACGTGGGGAGCCAGCCACATACCCTCCACTACGTGGGGAGCCAGCCACATACCCTCCACCACGTGGGGAGCCAGCCACACTCACCTCCAGCCGCCAAAGGAACACCAACTGCACAGCTGTGCCCCACTGCAGGCCTGTCCGTCCCTCCAAGCCCCAGCTATGCCAGCATCGGCCCACTCCCCACCAGCCTCTGCAGCACGCCCACTCCTGTCTTCTCGACTTCCCCCGGTGGTCTGAGCCCTCAGGAGGGTCAAGAGGACGAGCTGCCCACACAGCTGTCAGGGCTCAGAATCTCACCCTCTAACTATCCTAGGCGCCTCTGTCCAGCTGAGATATGGCCACACATCCCAGAGGCCCACGAGGCCGGCCCGTGGCAGAGCGTCACCTATCTGCTCCCATGTCCACCCCCACTGCTTCGTGCACTCAGAGTCCACACCAGGACCCGGCTCAGCACTCAGGAGGGTGCGGGCTAGCCCATGAGGGCTGCCTGGCAGAGGCGGCCTATGAGTGGGCATGTCAGAGCTGGAAGCTACTTGAGAACAGCACAAGCTGTTGGAGGGGGAGAGAACTGGTGAGGGGAGGCAAGGGGTATTAACAGGGACCCAGGAAGGGTCTAGAGCCTTCCACTGTCCTGCTGATCCCGAGGCAGGAATCCAGGACTCGGCACCACCTTCGTAAGAGCAATCTGAGCCCCAGGCAGCCCTGCGTTGGGGTTAGATGAGAAACCTCTGTTCCCCCACCCTGTGGCTGCTGAGTCAGGCGCACGGGGCGGACCCCAATCACAGCCCTTCCGGAGGCTGGCGGGTGCCAGGGCAGGAAGCTGAGCCCCAGAAAGAGCGTGAGGCTTACCCAGCTCCAGGCCATCCAGGCCAGCGCCCCGACCCTCTGCGCCCTCCCCTCGGGCTGGAAAGGGATGGGGAAACTGAGGCCGGGGCAGGGTACGGCAGTCCATTTCTCCACGTGCGTGCTACAGAGTCAGTTGGGCTAGGTCCCCACCAACCTGCACCCACGACCTCCTGAGGACAAGGACAGGGCTCGGGCCAGCGGCCACTTTCCAAGGCCCTGAATGCAGACTGCGTGGATGACCACAAGAGGGACAAGGGACAGGGAGCCACCGAACAGAGGTGGACATGCACACAGATGGCCACCAGATGCCTCGAGCTTAGCGGCCAGGCCCCCCAAGAGGCTTCGAGTCCTGTGTTGGCTGAGCCCACCTTGGTGGGACGCAAGGGCCAGAGAGCGCACACCAGAAGCGTCGCGTCTGCTGACCACGCACGCTCCTGGCCGCCGACCGTGGGAGGAAGCACTCTTTCCCACAGTTGTGAAAGCCCAGCAGGGAGAGGAAGGAACCCAGAACCCAGCACCCTGGCTTGAGGCCACACTCCACGGTGCCAGGGAGATGATCTAGAGGCCACCCACCTGGACGTGCATGCCACCTCTGGTCAGCAGCAGCTCTACCCCGCTGGGGCTCAGCAACTTCCCCGTGGAGGCTTCAGACAGGCCCGGTCTCCCCTCCCAGTCCTAGAAACCAAGTACTGCAGGGTGCTTCTAGAAGCATCCACAGGAAATGCACTTTCCAAGGAAACAGTTCTCCCTGGGGGGCAGAGACACACACCTGCTTGCCCTCTCCAGCACCAAACTCAATGCCACCATCCCAGACTACAGACGGGCACAGTGGGGCACGGCACAGGTGGGCACAGATGGGCACAGATGGGCAAGCGACGTGTGTCCCAAGAGCTGACTGAGGTTGCAACTCCTCTCCGAATGCTGAAACAAGACTCACTGACAGAGATGCTGTTGAGCTGCACTCGCTGCCCGGGACGCACACACTGCCCAGGATGCACACGCTGCCCGGGACGCACACGCTGCCCAGAGCTCACACGCTCCCAGGGTATACGTGTTGCTCAGACCCGTGGCCCTCTGACGGCTTACAGAGCTGAGCAGAAGCACACTTATTTTCCTGGGCAAATGTCTATGCCAGGGCACCTCCCAAGGGAGACCACATGGAGATCTAGAACCCCAGAAAAGCCCCTCCACCACCGCCACGGTGTTCAGTTTCCTGGCCTCCAATCAAAGGGGCGCCTACCTGACCATCCAGCACCCACACGTGCAGCTCGGCCAGCACCCCCAGGGCCACACCGCCCACACGGCTCACATCAAGAAAGCCCCCGCCTGTGCCCACACAGAGCCGGCCAGGGTGGGAGGCTGGAGAGCCCCTCCTCCAGGCCAAATCCCCCCACACCTGCCAATGCCAGCCACCTCTCCATGAAGGCCAGGGCCCTCCCTCAAACTAAGCAGCCTTGGGGCTCCACGCCACTTCTCTGAGCCAGGTCCTTCCTGGCAATGGGGCAACTCCAACCCCAGGGCTCTCGGAGGGAGGCAGGTTTGGCACCGGCTGGCATGGGGAAATTTGGTGACCCTCAAAGACTGACTCCACCTCCAGGAGAGCACCCCAGCCCTAGGGGCCGCTGTGGCCCATTTGGAACCCCATGTCCAGGCAGAGCCCACCCCAGGGAGGACTTCGAAGACCCTACTGTTCAGCAGCCGCCTGCACGCTACCTCGCTGCACTCAACAGGCTGGGTCCCAGCCGGGCACACTGCGTGTCTATTTACCCAAAGTCTATGCTGCAACCCGCAGAGGGCAGACACCTCCAAGAGCCAGAGTATGAGGGAAATGGAGTCAGGCACCAAGGCACACCCATGATTTCCCAGGGCCACTGGCAGAGGACAGGGAGGGAGAGTCCCCAGGCCAGGTGTGTGCCAGCCAGCTGCAGGGTGCCACCATCCCCGGGTCATGCACACTCTCGGTCCTGAGGTCCCAGGCTTGCGCCAGGAAGTCGGGTAGAAACTAGAGGGCGGGGCCCATCTAACCCAAAGCTGCTGGAAAGAGCTCACGAGGAAGTAAAAATAGGAAATAGAAATAAAATCGCTTGCCAGCCGTAGTTGTTTGTGTAGGAAACAAGCATCTCCCCTGGCCTCACGAGGCCCGCTGGCTCCAGGCCCCTCTGCAGAGCGTCTACCCCTGCTGACACTACAGAGCCAACCGGGCGCCTGGAACGCAGCAGGAAGTGCTAAGGGGAGTTCCCAGATCCTGAGTTCAAATCCAGAGAATGACCTCTCTGTGGTTTACTAAGGGTTCAAGGACTCTGGGACCACCCTCATCCCACCCCACCCCACCCGTGTGGAGGGAGGAGGCACACCACGCACTCACTCCAGGTCTCCCACAGCAAGAAACACACTCTCTGTCCACGTCTGCACATGCCCGCTGTGCCCAAGAGGACAGTGGAGAGACCGGCCCAGAGAGCAGCCCAGAGGCAGCCTGCCCCACCCGCAGCCTCAATTTCCTCATCGCACAATGAGAGGAAGCCTTCCTTCCTCCCCTTCCCTCTTGGGGCTCTGCCAGCATTCACACCAGGCTCCTCCGTACTGCATGCGCTGACCCTTGCTGGCTTTAGGACAAACAGCTCCTTTGCCTAGGACACGGACACCCCCTAGAGAGGGACCCTGCACCCAGCTGGAGAACAGAGGGCTGCTGGGCACCTCTGGCTAGCGCATATCACCCCACCCTGACGGCACGGGGCCCCTCATCCAGCGAGAGGAACAGGCTGGGGGGCTTGAAATGCTGCGTTGACTGGAGAGGCCACGGCCCGGGTTAGGACAATGCAGCCCATGGTGCTACTGCCACCAGCACTCGGTGCACCCTCTCCCACCCCACTCGGTCCCATCCTGCTAGGGTTCGCCTGGGAGACAGCACCCAGCCCTCCCACATGGGCCACGAGTCCTCCTGGATCATGCAATGCTCTCGGCCCTCCAATTCCTAAGCCAGGACCCCGGCCCTCAGGGAGGGTTCACTCAGGCTATGGAGCCGGGACTCACCTCGGCCTGGCTTGCTGGACAGCACACAGGCGTGGACACACTCGTGTGGCCGTGCACACTTGCACATACATGATGCACAGCACCTCACACATGGTCATAGATGTGCACAGTCTCTCTGTCTCTGTCTCTCTCTCTCTCACACACACACACACACACACACACAGCTATGTTTGCTACCTCACACATGGGAACAGTGCACACAATCACACACACACATAGCTATGTATGCTACCTCAAGCATGCGTACAGGTATGCACAGTCATACACATGGCTATGAGTGCTACCTCGCCCATGGACACAGGTGCGTAGTCACGGCCGTGCACACTATGCACCCGTGGACACAGGTGTGCACTTCCTACACACGGGGCTATACATATTCACACATGGATAATACACATGGACACGAGTTTACACAGACATACATGTCAACACACGCTCACATACAGGCCCTCAGGCATGGACACAGGTGTGCAGTCACATGCTCACACGACACAGCAACATACGCTTCCACGCACACATTCTGCCTGGCTCCCAGCCACACGGATGACCCTGTGAGCACAGAGGAGGATCTGGGTGGTCAGCAAGGCCCAGGTCCAAGCAGGCGGGATGGAGGACCGCAAAGACCATCCGCCTGGATGTATGGCCCCCACCCCCACCCCCCCGAGCTGGCCAGCACAGAGAGACTGGATTTCAGTGGACAAGGTGCCAACGCTGTGAGCAGAGGACGGGGCGCAAAGCTGAGCTCTCTGGGCCCCAGAGCCATCTCCACACGGGCACTGCCAGGCCAGCTCCAATAGAGGCCCCTGGGTTCCTGTTGACAGAGGTGCCAGACATCGAGCGACAGGCCACAGGAGGCAGACGCTGGCGACACAATCCAGGCTTGTCTCAGGGTGGCGGCCAGCGAATCCGGCAGGGGACAGTAGGGGGAAACAGGCCGACGGCCAGGAGGAACCCAGGGGTTAGAGAAGAGAGGCCATGCCAATGGCCCTAGAGGGCCCCCACCCCACCTCGCCCACAAGGCCCAGGAGGTGCTAGTCCTCCCTCTGCTCGCGGAAGGGTGGCATCACAGCCAAGGGCGGGAAGTTGCAGAGCCCGCGTTGATAAGGATTTCCAAGTTTGTTGATAAGGATTTCCAAGTTTATCAGCCACGGCCAGGGCTGCGTGGATTTGGGAGCCATCCCTTCCCCCACCCCGTCAGTGACCATGACTGCACCTCACCATCCAGCCCGGAAGACACAATAACTATCCACAACCAGATAAGTCCCCAAACCACTGCAGACGGGAGGCCACCACCTTCCGATGCCACCTATATCAGCCACACGTCCACAGAGAAACGGCGTCTACAGTCTGACCTGGTTCAAGACGTGGTGACCCGGGAGGTGTCATTGTGCATCAGAGCACCCCAAAGTGCCACCTGGCCAGAGCCGGGGTGGTGAACAGAGATGGGAGCCAATCGCACCTGCTGTAAGAGGCCCTGTGAAAACCAAAGCCGCAGCACGGGGGCTGGAACAAGCCAATGCGTGGGACGCGCATCGCATCCCACACTCCTGCCGCCCAGCCAAGGAGGCCCACGGTGGTCAGGCCAGCCCGGGAAGCTAGCCTCCTGCCTACTGCCCTGTGTGTGCTTGGACAGCTTGGGGCTGGTCCTCTTCATGTGACCCCATCCTTCACAGGGGGGCACCCCAAGTCACAGCCACCTCCAGGCTGGGTAGGCTGCCCAGTGCCCTGCATGTCAACTCAGCTCAAATCACGGAGACCGCGGGCTAAGGGACCACCAGATGTGTCGTCCCCCCCGCTCCCCCCCCCGCTCCAAACAGAGCCGGGGTGCCTCTGGGTTCAGCCCAAGCATGGTGTCTACCAGACACTGGCTACTGCTGCCTCATGGTCACTGCCCCGAGCAACGGGAGGCCATGAGGGCAGAGCCCATGACCCCCAGCAGGGAGTATAGGCCTAGAGTGCAGGTGGGCCAGGGTGCAGGTGGGCCAGGGTGCGGGTGGGCCAGGGTGCAGGAGGGCCAGGGTGCAGGTGGGCCAGGGGCTAGGCCCCATTCACCCAAAGCCCAGCTCAGGACAACACCCAAGCTCCAGACAGCCTGGGAAGACCCTTCTCAGGCCCCCCAGCCTCCTCTCCAGCCCTTCCCTGGGCCACCTCCTACCTGAACCCCAGGTGCCCCCACCAGTCGTGGCGGCTAGCCGTCATCAGGGTAAGCCTCACTCACAGCGACCTACAGCCCTCTACCCACCTCCCGTCTCTGCCCTCGCCTGCTTGGACTGACCCCTACACACTCCCAAACCCAGGGAATGTGACCGCGGAGCCCACCTCTGGCCACCTGAGCCCCTCCTTCCCCCATCCAGGATCTCCACTCCCAGGCCAAGCCACAGGCCTCCCAGACTGCCAACAGAGGTACATCTCCCCCAGGACCTGGGGACACACGTCCGCCACAGCTAGGTGCTCACGGCACCCAGGCAGCGAGCCAAAGGAAATCCGTCCGTCTCCCATCACACTGCGGTTCAAGTCTGCACGCTCTACCCACTCCCTGCCCGGGCACATCTGCTGCAGGACCACAGGACGCCCAGGACTTTGCTGGTCCCCAGGGACGGCATGCTGCTGTGACACTCAGGGACACCAATACCTAGAAATTCCACAGACACAGAGCTAAGGAGAGAAAGACGCAGAAACAGACTTCCAGGCAAACTCCTACACGTACCTCAGCGCCAACCCCAAAGGCTCAACCCACCACATAGCTCTGATAGACCCTCCTGTATCTCCATAACCACACCATCCACCACAGGTAGAGACGGAAGCACCGTGTCAGCCGGGCACATACCAGGAGCCACTTGTCCTGACACACGTTACCAAGGTGAGAAAATGAGGTTGAGTGAGGTGCCTTCCTCCGAGGCCATCGAAGGCCTGGAGGGGGAGACGGGCTGCCTGGCTCCCTCTCCCAATAGCCAGCAGGGACAGATAACATAGGCGGACAGGTAGATGGGCACACAGCAGACCTGAGGAGCGCTTCACCGGGCCCTTGCGGCTCGGCTTGCCCGTCCTTTCAATGAGACCCATACACCTGGTCTATAAAGGAACCGGGTCCCCCTCAACCCCAGAAGCGCCTAACCATGAGGCCCCCTCCATCTCCGCACAAGCTCCTTCCAGCAAAGGGTGGTAACTGTGTCCACCGGGAGCCAAGCACATGGGGTGGAAGAAGCGGAGACACCGGCCGGGTGGGACAGCCTGGCTCCCTGCCAGGCCCAGGTGTGAAGGTGGGCCTGGAATCCTCGAGTGCAGACCCCTGCCCCGCCGAGGAAGCAGCACCAGGCTACACAATCAGAACTTCCCACCCCGCTAAGCCCACAAGCTTGAAACTTGGAACGGGAAAGACTCACACTCATGTTTCTGAACTTGGAAGCAAGACAAGGGGGTGAAGGGCTGCACAGGGCACTAACTCATGCCATGATGCCTGGCACACGTGTGGCACATGGCACTGGGGATTGTGCAGCGAACAGGACCCAGGACCCAGGCGCCCCCCCCTTGTGAGACAGGGACCCCACAGTCAGCATGTGGACAGACCCCGAGGTTCAGGGCACTGCAGGAAAGGTCTGTATCTCATTCTCTCCTTGGCTGCCAACGGTCCTGGTGGGAGGTCACGCATGTTCACACCTCTACCGCAGCCCATCGTCCATCCTTCCTGCCTGCCTGACACGGAGGAAACCAACAGGAAGAGAGGTAGGCGCCCCAAGTCACAAAGTACAGCAGTGACAGAGGAAGAGGGACAGCAGGTCCCAAGTGTGCCCCCCCCAGAGGCAGCAGGGCTGGGAGACCACTGTTTCATGACTTCTCCGGCCAGGCGTCCAGGGTCCTAACACTGGACCTCGTGCCCAGGAGACTGAAGGGAGTGGAAACCTGCCCCTCCCTTGGCCCTGGTACCCAGTGACTAAGATTCCCCGCTTCCCCGCCTCCCCGCCTCCCCTCGACCTTGATCCCAGGCAGAAAGTCCACAGCAGGGTGGATGGGGGCGTTTCCACCACCTCCCCTGGACTCTGGTCTCTATCAGAGCTGTAATCCAGCCAGCAAAGGGAAGACAGGGCCAGTGCATCTTGAGGGTCGTGGGCGGACGATGCCCAAGCTACCCACGAGACAAAGGAAGAGATGGACCAGAGTTACAGAGCCAGATTGATGGGGGGCCCCAGCTGTTCCATCCAGAACAGACTCTGCAAGGACCACTCACCCCAAGGCCAGCACTCCGTGCTGGGCAGTGATCCGTGGTTGGGGTATATTCCGCCCCCATGCCTCAAGCCTTGGGTATGTGGAGGAAGAGGGTGGTCAAACCAGCTGGCAGGGGAGCCGCTCAGAGGGGCTTTATAGTTACCACATGGCCCCCAGGCCCAGGCCTGGCCTCAGCTCCCCAGTTAATCATTTCCAGACCAACCGTCACACCCCCACACTCACATGGTTCCCACAGCACACACCTGTGACCCAGTTGGCAAGGGACAGGCCAGAGGAGCCTGGCCAAGCAGCTGGATCTTTCTAGAACCCTCCAGGAAGGCCCTATGCCCCTGCCCACCTGGACACCTCAGCCCGGAGCCCTTGGCTAGGGTTAAGTCTCTACAAGAAGTCGACTTGAATTCCGCAGCCAATCCAACAAGCTCACGCTCACCCTTAAAACCTAGTGTGCCTGCGCCCCCGGAGTTCTCCAGGCACCTTCATGCAAATCCCTCGGGCCCGTGGAGATAGGTTTGTCTGTGGTGAGCACCCAGCCCAGACCCTCAGGCCCGCTGTGAAGTTCCGTGGTGAGCCGCCCAGCCCAGAACTAGGCCCTCACTCACTCACCACACGGAGCAGCCTCCATTCCCAGTAAGCGTGGGACACGAGGTAGCCGGGCATTGGAGGACGCCTGATGCTGCAAGAGAGGCTGAACTCAGGTGTGGGCGTGGCCTTCAGGCCGGCAATGGAGAGTCAAGGCGAGTTCCAGGCAGGGAGGGCAGAGCCCAGGGTGAGAAGGCTCTGGTCTACCCCTGGTTGGTGCTGACACAGGGACCCCACACAATATATGCAATGCAAACGCCTCGCCCCAAAGTGGGTTTCCCTAACATTCCCAATTCAAATCCAAAGTCGGGTTTGGCTGGGGGGGGCACATGATTAGCTAGCACCATGGCTTCCTGGCCTCTAGGGACATCCCAGCCGAATTCCTGTCCCCCTTGGCTGGGCAGAGCACCTGTCTGCCCAGAGCAGAAGGTTTCCAGCTATGCCACATGAGTAGATGGCACCAGACAGGCAGAACGCAGCCGAACTACCAGAAGGGAAAGACAGCGCTCCAGCTGCCATCCCCCAAGAGGCTGAGGTGCAAGGAGGCAAAGAGAACCGCCCAGGAGCTATGCGGGCAGCTAGGCCGAGAGCAGGCCTGGGCAGGACTGGGGGCCCGAGAACAGGACAGCTACACTATCCGCGGAGAAAGCACCAAAGTGGGATGAAGCTGGGTCACAGGTGCAAAACCAACTGCCTGGGGGAAGGGAGGTCCCACCAGGGAGCCCTAGGGGGGCAGCAGCCCTGAGCCACATGTCCTCACCCCCCCCCAAGGCCACACAGACCCTACCTCAGAGCCCACCCGCAAGGGTATGGAGTTGAAGGAATGGCTGATGGCACTTGCTGCTGATGCGTAAGTGAGGCACCAGTGCCACCCGAGGAGCCCTCTCATCACATCAGGCCGTCTGCCCTCAGACGGCTCAGACACAGACGTGGGACGTCCACACTGCAAGGCCCAGACCAGACGCGTTCCCCGGGGAACCCCGTAAACCCTGCGAGGAACAGTGGACGGCGGGTGGGGGAGCAGCAGGCTGGGGGAGCAGCAGACCCGAGGCCAGGAGGCAGCCTGGGGCCGCCCCCCTGTGGGCTCCACCGGCAGACGACCCTGACGGGAAGCCTGCCAGGCCACAAAAGGTTCGGGAGGCGCTCCGCGATCCAGGGTGAACGGCCTCGGGACGGGGGGGGGGGGGGGGGGCTTCCTAGCTGTGTGCACCAACTTCAGCCACCTGGACTGTCACCGCCTGACCTCTGCCCGGGGCCAGCACGGACACTTAAGCTAAATTGGTCAATTATGGGATATTTAGATCCCTCCCGGGGCTTCCCGACCTGCCTGCAGTCAGGGCGGCAGCACCAGGAAGCCAGTTGAATCAGTAACCTCATTACAGCCGCACACCCCAGTGGCTTTGAACTCCACGGGGCTTATCCACGGCGCTGCAGGATTTACACACGGCCTGGCTGGGGCCCAGCACGCTACGCTCCCCTCCCCTCGGGGCCGGAGGCTCCCGCTCAGGACTCCATGGCCTCACTGACAGCCATCAGTACCAGCCCTGGCCTCCAGAGTACAGCTTGGGAAACTGAGGCCAGCTGGGCCCACAGAGGGGCCAGGGGGCTAGGGCAGGTGCCGGTCTCCAGGGAAGCTGGGCAGCGAGTCCCCAATCCCCCATCTCTAGTCCAAGTGGAAGGGCTTTCCTCAGGACGGGCCTGGTGCTCGTGAGGGCAGGGAACCTGGGCAGGGAAGACCTAAGGAGGAAAGAAGCCATCGCACGACACCTCAGGGCTGGACCCCCCCCCCCAGCAACCCAGTGTCCTCATCCCCAGCCCAGAAGCCCCTTCTTCCCCACAGTCCTTGGGTACCTGCCCCGACCGAGCTCCACTAGTGCTCTGGGCCAGCTGCATGGACTCAAGGCCACCACACCGTGACCCCTTGGGACGTGGCCCCCTGGGACATACCCCCCCCCCCGACATCTCCTGACATCTTGCGCTACAGCGGCCAATGGAGCAGGCCGAGGCCCTGGAGCCAAGAGAGGCTGAAAGGCAGGGGGTAAGCAAGGAGGGTCCTTCCCCTCGCTTCTCACATGATGACACCCCACTGGGCCAGGGTCATCCTAAGCCCCCAGGAAGCCCCTGGGAACCTCCTGCCCAGTCCAGGCACTGCGCTGAGGGGCCCGGCCGGCTCCAAAGCCATCGGAAGGCCCTTCTTCCTCCAGCCCCGCTGCACTCCCCAGATCCACCTAGGCCGGCAGCCCCCGCCCCCCCAGTCACCAGACAGGTCCTCCTCCCCCTGCGCCTCCTCCTGCTGTGCCTTCAGGCCTCTGGCTGGCTGCTCTGGAGCCCACCCGCCTCAAACAACCCTTCCCACAGCTGCAAGGCCCAGGCCACGCCCAACAGGTGTGCGGATGGAGACCCCCAAACAGGCCAGGGTCCTCCTCAGGAGGGGCTTGGCACAGCACTGCTGAGACCTGAAGGTCAGACCCAGCGCACGTGTGTGTGCCTATAAGCACATGTGCCTGCGTGTTGTGGGCGGCGACTGCAGGTGATAACTGAGTCCCTGCCCTGCCCTGCCCTGGGGACCTGGTGTGACTCTCCTCCCCCGGCTCAGGGAACTTGCTGTCAGACAGCTTGGCCCTGGCAGGGTGTGGCAGTAACCAAGCCATTGCAGGTCTTAGGCAGAACATGTCTCCTGCCTCCCCCTGCGCCCCTACCTCAACCAGTGGGGTCTCGAAGGAGGGAGATGAGCCCCCCAGGGGCAGAGAGTAGAGCTGTCACACTGACGGGCCCCCAGCAGGGAGATGGTGGCAGAGCTCCTAGGGAACCAGACCGGCCATGGAGCCCACTCACAGGTAGCAGCCTGTGAACCTGCTGGCAGCAAGGGACCCGGGTGGCAAGTTCTTCTCCACTGGAGCTGAGGATTAGGAAATCCCAGCCTGGGAAATCAACGTGTCCAGCAGAAAACCGCACATGGGCACCAGGGCTGAAGACCAGAGATGGTGGCCGGAGCTCGGCTTCCTGTGGCTAACTAAGCAAGCTGCCTTGGGTCACCCATGAGGTCCCGTCAACAGCACACAGCAGGTGCCATCACCTTTCCTAGGAACATGATCTTACGTCACAAGCCCTATATCAGTCCACGGAGTAGCCCCCCACACACCCCAGGAACAGGCTGAGGCCTACAGCCAAGAAAGGGCTGAAAAACTGGCAGTAAGCAAAGAAAAGCCCTTCCCATTGCTCCTCAATTGCAGGCCTCTGGTCGAGAAGGGTGGACACCCCACCCGGAGAAATCAGCACCCACAAGTCATCAAGACGAATTCAGAACAGGCACTGAGAGAAGTAGCCAGGACCCCAGATCGACACGGAGGCCCATGGTGCAGGCCTGCGGGCAGCGCCTAGGTGGGTGTGGGGGCGTGGCCGTGCACGTCTGAGCACACCCAGCCCCCCCACGTACACACACACTGCACACACACGCACGTGTGCGTACCCCTAGCTCCCCGCACGGCTTGGGCCAATTTTATTTAGCTGCTTTCTGCTCCGTTTCACGCTCATTCCGCTGCTGAGCTAGACAATTGCTTCGTAACTCTAGGGTACAATTTCCCTGTCTGCGAGGCGCTGGGGCACGACTGCTCCGAACATCTCGCGCCAGGCTCGGGTGGGTATGCACATGCTAGGGCCCTGGCTCTCCCCCAGACCCATCGGGCACTGGGGAGAGTCAGGCAGCGGCAGGGGCTAGGTCAGGAACCCAGCATCCAGACAGGCAGCACCCGACCGAGGGACTGGGTCGGTTCGGTCAAGGCGCACTTTCGCCTCTGCTCCCACACTCGGCGCTGGGTTCAATGTGGAGACCTGGCCTCACCCCAACTCCAACCAGAGGCCCAGGGAGGACCTAGTTATAGGCCTCACCATGGGCAAAGAAGAAGCATGCCAGTCAGCCTAGAACCACACACATGCCCACCAGGGCAGAGAACAAGATGCATGTTCACTCCACGGACGTGGCTACCCAAGGTGGTTCATCCAGCTACGCCTGTCCTTCAGGGCCCAGCGGCCCCTCGGTGACTGTTAGGAAGGTGTGGTCTGGTCATGGGAGGGGCGAATGACAAAGGGTCTGAACAGGAAGAAGAAGGGACAGGGGAGCTGCACCTCACCACACGGAAATACCGCAGGCTAGTGGGGGGGACAGACCGTCCCCTCCGGCCCTTCCCCAGCATCCATGAAACTAGCCTGTTTAAAAAGCACTTGGACAAAGGCCTAGAAGACACTCCCCAAACTTATACACCCCCCAGCCACAGCCCAGGCATCCAAGCTCTAGCGCAGGGACCCCTGTACCATTTCCAGTCTGGTTAGTGGCATCAGATATTCCCACGGAAACCTCCGGGCCCCACCTGGCCCGCGAGCCCCAGCCTAAGGAGCAGAGAAGACAGGTCTCAGCTTGTCCCGGCCCTGAGCCAGCCAAGGCTTCGGCCTATGGAGGCAGCTGAGCGGGCTCAGCAGACTTCTCTTCCGTAGGACCGGGCCTCCCTGGCCCTGAGAACTGGCCCCCCCACTGCTGCGACGTAACAAGAACAGTTCCACAGGGGACGGGAAACCTTGGGCAGCCTAGCCGCTGTGGTGGGCCCAAGAGACTCTCCCACACCACCTTCCCTGCCGCGGAGGTCTAGTCACCCCTGTGGACAACAGCCCCCTGGCATGTGTCTGTGCCCGCGCAGTGGCAAGCCTGCTGGGTCTTTTCCAACAGAGGAAATGAAGACCACCAAATCCGGCCTTGGCTGCAGCCTCAGCGAGAATGGGACAGGACCTAGCAGGGCAGTCAGAGGGACCTCCCGGAGGAGGTGTGTCCCGACCCAGCCCTGAAGGACAGGCACAGCTGGAGGAGCCGCCTGGGCCCAGGCAGGTCTGGGAGTCAGCCGACGACAGCTGTCCCATGTGACCAGGCTGCCGGCTCAACTCCGTACCCCACACAGCCCAGGGAGCCGGAGCAGCACAGACCTGGACTGTGTACAGGGTTTCCCTACCTCCACTTCACGGGGACCCCTGGCTTGCTGGGCCCACATCTGGGCCGCATGCTCAGGCCAAACCCCGCAGTCAGCACATAGACTATGGATACGGGCTTGGGCAAGACCACAGCCATGGTCAACACACAGAGTCCCTCCTGAGCGTCCCAGACGATGCCCGAGTCAGCGGCACTAGCCATGAGCTGCCTCGGCAGGCCCGAGCTGGCCTCTAGGCCACCCTCGTGGGAGTCACGTGACCCTGTTATTTCGGGAGGCCCGGAATGTGCTCTATTTTGGGTCACAAGGGCTCTGATGTTACCAGAAGCCCCTCACCTAGGCCCCAAGCTCACCAGGTCCTCGAGTGTTCCCCAAGAGCGTGGTCAGAGGCCCAACGCCCATGAGCTCGCCGCAAGTTCGGTATAGCCTGAGACTGTAAGCTGGACCTCCACGCCCGGGCTGGGGCCCACCTGGGCCCCCTCCTCAGCAGCCAGGGAGCGGGCCAACTCCAGGCAGCAGGGTCAGGAAGCAAGGGCTGCCTCGGGCGAATTCCCCAGCCTAGCTTTCTCTCCAGATCTGTCCTACACTGAGCAACTCAGTGGGCGGGGGCTAGAGAGGCTTCTGGGCCCACCAAGCCCCGCAGGGCGCGTGCTGGGAGAACTGGAGAACCTGCCATGGTGGCCACGGGGTTGAAAGGGTAGTTGAACCTTCCTACAACCTCAGGTGGGACCCGAGCAGGCAGCGGGGCCCTGGACCAGCCAGGTCCCCTGACACTCAGCCCTGAGGAAGGGATTAAGCTGTGTTGACAAAAGGGCTTAGGCAAGTAGCCGCTGAAATGGACCTTCAACTGCACTGGACTTCAGAGCGGGTCACAGGCTTAGGAAAAAATACAATGTAATCAGACCCAGGACTGGCCACTCAGGGCATGGGCTGCCTGGGAGGCCACGTGCTGGATCCCGGGGCCGCCACTCTGTGAACACAGGCTCTAAGTCCTCTCGTGGGAGAGAATCCACCTGAATCCCTAGGGCGGCGGCTCCAAGCACAGCCTCTCCTCCTCACGGGAACTCCAGCACTGCCACCCTGCAGCCTGGCATCTCATCCCCAGCCCTGCATGTGCCAACTCCTAGGACTGGCTCTTGCTTCTCCCGGGTGCTGTTCCTGTCTCAAGACCTTAGCCGAGTTCTGCCAGGCCCTGGTCAGATATGAACAGAGCCTTCCTGCTCCAGAAGGATCCATCCCTGAATCACACGCGCCGCGTGTCTGATGCGCACACACCCTGTGTGAAGGCTGTGGCGAAGGAGAAGGGGATGGCCCACACAGGAGCCCCAATCGGCCCCATACCAGGCCCCAATGCAGCAAGTCACAAATGCAGCTTTCCTGTCCAGCACACCCGGACCGGGGGTTCCCATACCAAACCTACCACTCTGTAGCTTCTGAGTGTGGCCGCTGCCTGCCGGTTTCTCGGCACTGCATGGAGAGCAGTGTCCAGCCCCCAGCTCCCCTGAGCACAGCGTCCAGCTCCACTGTGTTCATTGCTGCCGCTGGGATGGAGTTCCAAGGCTTTGGCAAACTTGGAACCGTCCCCCCAGTCACCCTGCCCTGGGCCTGTCGGGGGCGCTGAGCAGACCCAGAACTTGGACCTCTCTCTCCATCACAGGGGTCCATCCACCTGGGTTTTAGAACCAGCCCCTCTGAGGGTGGTCACAGGGCACCCCAGTCTTGGGAGTGGGTGGGCAGACAGGCCAAAGGGGCAATAATCTTGGGGCTTCGTCCATAATCAGCTGTCCTAATTTCTATTCAACACAAATCCTTCACGGGCCTAACAGCCTGGCTGCCATCCCCACAACCAAATTAATATCCTTCCTGCAGCTCATTTCTAAAGGCCCCACATACTGCTCCCCACTGGCTCCCAAAATCCTGGGAAGAGCCAGGGGTGGAGGCCTGACCATTCCCACTCCTTCTCCTCCTCGTGGAGTTGGCAAGCTGTCGGGACTGGGAGCTACTGGCAGGGGGGCAACGGTACTGAAAAACGGACCCTCGTGCTTCTGGACTGTCCTCCCTCCCTCCAAAACACAAGGGAGAACAAGGGTGTCAGAGTGGGGCCCCAAGTCTGGGTTTGATGCTTCTGATCAAGGGTCCTTGTGTGACCGTGCCATCCAGGGCTTGGGCTGTTGTGGGGAAGCGCCACGGTCATAGATTGCTTCCTAGGAGGACAGACTCCCGGGGGCCAGCGATCTGCTCCAAACGGCACCCAGACAGGCTGACGAAGCCGTGGCCATTCGGAGGGCCCAGCGCGCCGTCCCCGTCCTGGTGCCAGAGAGGCCCAGAGCCCTCCAGCGAGCGCAGAAGTTGCTCCTCCGCCGCGGCCGGGTTCCTGCGCGACCCGGCCGGGGCTGGGCGCTCGGGCTGCCCAGGGGCCGGGGACGCGCGGGGCGCGGGGCTCGCGCCGGGCGGCGGAGACTCTGGGTCCCAAGCAAACCTGCCGCCCCAGAGCCCCGCCGCCCACTCCCGCTCCCGGGCAAGTCGGAGGCCCGGCGCCCTCGCCCCCTCCCGCCGCCCGCCGGGGCCCGGGAAAAGTTGCCCCGCGCCCACCCGCCCTCGGGGTCCGACGCCCGAACTCTCGCGAAGGCTGGAGACGCGGGGCCCAAGGGGGCCCCAACCGGACCCCCGCGCGCACCGCGCACGCGCCCCCGCCCCGCCGGCCGGCCCGGCCCCGGGCCCCGTCCCCCGCCCGCCCGGCCGCGGCTGGCACTCACCGAGCGGCAGGAAATGTTTGGTGTCCATGTCTGCGACTAACTCATGCCCGGCCGGCGGCGGAGCAGCGGGCGGAGGCGCGGCGGCCCCCGGCGCGGCCCGGCCCGGGCCCGGGCGGCGGGGAGCCGGCGGCGGCGGCGGCGGCGGCGGCGCGCGGAGGCCGCGGCGCGGCGAGTTGTTGCAAAAGTCGCCCAACAATGTAAACTACTTGTGCCTGCGCGCCGCCGCGCGCGCGCCCGCCGCCCGCGCCCGCGCCCCCGCCGCGCGCCCGCGCCCCGCTCCGGCCCGGCCTGCAGCGGGGGGGCGCCGGGGGGCCCGCGACGGGCGCGGACTCGGCGCAGCGCCGCCGCCGCCGCTCGCCCCGCCCGCAGCCGGTGCGCGCCCCGCCCGCCGCCGCCGCCGCCCCGCGCTCGCCGCCCGCCGCCGAGTTGCGAGCGCCCTGCAAACTTGCAAGTTTGCCTCCGCCAGGGGTTCCCGGGAGCCGTGGGGCGGCGCGTGGGAGGAGGGCGGGGCGGGCGCAGCGGCGGGCGGGAGCCGTATTGCCTCCCCGGCTGCCAAAAAAACCCGCGGCCGACCAAGGAGGAGGAGGAGGAGGAGGAGGAGGAGAGCGGGGCCGGGAGCCCAGCGGCCGGGCCATTGTCTGCGCGGCCACACAAAGAGGCCAGCCCTGGCCGCGCGGGGACCCTGGCCCGGCCGGCGTCCTGTGGGACTGCCGGGGGTCCCAGTGCAGCCGGGAAAAGATGTGGGGAAACTGAGGCCCAGGCGGGCGGTGAGCCCAGGGCGAGCCGTTGGCCAGGGCAACGCTGCCCTTTGGATGCCCCCGTCCCCCTCCCGCTTACACGCCGCAGGGCCCCCAGGGACCGACCGCAGACCAGCGGACCCGAGCCCGCGCCAGCGCCCCCTCGTTACCCCGACGGCTCCCACCCCTGCGAGGCACGGGGCTGGAGAGGTGCTACCTCGGAGTCGGACCTTGCCCGTGGCCCCGGGCTATTTTTATACCTTGGGTAGTTCTCTGCCCTGACTTTTAAATTCATGATTTGTTTGTTTAAAAACGAAAGGAGGCACTCCTCCCCGGGAGAGCCCGGGCCTCCGCGCCCGCCGTCTTGGGCGGCTGGAATTCGGGTTTGGGTGTGAGCTACCTGCGCAGCGCCAAGCCAGCTTCTCGGAGCGCGCGCCGGCCCAGCCGCCTGCAGGCCAGCACCCCCAGTGGAGGCCTGGCCCAAAGATACCCCTACCCCAGGAAGAAGGTCTTGCCTGGACCCACCTGTGTGACTGCCCCTTTTTCTCCTCTATGAAAAGGGACCGTGGGGGGCCCTCCTAAAACTAACAGTCCTTGGCCTCCCAGGAGGGATCGTGGGGAGGGAGACCAATCCTGTTCCACCTGAGAGGAGGGCACGCTTTTCTCGCCCCCCCCCCAGCCATCCCCACACACTAATCCCCCAGGCCACGCTCCCCCAGACGCTGTAAGGTGGTCCTCACCTGCTGTTATTGCAACCACACAGACCTCCCCTCTCCCACACAGCTGCTGACTTCCTCCATCTGGAAATGGACCAATCCCCGGTAGGGGTGAGAAAGGGCAACCCCGAGTGCCTGTTCCCAACACCCCAAAGCAGGCCCATGGCAGGGCACACAGCCTGGGCCTGGGTGGGACTTCACAACTCCACTGGGCTCATGAGGCCAGGGAAAGAAGACCCCTGAATACAGGGTCACTCAGAATCCTCTGGTAGCCCCTGGGCCCAGGCAGCTGATAGAATGGGGTGCGCTTCACCTAGGGGAGGTGACAGCCATCTGAACTAGGGCTCATTCTAAGAACCCCGGACCACCCCTCCCCAGAACCCCTACAGTAGCCAGTGATGAACGCAGTCTTCGGGCACTGCTAGTAGGTTCTGTGAGCTACAGACAGAGGGTCTCGGGACAGAGGCAATGGAATCTCCAGGGCTGAGTGGAGAGAGAAACTCACTTGGTCAGTCAACAAATTCTCAAAGCCCTTGCTGAAGGCCCTGTCCTGGTTACTGGGAGGAAGAGCTGTCAAGAGCGCCCTGACCTCTCAGCGCAGTGGCCTAGCAGGTTCTGCCCGCTTCCCTCATCCGGAAAGTGGCAACCATCGCACCGTGCTGACCCGGCCACTGAGATGACTAACCAGGCAATATGGGGACGATTGAGCCCGGAGGAGGCAGGTAGCAGCTGCTTTATTTTGTCGTGAGATCACAGCGACCCACAGGCTGGAGGGACCACGCCGTGCCCCTAGCAGCCTGAGCTTGGAGCAGGGCGGGCAGACAGGAAGGGTATGGACAGGAACAGGAGGACACAGCCCATCCAGCCAGGAGCCCTGGTGACTTCCCACTGGCCAGTCCTCGAGTTGCGCCATGAAAGACAGACATGTTCATCCGGTCCAGTCAGAGAGACACACCCAGGTGGACCAGCTGGCTTGGCGGTGGCTTAGAGGTGGGACGAGTCGGGAGCAGCCAAGCCGGTGAGGAGGTCAAAACACCCAGCATGGCTGCGGGAAAGCTGAACTGGGGGACCTGCAGGCTGGCGACCAACAGCATCTGAGGTCGACACGCATCCTGACCACTTGTGGTGGGAAACGTTCAGCAAGTCTAAGTGCCCAGAGACAGGGAGGCCCAGGCAATTTTCCTCGAGGGGCCCTCAACCCAGTGATAGCTGAAGGTTCCAGAAGGACCCTTGGTTCCTTAGAAGCATGCGGGGAGCACAGGATGTCCACAGTCTGCAGTCTCTTACATCCGGCCTGAACACCCACAGAAGCTGACACCCCGCCTCCTCCTCCCCAGTGTATCAGGAGCAGGGGAAGGGGCAGCTGAGAGAGAAGGGCCAGAGAGCCAGTAAGCCACTGGGGGCGGCCCAGCCACACACAAACCCACCAGCTCTGAGACAGACACGTAACTGAGCCACTTATTTTTTTTACTCCGCAGGCTGCTGTTTTCCACTCTCTCCTCTACCCGGCGCTCTCGGGCACAAGCAACCCCACATGAGAAACTGCGCGAGACTCCGACGTCCCATTTAGAGGAGCCAGATCCGAGCCGACCATGGAAAAAAACTACCCAGACCTTCCTACCTGGTGCTTCTGTAGCCAAACACTTCTAAAGCAAAAACCCTCTGTGTCCAGTCTGAGATGTGAGAGCCGTTTGTCGGGTTTTGTTTTTTTAATCTCCCTGAACGATGATGCTTTTCAAGGTGCCTTGGCCTCTTCGACGTGACGTCTGGACTTGGCCTTGTAAACAGTCTGGGGTTGCCTGGTCAATAGAGTTTTTCGAAGGCCGGCGCTGGGCACCCTGAGGCCGCCCAAGCCAAGGCCGAAGCCCAGCCGTTCCTGGGACCCAAGCGGGGCTGGGAGAAGTCACGTGACCTGAGCTGGTAGCTAACAGGACCCCCCAGGGCTTCAGCATACCACCTAGCCCTGGCTCTGTTCCCACGTACTCTGTAGCTGGGTTGGGGGGGGTGACACTTTTGGCCTGTAGTGACAGTAAGCCAGGGCTGGGAGGTGGGAGGTCAAGCTCAGAGAAACAAAGACTTTGCCCCCCATTGGCAACAAGTCTAGGATGGGAACCAGAGTCCAGTCTCTACCCGGCATCTCCTTTCTCTCTGTCCCTCTAGAGCAAGCGGCTGCCCGTCCCCACTCAGGAACCTGTCTGTCCTGTCAGATGCTTATAAAGGACGGGAGGGAGAAGGGAGGGAGTTGAGGACCCCTCCCACGCCCAGGTGGGGGCTCTGGCAGAGCACTCTCGGTCCTAGAGGACATCCCTCTAGCTATACCTGGTGTGGAAGGAACACCAGACTCCATCGTCAGAGTGGCACAGGGCCGACAGGTGAGGGACATTTCCAGCCAGCCCCTCTGCAGGCAGCAGCTTCCCTCTTCTCAGGAGGACACAACTGTCAGGAGCACCCAGGTGTCAGCTTAACGGTTGAGGATTTAAGCTCTGGAAACATTTGTAGAGATGTCGTCGTTGAGTGAGGCCCTGAGCAAGCCTGCAAGAGATTGTCTAATTGATGGGGAAGGCCCAGCCCGTGGTGGACGGTGCTGGTTCTTAGGCAGGTGAATACAATAGAGGAAACTGGTTCAGGAAATTGACATCCTTGTGCACACTTGGCCAGACACACCGGTCTGGCAAGTGAGGATCGTCCCTCTCAGCAGTCCAGTGGATTTGGTGTGGCTGGTTCCCACAGTCCTTGGTGTCGTGTGGACTCTCCTGCCAAGCTGGACAGGAAGCTGTAACTGGACAATCATAAGCCAAAATAAAACTCCTTGCTCCCTTAAGCCATTTGGTCATGAACTTACCGGCAGCCATGCAGAGAAAATGCTGCAGGCACGAGTAATAACTCCTGTGAAAATATGGGACAGGCGCGGGCTTGTGGAGACCGGGATTCGGTCGGTCTTGAGTGAGGTCCTATGGGCTAACTCCAGATGCTTCCAAACCAGCCGGAGATGCTTCTGTGGAAGCCTGAGGAGGTACCGTGGGGGAGGGGCGGCTCAGAGTCCCCACAGGAGACAGATGCCTCCTGGATACCATGTCTGCCCATCCTGCAGGCGCATCTCCTGCAGCCCCTTAGCTAGGCCAAGATTCTGATCCCCACTCCATAGGGAGAGGCCCTGAGGCCGAGGGGGGTGGGGACTGATTCTGGGTCCCACAGACAGCTGGCAGACTCCCTGTGAAGAGAGACCTTACACTCCTGTCCCCAGGGAACTACTGCACCTTCCTGCTTCTTCCAGGTGGGGGTCGAACAGCCAGGAAGGGGGGGGAGGCAACAGGTAAGATTGGAGTCAGAAAAAAGGGATAGGTGACCGGAAGGCTTGGAAAGAGGGTGCTGAAGTTACTTAACTCATTCGTGACCCTTGGACCTGGGCCCTTGGCAACCTTGGGTCTGAGCTGTAAAAATCACAGGTGATGTTTAAGCATAAGGCAAGACCACGATGGTGAGAAACGGATGTTAGCACGTCACAGGAGTGGGAGGGGGCCTGGGGCGGGGTCACCCGAGTTCGCGCCCCCTCCACGGCCAGCACCCTGCCCTTCTCCACAAGTAGCCCATCCAGCCAGGAGATAATGTGTTTTATCGTGGCATTTATTATCAACAATTGCCTCATAGATCTCCCCGTATTCGCATGCATATGCATAAGAGCTACATAAATATTCAGGGGAGAGTCTCTCCACCCAATCCCCCCATGTCGTCCACTTGCCCCCATAAAGATAACAGGAAATGATTCATAATAGTTATTTGACAGACAGGATATGAACCGTAATAGTCTGTTGGGATTAAAAATATCCGTCCGTCTCTGTCATCCACCAATGTGGTTTAAATATTATGTATGTGGCTGCTGCGGCAGCCGGAGAGGCAAGTGGTTATTGATAGCGACATAAACAGGCGTCATTTTGCATTGAAGAATGGGAAAGCAATCCTGGAATGTGCTGATACTCTCCGGGGCTGGGGGTGGGGGGCATGGGGGAGGAGAGAAACTCAACCAGAGGTGATTGCCCCTTGCCCCGACTGCCAGCGAGGGGGCAAAGAAGGGGCAAAGACTGGCCTCGGGTTATCACCCTGCCTTGTCCGCTGGTGCGGTCCAGCAGAGAAGGTCGGTGGGCTCCAGGCTGCTGCTAACCTAAGGGCTTGCCAGCTGCCCACTGGGGGCCTGGGACCCGCTGCAGGCCTCGGAAAGGACCCTGAAGATCCAGGCCCCACCCCTCACTGGTCGACCTGTCCCCCAGCACAGAACGCACAGCACCACTACCCCCACCCTTGCAGCTCCCTTTGCCCTGGGGATAAAGTCCAGGCTCCTCACTCCTCCCCTGAGCCGTCTGCTCCTGCCCGGGCCAGCATGCTCTGCGTGCCGGCTACACTGGCCACCCCACATTCCACCTGAAGGCCCAGCTCCCATGTGGCGGCGCCTGCTGCAGTCTGCCGGCCCACCCCCTGCCGGTGCGCGCGCGCATGCACACACATGCACACACTTGTTCTCCTGTGCAAGCTCACTGTAGGCAGACCTGAGACCCACTGTCTCCCGTGGGTCTCCATCCTAGAACCCAGAATGGTCGCACAGGAAGACAGGCATTGCCTTCAAGAGGCCTGGCTCCCCGCCAAGGCCCGCAGGGGTAGAAGAGGGGCGTTCAGTATCCCTAGTTATATCACCATCCTTCTCTACTCAAGCAAACTATAATCCCTCCTAGGGCCTCAGTTTACCTACCTATCGATGCAATGCTATCCCCAAGATCCAGGCCTCTTTGAGCCAAATGCACATTTACCCAAGACAACTTTTGGGGTTTGCTTTAGAGAGCAGCCCAAGACCTGGCACTGAGACAAACTCCAGAGGGGGCACTTTCCCTCCCTTCAGCCTTGGGTCTACCCCCCCAATCGGAGCCCCAACAGACAGAACAGTTACACTCCCTGAGGGAGCCCAGTCTGCACGCTGATGAATTGCCAGCTCGTGGTGACAATTGGCCTTTGTTTCTCTCTCTAACGAGGGTCCCCTTCCCCCAGAAAAGCCTCTTCTGAGCTAAGATACAAGGAGGGGCTATCACAGAAATGAGGTCACCAAGAGAAGCCCAGACAGGGGCCTACAGTGCAGGCCCAGGGACTTAGCTTGCTTTGGGCAAAAAGGGGGATATGATGCCCTCTATACACACATATCCCAAGTCAGGCCTGACTGCCCAGGACCTCTCTGGGGAGCTGAGTCACCTGCCCCCCACATTCCCAGCCCCTGCTTCAAAGCGCCCGTGTGCTTTGTGCCCAGCAAATACTCAGGACTTGAGGGTTCATTACTGGGGCTTCTCTTACACGGGGTACCCCCGGGCTTCAGGTGCTACCTGCTTCCTCTGTAGCGGGCCGGGGTCCTTCCCCAGGTGATAAGGGATCAGAAGAAACAAAGAGAGGCTAGGGGACTGGGGAGAGCTCAGTGGTTAGGGCCTTCACCCCCACAAGCAAAAGGACCTGAGAGGATCCCTAGATCCCACGCAAAAGTGGCAGGCAGCTATGGAGGTGCCCTGTGATTCTGGGCCTGGAAGGTGGAGCTGGGAAACCCCGGAGCAAAGCAATAGGAGGTAGAGCAATCCAGGATGATTCCCAATGTCACCCTTGGGCCTCCACAGGCACGCACATGCTCAAGTGACTTCTTGTACACATACACACACATTCATGTGCACCACCCACATATACACATGCACACATGCACACCCCCACATGCGCATTGCACACACACCCCTGTGCACACGTGCACGTGCATACTGCATACACATGTACAAATGCGCACACATCCATAAGCACACTGCGCGCACACACACCGGCTCAGTGGCCAGCGTCCTGAGTGAGGAAGGCAGGCGTAAAGCAGGGGAAGTCACACCCTGGTTGAAGCTACAGAGGGACCCCAGATCATGGCCCCTTGCCTCTGAAGGACCCTCCCTCAAGTCAGACAGACGCCCATTCTCAGTCGCATGCCTCTTGCTCGTTGCTTCGTGGCCATCGAGGAAGGGAAGCCAGGGCCTCTGTCCCGTTCCGTGCCACGGCGCAGAGAAGAGCCGGCTCTGGTGACCAGCGCCTGGCAGCGGCAGCCGAGGCTGCTCTGCAGAGTGGCTGCTGCCTGAGGTTTAGTTATTGTTGGAGGATGTTTGAGTGCTTGCGAAAGTATGGATGTCATTTTCAATGCTTTCCAAGTTAAACTCGTCCGTGCTAAAATCAAGGCCTGGTGGAGAGATGTGGAATCTTAGACTTCAGTGTTGAGAATCCGTCCTGTCTGAGCCCGGTCACCCCGTGCTATGGGTCAGATTTCAGGCTCAGCGTCCATCTTGGCTATGACTGACTGCATAACGCTCTCTTGACCTATTGATATAATTTCTGAGAAGCTGGTCTGAGCCAGCACCTCATGTACCGTGCAGAAGACAGGAGCAGCAGACTCCAAGGAGTTCCCACGGCTCCGTCTGCCCCACAGAGCTGCTCTACAAGACGGCTGGCAAACCTGTCGGGCTGGGCCCGCACACTGCCCACACTAAGCCACGCAGCCAGAAACGTCCAGGTCTTCTTGGATGCCACACCTTCGCCCTGCATCTCAGCACGCCACAGCTCCCAAGTGGCACAAGTCCATGTCAGCAGGGTCTGTTGGTGATTGGTGGGTCTGTGGCCCTTGGGATCTGAGCTATGCTGGGGGAGAGGCCGAGGGGAGGGTCTGCAGCTGGTTTCTCACTGGGGTCTCAGCCCTCGGGAAGTACAGCCCTTGGAAAGTCGAGAGTAGAACCGAGGTGTCCCCAGCAGGCCTAGAAGCTGCTCAGAGCTGGCTAGAGGGGTGCAGGTCCTCCCTGTCGGGTGGTCACAGTTCTTGCCTGGTCAACAGCACATGGATTTACAGCTAGTGGAGAGTGCACAGGGTCTCCGGGCAGCGCCCGGCTACCCATGTATACTGATTATGCTGCCCCTGTGGGTGGGGGGGGGACTGGCAGAGCAGAGGAACCAGGCCGCAGCCATAAAGGCTCAGTTTCCTCTCAGGATCGTGTGTTCAAGTTGCTGCATGGACGTGCCAGAGAAAACAACAGGCAGCAGAGATCCAGAGACAGAGGGATTCCTAACTGTCAAGGCATACAGTAAACCCTGGCAAGAAACACCCTGACCCCCACCCGACCCCCCACATTCACCCTGCTCACCGACAGCAGGCAAGCCCAGTAATTCACAGCCTCTTTTCCTCACTGTGCTGTCATCAGAAATAAAATAAAATAAAATAAAAAACTAGATTCAACCACCAAATTCCAATGCAATCCAGCTGGACCCTACCCCAGAGCAGCCCCCTCGCCCGCTGCCCTAATGTCCCCCCACACCATCCATGTGACAGCCAGAACCCGCCTCGGGTGGATTGTTACCACGCTCTCCTCTCTCGCTGAGCAACTCGGGTGCCAGAGGCCCTCCCCTGCCCCCTTCCCCCCACCAGGCCTCCCCAGGGGCTGGCTCCCCTCCTCAGTGGCCTGCGGAAACAGTAAGATCGCACCCGCCCTTCCCTCCCTGAGCCGCAAGGAGATTTATCTGATCTGCCCACCCTGTCACGGGGCCAGGCAAGATTAATAATACACTTAATTTCACAAGCACAGAAGGTTGCATCTAAATGGCCAAAATATTTGGACCGCAGCACGACAAGTGAGCTCATTTCGGTGGTTTTAAAAGCTGATGCCGACACGGCTTGGCTGGAGTTCACAGTCACCCCGTGCCAGCGCGGCTGAATGGCTGCATCCTCCAGGAAGGGGGCACCCTCCAGGAGGGGGGCATCCTGGGCCCCAGCACTCCGGAACCAGCTGTAAGCCCTAGCATGCTGGACCCCAGATGCCCTGGCCCTAGAACCCTGGGTTCCAGCTCCCCAAAGCCTAGCGCCCTGGACCTAAGAATCCGTAACCCTAACCTCAGATCTCTGCAACCCCAGATCCTAACAACCTACACTCCAGCACCTGAACCCAGCACTGAGAAAAGATCAAGGGTTGTGGATACCAAGAGCAGACACAGAGACCCTCTGTCTTCACACTGTATTTGACGCATGTTCCGTGAGCCGGGTCCCACTCAAGGAAGACAAGGGATCTCAAGCTCAAGGAAATGAGGGGCCAGAAAACACAGAGGGGTTTATGGGCTTCCTATCCAGGCAAGACTTGGGGTACCCCTGAAGCCCCAGAAGGTCTGCTCTATCCTACCCTCCAGTTTTAGATCAAGGGACTGGACATAGGGGATTGAGCCTTCAAGGAGAATGAGGCCCACACAAGAAAACCCAGGAAGCAAGTCCTGCCCCCTTCCCTCCCCAGGCCTCCGCAGCCCCAGGGGCCATTCCTCCCTTGGACCACCGTTCTGGTCTGCCTCAGGGAGCCCTCGAGGGGCTTTGTCTGTAGCCACTGCACACGTGCCCTGACACGTGCCCCCTCAGGAGATAAGTAAGTCCTAACAGGATTTGTGATTTGCTTTCAGTGGAGTCTGAAGAGGAATTAGCGTGGGCTCTCCTCCCCTTGAGGACCCCAGATCCCCACCCCCCACTGGCATTTTCCAGCCTCTCTTAAGGACAGCAAGAGAAATCCCCCACTCTGGTAGACATTAGCTCTACCTCGACTGCCCCAGCCCACTGCCAGGAGGCATCGCTCGGCCTTCTCGGTGCTCTGGGGCCAAACCCTGCCTGTGTGGCTGTGAGGCTGAGGCCAGCACCTTGGGGCTCTGACCCTTCCCTTCACCCCGTGCAAACATCAGAAAGAGTCGGGGTGCTGGTCAGGTGTGGATGTGGGGGCTTCGGTCTCGGGGATACTGTGGTCACACACATGCATGAGCTTATGGTCCTGTGAAAGTGAACCTCTCTTCTCTGAAGAGCACTGGGCCCCTCAGAAGCAGTGTGCTGCCCCACAGTCATTCCCAGGCCTTCGTCTGGGGCTACAGAGAGGCCCTGTGTGGGTGCCCACGCTGTCATGGTCTCGGGGCTCTCTCTGGCCCAGGATGGGGTCTCGGGGCTCTCTCTGGCCCAGGATGGCCTCGGCTGGCTTTTGCTTTCTCCCTGTGTGTCATCTATTGTGTGAGCAAGGGATTGTGGCTCAGCCTGGGGGTACAGGCAGACTGGGGATCCACCACCTTTCAGCCTCATGCTTGGGTTCCAGCGTTGATCCCCGCTTCAGTTTCCGTGCACTGGGCTCTACCAATCACAGCATCTGTGCAGAAAAACTCAGCTTTATGTTCTGTTTGTACAGCACTGGATTTGAACTGAGGCCTCACTTGTCAGACAAGTACTCTACTGCTCAGCTGCTTCCTGAAGAATGAATTTTGGGAGAAAAGAAGGAGGAAGAGGAGGACGAGGACGAGGACGAGGACGAGGAGGAGAAGGAGGGAGAGAGGGAGAGAGGAGGGGAGGGGGAGGAGGGAGTTGTTGGAGGGCTGGTGAGATGGCACCGTGGGTAAGAGTCCTACAGGCAAGCCTGGTCCCCTAGGTTCAAACCCTGGAGCCCACACGGGAGAAGACGACATTGACTTCCAACAATTCTCTGACCTACACACACACACCATGCACGTGAGCGCCCCCCCACGCTCTCCCCCCCCCCGTCTCATTCTCTCTCTCTCTCTCTCTCTCTCTCTCTCTCTCTCTCTCTCTCTCTCTCTCATTAAAAAAAAAATCTAGGGCTGGAGAGGTGGCTCAGGGGTTAAGCCTCCGCCTTGCAGGCGGAAGGTCCTGAGTTCGGATCCCAGATCCCACGTATAGACGCCAGGTGGAAGCAGGGCAACCCTGTGCTTCTGGTCCTGGTAGGGCGGGAGCCTGTGAATCCAGGGGCAGAGGAGTGGAGGCGTCATGTGGTTCCGAATTCGTCCGTGGTTCTACACAGACACACACAACCAACCCACACACACACAAATCATATACGAGAGCCCCACATACACACGCACATGCGCACAGTGAATAAACATATAATAAAAAAAAATCTAAACTAGAATTGGGTGGATGGCCTCCCATGGGTCGGGCTCCGTGCACTCCCACCGTGGGCTCACTCAGCCTCACAGAAAACCGACGAAACCGCCACCTTCAGCTTTATCGCGTGTTCTTAACCTGTGGGCAGGAAGCGCAATCGCAACAGCTATCTACACCCTAAATACATTTTCTTTTGTTGCTCATATTTTATATGAGAGTCCTGCTCTGTTTCTACAAAGAGGACATGTAGATGGAAAGTGGCATATTGGGGGCACATCCCAGGGGAGTGGGAAAGGATGCATACATGGGATTGTCAAAGAATAAATAAAAATGTTATTTAAAAAATCCACCCCTCCTTCCAAAAAAAAAAAAAATAGAACTTGGGGGCTGGGCGTCCGAACATGAAGACCTGAGCAGGGGTCCCCACCAGCAGGGTTGTTCACATCTGGATCCCGCCGGCGGGGTTGCTCACATCGGTAACTCAAGCGTGGGATGGGGTGAAGACAGGAAGACCCTCAGCATTCTCTGAACCCTCAGTCTAGCCAATCAGTGAGTTCCAAGTTCAGTAAGAGCCCTTGTCCCAAAAGGAAAAATGGAAAACCAATGATAAAGACACCGTCAGTTCCGGGCTTCTGTGCTCATGCATACATGCATGCATGTGCATATGCACGCACGCACACACATACACACACACACACACACACACACGCACACACACACGCACTCTCTCTTCCTGGCCAGGGTCAGCACGGTGACTCAGCAGTTGTGTCTGCTGACAAACCTGGTGACCCAAGTTCAAATCCCACAAGCCCACATTGTTGGACAAGAGAACTGACTTCTAAATGTTGACTTGTGAGCTCCACCCATATGTCATGGATACATTCACGCTCGTTCTCTCTCTCTGTCTCTCTCTCTCAAATACACGTAAAAATGATAAGGAACACAAGTCAATAAAATAAAGCCAACAACAGAGATGAGTGTGTGGTGTGTCCTGTAATCTCAGGAGTTAAAAAAAAAAAGAAAAAACATGACTATTTCCTTTTGGGTGGCCAAGGAAGGGGCAGCACACCCACCTGCTGGACAACCTGCCTGCCCACTGCCTTTGCGGGGTCTCCTGAGGAGGAGGTGGCCGCAGCCCTCTGAGAGTCAGGGGCGTGGCCCTGCCCAACTGCCGCCTCCAGGGGGGGAAGAGGATGTCTCACCCATCACCTCCACGTCAGCCCGGAGCGGATGTTTCCAGGCCCCGCCAACAGCCCCCAGGCACTGGGAAAGGCCGTGGCCTTCAGCGGCAGCAGGACCTGTGTCATAGTGCCCCCACCACAGCTGGCCCTGGCACGGACCCTGGGCGAGTCCCACAGCGCCTCTCTACCTTCTTCCCTCTCTGACAAGGACAAGTGAGGGGGCTGTGCCTGGCGAGGTGGGCAGAGGAACGCGCAGGAGGGCGCAGGAGGGGCTAGATGGTATCACAGTTTATTAGACATCAGCCCAGAGCCAAGGTGAGATAAAGGCTCCTACGTGCAGAATGGACCAGACAGTGTCAACCACGGGGACAGGACGAAGGCCACGCCTGAAGGGACAGGATGGAGGCCACACCTGAAGGTATGCAGATGCTCAGATTCGGGCACGTGGGTCAGACGGGTGGCTGGAGCAGTGACACAGCGTGACGGGACGCGCTGCCGGGCTCCTGCAGCCACGCGGAGAACAGAGGGTCCCGAGCCAGCTGCCCATAGGGGGAGGGCGATGCGCAGGTCCGAATGGAGTGCGGGTGCAGCCCAGTGGGCGTGGCCATGATTCCCAGCCTGCCTTCAGCCACCAGTCAGGATCGTTTCTGTCTGGACCCTTTGAGATGAAATCACATGCGAGACCCCTGGATCCAACCTGAGGTCTCCAAAGTTGGGAATAAAGCCGAGGCGTCCGCGCCATCCACACATCAAGGCACGTGAAAGGAAACCGCATGGCTTTCAAGGCTCGTAGCAGAGGACAGGAGCTAAGGCTGATGACCTAAGGTTTGTCTGAAGATAATTTTTAAAAAGAAAATCCAAGGAAGTCCAGGGAAGAAAACTGGAAAAGTCAGCACAGAAAATCCAGGAAATGGAAATAAACCATAGAGGGAAAAAAAAAATACTGATAGGCAGAACCAGTGGGATGGCTCTGTGGAAAAAAGCACTTGCCACATAAGCAGAAAGTCCTGGAATTCATGTGAAGGTGGACGGAGAGAACCAATTTCATAAAGTTGTTCTCTGGGACTGCAGAGATGGCTCAGGGATTAAGACTCTGCCTTGTGAGCAGAATGGCCTGAGTTCAGATCTCAGGTCCCATGTAAAAATGCCAGGCAAAAACGGTGCCAGCCTGCACTTCTGGCTCTGGTGGGCAAAGACTGGGAAATCCCAGAGCAAAGCAAAAAGGAAATAGAAGCAATCCAGGATGATTCCTGCAATCACCCTTGTCCTCCACAGGGACATATAGTGCCTTCTACACACACACATTCACACACACTAAATAAATAAATAAAATAAAGCTTAAAAATAATTAAAGTTTTCTCTGACTTCCACATGGCACACATATGCATACATACACACACAATAGTAAGAACAATAACAAATACATAATTTTACAAAAAGAAAAAAACTGAAATGCAAAACTGGACCCCTGGATCCAACCTGAGGTCTCCAAAGGTTGGGATATGAAAATATCAGCAAAATTGACAGCCTTAAAATAAACAATAAAGAAACAGAAACGACCAAAATTGGGATGGAAAGACATCGTCATCACAGACTCAATGCAGGAAAAAGACGAAAGTATTCTACTTCTAGTCTTGAGATGTGGGGATGGATGGGAAATGGATGCCTTCCTTGAAAATCACAGCCGACTGCAAGGACAAGAGGAAGACACAAAGTCAAACCAACTCTGTAGCTTTGGAGAAGGGGATCCATCAGGAATCTTCGGAGAAGCCCTAGACCAGGTATTCTCACTAGTAGACAGGATCGGTCATTAGCATCTCTTATCAAAAGACAAATGCAGGCTCTGTGGGGAAGGCACCTGCTCAGGAATCTGGATTCCTGAGATCCACCCCAGAAGCAAACATGGTGGGATGATAGAGCTGACTTCTTTTTTTTTTTTTATTAAAAATTTAATTATACATTTTAAAATTTTTTACCAGTTCCCTCCCTCCCCCCTCCTCCCCCCGCACCCCCTCTTCCCCCTCCCCTTCCCCCAGTGCCTCCCCCCCCAATTCCCAGAGAGTCCTTTATTGTGTACGCCTAACTCTCCACTGGGTCCTCCTCTCCGATGACATATAAGGACCCAGTGGCATTTCTATAAGCCCTTTCTCTTGTTCCCCTTAAGCATAAGATCACTACTATGGCTGTCAATCCCTTGCCTCCAGGGGTCTTGGTGCCCTTAACAGATGCTAGACTTTATGAGGGCAACAGTGCGCTGGACATTGCGCAGGGCATGCAAAGTCCCATTATGATTGCTTTGGCCCCAACTATTGTTGAGAATCTTGCAAATCGTTGCTCCTCCCATCCTTTTGCTCTTACAATCTTACCGCCCCCTCTTCCGCAAATGTCCCTGAGCTCCAGGATGGGGAGCGATTAGGCTGGCCTAGTTCTATGTGATTGATATAGAGTCTCTGAAGTTCTGGATTGTGGTTTGTTGATTTAGAGCTGACTTCTGAAAGCCGTCCTCTGACCTCTACCTGGGTACCATGGTATTCCTTCTCTCTCTGTCTCTTTCTCTCTCTCTCTTTCTCTCTGTCTCTGTCTCTCTCTCTCAATTAAATCAAAGGAAAAATACTTATCCAAAGATTCCATGCAGACATCAGATCAAACCCAATAGCACACACGCAGGTGGCACCGCAGGGCCAAGCAGGACTGGCACTGGGACACGAGGCTGTTTATCACATGTGAAGAAAAACAGTCGTAAAAAAACACCTATCAACAAACTAAAGAGGGGGGAAAGAATCATACAAAAGATTATTTCCAAAGATTTGGAGAAGGATTTGACAAAACCCAACACGTATTTTTTTTATAATTTTTTATTGTTTATTCAGTTGTGCGCGTGTGTGTGTGTGTGTGTGTGTGTGTGTGTGTGTGTGTAGAACCACGGGCAAATGAATTCGGGAACCACCATGGACCGCCTCCACCTCCTCCTTGTTTACTCTGCCCCGGGATTCACAGGCTCCGCCCTACCAGGACCAGAAACGCAAGCCACCCCCGCTTCCACCCGGCATCTATACGTGGGGTCTAGGATCTGAACTCAGGACCTTCTGCCTGCAAGGCTGAGGCTTAACCCCTGAGCCACCTCTCCAGCCCCATCAACACGTATTTATATTGAAGACTCTCAAAAAGCTAGGCTAGCAAGAAACTTTCTCAAACTCATTAAAAAAAAAAAAAAATCCCAAAGCAACCTTATAGCAAACATTGCATTTAACAGTAAAGACCAGACTTATCCCCCCTGAAATGGAGCGGTAGCAAAGCCAGCCAACACAAATAACTCCTGCAGACACGAGGAGGATTTCTCTCACCTGACTGGAGGCAGCCAGCGGGGTCCCTGCTCCCATCCATGAGCACTCTCGTGTCCTCTGCAGTGGGCTTTCTGAGCCCCCAAATAAAATGCAACAATCTGCTACTCAGGGTGTGTCTGACCAGGGACTTTGAGTTTTGCCAGGTTAGGGAGGTGGTGTTCTCCACAGGGGCGGGGTCCATTCCAAGGAAACTGGGGGGGAGGGGTCCTTGGAAGCAAGGGTTTTTCAGAAGTCCCTTGCCCTTCAGGTGAAACCCACCGGGTTCTTTCCCGGCAGTCTATGAAGTGACAGGAGTACAGGCTCCGGGTCCTGCAGACACATGTTCCAGGCCTTGCGTTGCAACCCTGGAACTCAGAGACCCCCAGTGGGGGGTAAGGTCCCTGTCAATTCTGAGGCTCCATCACAGGTGGTGGGGGTACCAGTGCAGAGGCGAACACGCGGATGGCACACTGCTGCCCGCTCCCCTGACCCTCAGGGGAGTCTCGAGCAGCAAGCCAGGCCCTCCAGTGGCTTCTTGCCCACAGGGCCCAGAAGGACAAGGTCCCACGTGGTCACTTCGGGTCATCTAGGTGGCACCGTCCAAGCAGCCTTGGAGCTTCCTTGCCCTGTCGCACGGCGGCACTCCTTCCCATGGCAGCACTTGCCTCACACTGGGCTGGGCTTTCTGCAGTGACCCTTACAGCTCCGTGTAGCCTTCTTTTGTGAGGGAACCAAAGGAGAAAAAGCGTGTGTGTAGGAGCTGCCGTGGCAGGGCGAAGCCAGACACGCTGAGACCTGAGCCAGCCTGCCGCCTGTAGGGTAGATGCCCATCACCATGGCTGAGAACCTAAATCAGCCACACCCACTGCCCAGTGCCTACTGCTGAGTGACACATGGCATGAAGATGCTCACACAGAGTGTTAGCTCATTAGACACATGTGTCAGTTAGGGGTCCTTCCGGGGTTCATCTGGTTGGGGTTTCCGGGCAGGTCCACTGTGTGTGACATAGACTCATCCTCACAGGCACCCCTGGCATGCCCTCCTCAGCATGTTCTTGGGGACACTGGACTTCTCATGTCACAGTTCAGGGGTCCGTTGAGGCTGGAACAGGGAGTTTAAAGGCTTCCTCTGACCAGCTGCTGGTTCCTCCAGCTGCAGCCCCATCCCAGAGCTCAGGAGGAGAGATGACTTCAAAAGACTCACTACAAGGCTGTTCCCTTGGTGCTGTACAGTGAGCCGTGGGAGAGGCATTCTGCCTTATTAGCATCAGTACCACCA